>JBBBDQ010000138.1:797500-1230000 GCA_037127315.1 Ascarosepion bandense
CCCAATAATCATGAGAGTAATACAATAGACCTTGCTACCCACAATGCACCACTGGCAAGCATATATAAATAGTTGAGCTAAAGCACCACACACATAGCCTTGAAGATTGTATTCAAGCATAAACACTGTTGTCACTCAGTGTTGACTTCACTGTCTACATATATTTACATGTTCTATCCATGATATTGAGCACTTTTACACATATAGAATATCTTAAAACTAGCTAATATATATATATTATAAATAAATTATGTGTGGTATATAATTTATAGAGGCATAAATAAATTTCTGCAATTGAAAACCTGTGCTTGTTACTGATCAGTAGTCAAATCGTAGTTTTTTCCTGTAACTGAAATGCTTTTGTAATATACCTGCTTTAATCATGTAATGCTTAAATGCACTAAAAACTTTTCCAGAATCTGCCCCATTGAAATATGAGGGCATCTAATATGCCCTGTAATACTATAATTATTTGAAATTTCATAATTGTTTAAAGAATAATTAAAAACAAATTACTAATTACAATGGCTATGAAAAATGAGTATTTAATCAAGTATAATTGATCATGTCCCACTTTTTGAACAATTTTCTTTCTTTTTGTTCCAGCTAATTCTTTTGAATGCTTTGAATGTACAAAATCATATCAGGTGGGGGGCTGAAAAGTTCAGAGGCTGACTATGAAGGGGTGATGGTAGAACTGTGGAATTTTGTATGCATTAATTTCAACACATTTTACTAATAACTGCATTATTTCTTTCCCAGTAAATTGACATCTAACTGTTCCAAGAACTGTTTATGCTGTTGGTTTAAAAAAAAAAAAAAAATTAGCAAAAATAAATCATTGCCATACTGGTTCCCAGCCTCTGCTTCTTTTCCCCAGTTTTGTGAACTGATGATAGCCAGATCAGGAGAAAAGGAAGCATGATCAACCAGTTCAAAGCCAGTCATGGATAACAGCCATTGAAACCAAGGACTTGTATGCAGGAGCATTGTCTTGATAAAACAAGACTCTTTTTATCAGTTTTCATAGGTGTTTGGTCTTGACAGCCTTTTGTAACTGCCTGTTATGGTGAAACACACCTATTCCTCAGATAATGGACTCTCCCTCCTATATTAATAAGAGTTAACAGGAAAAGTTCTTGGGAATTCTTTAGAGTTCTATTGGAGTTCAGTAGCACTACGAGTTCCAGTTTGGACATAGTTGGACTAAGGCAGTTGATATTAGGCGGCAGTTAGCCGAATACTAAGGAGTTAGCTTACAGTGGAAGATTACCAAGTTCCTAACATTTAGAGTGTGTTAAGTCAATTAGCAACCGACATAGCACGATTATAACCTTCAGTGCAAAAACTACTGCACAACACTGCCTCAGTAAGTTGGCATAGTACTCTCTATTGATGGTGTGGCCATTTTGAAGATAGACAATAAACACAATGTCTTTTGGATCCCAAAAAAATCTGAGGTGATCACCTTCCCTGCATATGAAACAGCCTTGGCCTTTGGAGCAGATGAGGATGAAGAAACATTTACTAGAAACCAGTATTGCAGTATATATGTAATTTTTTTTTTTACCAATAGCATGAACGTTTCTTTTTTTTTTTTTTTTTTTTGAACAGTCAGATATCAGCTTACATCATGGAAAGAAACAATAGTTGAAATTAATGTATGCAAAATTTCACGACTCTAGTATCAATCCTTCATAGTTAGGCTATGAACTTTTTAGCACCCCCACCTCATATATAGAGATCTTTCTTTTTATAACTTCTGCTTAAAATACAAAATGCTATTAATGTGAAATGTTTTGTCACTATCACCAATGAAGCAAGCCAGTGACAAAAACTATAGACAAATGAGTTGAAATAGTCTTGCACACTATATTGATTAAGCTTTACAGATTTTGAAATGTTTTCAAATGTTTTATTTTGTATTAAAAATGTTTTTAGCATATTTTATGTTGTAGCTTTATTTTTTGTTTTTTATTTGTTTTATTTATTTATTTTTTATTTTTTTTTCAAAAAGTTTTTGCCTGTATAAATTATACTTTCTCTTCCATAAATTTCAGGCGAAGACCTGGATTGGTCGATGTTGCACATTGTATGACAAGACAGATACATCACCAGCCAAACTTAAGATCACAGACGAAAACAACCCTGGTACAGAGTTGAAGACTTTAATTCTTGAAAAGGTTTGCACCGTACACAAAACGGTGTCCAAATCTAAAAACTTTAAAATTGAAATTAATTGTCGGAAGGAGAAATTTTCATTTCTCGTTGACAGTGAACAGGAAGCAGACAGTTGGATTGACCATTTAAACGATGTGATATGCTTTGACAAGAAGGTCAAAAATATCTCTGCGGAAAACTTGTCCAATTCAAGTTCAGTCAGTGAGAATGATACAGAGATTTTTGTTAACAATACTGAATACCAGTCTCTTGACAGTAAGTGATCATCTATTATTTATTTACAGTATAAAAATTAACCTTTTATATGCACAGATTATATCTATTTGCACTGTGAGCAAATTTCAACATTTCAAAACTGTTTGTGTAACAAAGTACTGAGTAAAGTGCAGGAACTGGCTAATGCAGATTTACTAATAGCAAGAGCCATATTCTGCTTCCATGTTAGGCTAGGTTATTCTTTTTGATCTGCCAGTCCTATGGCAAGTACATTTTTTTATATGAACAGCTTTATTCTGCTTCCATATTTGATAGACTAAAAAGAATGATCTAGCCTATACTATATTTGACTTCCATGTCATGACGAGTCACTCCCTTTTAGATTATGAGGCAAGTATAAATTGGTACTATGGTATTGGTTTTGAATAGGTTGTCACAGATTGACTTTGTGAATTATCTTCTGCTGTAGTGTAATGTTTAACAATCTTTTTCATGAGACTGTATCAACTGTGGAGTCATCAATTCTCATTAGCTCCACATCATAACGTTTTGCCCAACTATTCTAAGTTTAACAAATTGATTGTTTTGTGAACAACTTCAAGTAACTTTCTTAGTATTAGAGAAAATGAAAGCATAAATACATAAAATTTTGATTGTATAAAATACATGTTTTTTTCAATGTTTATTTATTGATCCCAATGCTTGAGCCACTTAAAATTTTACAATCCTTAACAAACCTGATTTAGAAATAATCATGTTTTGATTAGATTTGACCTCAGTGTTGCAATACAACCTCTTAAATCATGTTTTGATTAGATTTGACCTCAGTGTTGCAATACAACCTCTTAAATCATGTTTTGATTAGATTTGAACCTCCAGTGTTGCAATACAACCTCTTAAATCATGTTTTGATTAGATTTGACCTCAGTGTTGCAATACAACCTCTTAAATCATGTTTTGATTAGATTTGACCTCAGTGTTGCAATACAACCTCTTAAATCATGTTTTGATTAGATTTGACCTCAGTGTTGCAATACAACCTCTTAAATCATGTTTTGATTAGATTTGACCTCAGTGTTGCAATACAACCTCTTAAAAAGCAACAGACATTTGAAAAATTAGGTTAAAAAAATAATGACCATGTTTACTGAGGAGGGGGAGGCAAGTAGTTTTTTGTGACCCTCAATGTCTTATCAACATTTGCTTTTTTTTTTTTAACCTACCTTTATCTTTATATATGTTATAAGTAAATTAAGTACAACTGACTATTAAAGAATGATAAATTTTTGTGGATTTTGACACCATTCTGTTTTGTTTGTCCAAATCCATGAATTTGTTTTGCTAAGTCTTGAAAGAACATTTTTTTCTATCATCCATAATGCTGAATGTGTTAAAATTATTAAACTTTTTAACAAAAACAAAAAATCCAAGTTGCATAAAAATTGCCATAAAAAACATTAATTTAAGATTGAATGATTTATTATGAGATATCTCTAATTTGTATTTAGATACATTGTATTTATTTTCAATTTTTCTAGTTGAATTGTTCACCTATATGGGATGTGATCCATTATTGTTCATAATAAGGTTACAATAAAATCTGTATTTTCCACGTCTATTGAACAGGTGAAGAGGCTCACCCCTTGTTCCTTGTTTAGGATGTGCTTTCCGGCTTTCTCTTTTCCAATCTTTTCACTGTTTTCTTTTTTTTTTTTTCAATTGGAGTAGATAGACTAAACTATCACCCGGTTCACACTCCACCCACGTCTATTGAACAGGTGAAGAGGCTCATCCCTTGTTCGTTGTTTAGGATGTGCTTTCCGGCTTTCTCTTTTCCAATCTTTTCATTCCTACATAGCCCCCTGCGCTTCAGTGGCGTTACCGCCTTGCTCGGGGGGTTTTGATTTAAAATAAAAAAAAATAAAAAACTACTACCTTATAAGAATTGGGATGTTGTAGAGTGGGGTCTTGTATTATAAATGGGGGAGTGTATCTTAGATTTAGGAGTTACACAAAACTTTTGCAGTATAGACTAAGCTATATGGCACCCCAACACAATAAAAAAAAATTATAAAATGTCAGACTTCATGTTTATATTGAATATGTAATGTGTAAAGCACTAGTAAGTTTCTAACACAAATGTTAGTGATCACCATTTCAGTGTCTTGAAAATATATGTTCAACAGCTGCAATATAAGTTTAGTAGACAGCAGTAGTAGTGTGCTGTGTGAGTCCTCCTTTTACAATCATCTCTGCTTGACCATTACTGCAGCACTAAATTTGCTTGTACAAATCTTGCAATTTCATTGGCCTTTACTATTGAAGTGAATACCAAACTCCTTAGATATTACCACATATTGTGTGTACATATATATATATATATATATATATATATATATATATATAAATTAAATAGTATCCTTGATAATTTGTAAGGTAAATTTCACAAGGGATTGTAATCCGATGAGAACTTAATGTTAGAATTTAACAGAATTATAATGAAAATAAATTGGAAGAATTTACAAATCCATTGGTGATAATTTATTTTGAGAATATTTTAAAGAGAGTGATTTTTATGAATATTTTATTTTATTTTAGAAGAAATCTAAAATAAAATAAAATATTCATCTTGTCAGACCATAAAATTTTTACAAAATTTTTTTTCTTTTTTTGTAAAAGGTCTGATGAGATAAATATATATTTAGAAGAAATTTTTTTAGAAGAAATATGATTTTTACAAAAAATCATTATCTCTTTAAAATATTCTCAAAATAAATTATCACCAATGGATTTGTAAATTCTTCCAATTTATTTTCATTTTATATATAATGTAGTAGTACGATGAATAAATTGTCGTCTAAATTACACAAAAATGAAAAAACAATGACATTTCATTTTAACAAATATATTTACCAAAATGACACAAAAATGTCTTGAAATACTAAAGAGAATCCATCCAATAAAATCACTATTGTCTTCAACCATGGCCAGCAGATGATTTCAGAATTTCTTATAGTCTCCTTGTTTGAAGGCTTCTATAATCATTGGCTTCAGTTCATTCCTGTTATTGCAAGTTTTGTTGGTCTCGCGTCCAACTGCACCCCACACATAACCAAGGCGATGGCAGTCATGACTGGGTTCTCCTATTTGCGTGACATTTTGTAGTGTCCTGTTATCTTCCTCAAGGAACTTGACGTAAGCCTTCATATTGAATCTGAGGCTCCCACCAACAAATTCAGGGGTTCTTTTTTTTATCAGAACAATCCTAGTGTGTTTTCCAAACTGCCATATGTTCATAATCACCATCCAACTCCTTCTGAATCCTCTGCACTGTCCTCAGATTGACACCCAAACACTCTGGCATTTGTGCCGGAAATTCCAATACAAACATTTCAAAGAGAACAGCATGCAATTTCTAAATTTTTGGTGAAGTGAATTGTATGACAGTGCCCAACTGAATCTGCTATACTGTACAGTTAACAACCCCACCCCCACCCCCATAAAAAGAGCATTTGCAAAATTAAAAATATAAAATGGCGACAATTTACCTATCGCACCTGGCATGTGTGTGTGCGCGCACACACACACACACACGTAAATTGTCTGAACAGACGTTTTTTCTTATCTAACATTTCTTATTGCTATAGATGTTATTTCTTGTAGTTACATGTGTTTGCTTTTCCTGATTTTTTTCATTTTATTAAACAGTGAAATTAATAACTTTTTTATTGAGAAGTCCTAAAGAAAAATTCTTCTGATAGGAATCAAACCTGCCTCCCTATTTTTTTTTTTCAATCAGAGGCACAAATTTTCCAAAAAACAGATAGCAATTCAATATAGTAATAAGAAATACATATTTTAACTTTGTACTCAGCTTGGTAACTACCAGTATATATAACTATTAAAAAAACAAGTTTAACTACATAAACCAGGTATTATGTGAACTGGCATTTGAGGGGGCGTTACAAGTTTGAATTTTTCAACAGTAATATTAGGAATTACTAGACTGGAAATTAATAGTATTTAAGGCTTCCCCCCACCTCTTGAGAGTATGTCTTTACTGTATTTGAAAAATGACTTCATTCTCAACATGAAATCAAATTTAATATTCTTATTAAAATATTGCAAATTTAAAGATTTTGAAAGAGTTTACAGCCAGATAAGATATTCTTTTTAAACCACCATTTTTTAGCATAATCTTTTTCTTTATCAGTACATTTAATCCAGTGATGCATATTATATACAGTGAAAGTTTCAGGTCAAACTTCAGTTAATGAGATGTCAGGTTACAGACATTGATCCACTCTTGTACAGAAGATATCTCTTGAAAAGAGAATCTGATCAATTTCCTTCAAAAGGATGGGTTTTTTTTGTTTTAAAATTTCTAACAGTGAAATATCTTCTTTATCCAAAATCATTTGTATTTAATTTTAATTCAGTCAGTTAAGTGTCATTTGTGATACACACTTGGGCGATGACGTCACTTTTGAGATGTAACTGACCGGCAGAAGATTTTCCCGCAGTAGGTTGCCATTACTTTCTGTTTGCCAACCAAAGCTGTAGCATCCAATCTGTCCTGCTGTTTGATCTATAGCTGGAGGGTATTTGCACACAAGGGATGCAACAAATTCGACTGAAATTACAATTAGGCACACCAATATCATGTTCCAAGCTGATTTCCCCTGCACCACAATGTACGATTTTAAATAGACTGGTAAAATTCAGAGATGGAGAATTGATCTTACTTGCTAGCTTTGGCATAGAGTACTGCTCTGGGAGAGATTGCTGTAATTGCTCTGTCAATGACATTCTTTTGGGTCTGATGTTTTTGTTAAATTGCACAACTATCATTATCATCCAGGTGTTATGCTACACATTGTTAGAACAAGGAATTGACCATTTTTATTTAAAATGTCAAAAATTTTGATGTTTTGCTCAATTTGTACTGTTTCAAAAAAAAAACTTGATTAATCTCATTAATTCCAAGGTAACATGTTGATTTTAAAGTCCCTTTGCTTTAACAAGTTCAGGAATAGTAAAGTAAATCTTCGACTCACCCAGGTTTCTTTCCAGAAAATGGAAGATAAGATCAAACTTTGAGCTGGTTTCAATGTGAATGAAACTAAAGGACTTTCATTTGCTACACAGTTGCCTCTCACACTCTGACTTCTTTCTCCATTTTTCATTGACAACACATCCCACCACACTTACCAACAATCAGTATACTCTCAGTATAATCGGTAATTTGTTTTCACAGTTATTTCTTTATGATATGGTTAATAATAAACACCACGTTGTAGTTCACATCTTAATAAGTTTGTGAATAAAGAACGGATGTTTGGCTTGGACTGAGAAATCAGAAAGCTGAGTTCAAATTCCATTTGGATCTGTTTTGTTCACTTACGTGTAAATACCCTTGGGAAAGTTATTAATCCATCTCTTTTCCCTCCAGCCATGGATTGAATAGCAGGACAGTTATAACCTTGGTTGGCAACCAGTCTATTGCACAAAAATTTTCTGCTTGGTCAGTCATCAATTGAAAGAGACATTTCCCAAGATGTATTACTTAACTGACTGAAGTAAACAATATAATGAATAAACAGCATTTAACATTTTTGTTGTCAATTCTTGAAAAATGAAAATGTATAAATCCAGTTTCATATTGGTTTTATTGAAATTCTAAAAATAGCTTTGTAGAGGGTTACTGTTAAAATGGTTGGTTTTGTTTAGCAATATATCAATCTTTATGAAATATTTAATGCCAAAATCTAAATATTTTGAATGCAATTGTATGCCTTCAAATACAGATAAAATATATTGGTCATTTTACTATAAATTGTTGTTTTTTTTTGTTTTTATATAATGTGTGTGCATTGAGTTGTGATGCTTAGTGGCTAGATTGTTTTGTCAGTAGTTTACTGATAAGATATTTTGGTAAGCAGGTTTTTTTTTTCTTTTTGTCGTAAAGTGCTCGATATCAGGATAAAATGCTAATAAGATTGATGTGAAAAAGTTTGTCACTTAAGTGAGCAGAGTCATTCGTACTTTGAAGTTTCATGAAGGCACTACAATGATATTCTCACTCCTCAAGGATTATATATACGTGTGAGAAGTCAGTTGGCTTTTTATTAGAAGTCTACATATTCTGCTGCTGTGTTCTATTTCATGCTGATCAAAAAACAAATTGTTTCAAAAGGACATGTTGACATTGTATATTATCGAGGCTTCCTTGGCAATATTTATTTGCAAGGTTATAAAAATGTGAATGAAGTACATGATAATTAGTATTTCATAAAGATTTGTGAACCTCCACGAGTCCTTCGCATTGACGCCCAAAATCTGTGTGGCCAATTGATAGTTGATCACTTATTTTCAAAGCAGGTCTGTCAACATTGTGTTCTATTGATCACAAAGCGGGTTTGTGTAGAAAGTTAATATATGCTGCATCAATGACCTATACAGAGCTGGGAGTCACAATAAGAAAAGGAAATCTTTGTAAAATTAACATTGTTTGGTACAGTACTGGGTTAGAGTTTGGATGCAAACAACTAGAACTTCAAACTATGGCTTCTATAGGATTTAACACTCTAAGTTGGTTAGTCTGGCACAAGGCTTAAGTCAGAGGTTCTTCTAAGGCAGGCAGTTATGTCTCTTGTGTTAAATCACTCCATACCGGTCCAACTTTACTGTCTTGAAAACTCAGATTCTCGCTTATATGGAGCGTCACATTCAGCATTGATGATTGTGACACATTTTGGATAATTAGCATTTTCAAATGACCAGTAAGAAATCCTCCTTTTGGTCATCTGATCAACCTCGTCTACTTCTCTCCTGTATGAGTGCCTCTTACCATTTCTCGAAGGGCATGATTCAACCTAACAGTCAAATTTTAATTATCGTTTCAAAGTTTCTCATCGAATGTGTGTAGTTGTTTTGCATCTGTTTTCATTTCAATAGTAAGAAATTATCTAGTTTTGGTCAAAAAGAAAACCATGTTTCTCTTTAATCAGCATTGCAAAATTCCACAAGTAACAAGTAACAAAGAAAATTTTATTTCTAGAAATTTTACTTCTTTCTCTTCAGGAGGGGCAGTTGTCCCTAGAGGTTATAAACTCTCTCATGCCCGAGGAAAGTCTGTCCCTTAGACAGCTGTCGTTTTATGAATGGTTGTTAAATTTCCAACCACAAAGAAACTCCCTTTTCCTGATAATGTTCACTAGAACTTTGTAACAAGAATCCTTCATCCAAATTGGTAGCCAGCACTCAAGAGTCATAAAAACGTTATCTACAGTGGGTGAAGAAGAAAAAAAATTCAACTATTATTTTCTCTTTCCCTCCCCCTTTCTCAGCACCAAAAATAGTGTTACTATTTATTATTTCTCATTTTAGAAATAAATAAATTTGATGAGAAATTTCCATTCAAAAAATTTTCAAAATATATAAATCAAGTACAAGACAACATTTTTTAGTTGCTATTTATAAATAACTATGAAAAAAAATTTTTTTTTTTTTTTATAAAAATGTTTATGAACTATAGAACAATAAAATTTAAATATTTTTTCTGGAGATTGTACATTTTCTCAAATTATTTTATATCTCAAATTACTTCTTCAATACTTTTTATAATCTTATCTAGAATTAAGGCTTGATATTCCATCAGTTGTAGGCTATCTCTTTCTCACACTTGAATATAACAAATTTTAAATTTTGAAAAACTTTTTTAATGATTGTTAATTTTTCTCAGATTGCCTAGAAAATCTAGCAATAGGTTATTTGCTTGAGTTTTGGGATTTTTTTTTTTTTAATCTGCTTCTGCTTAGAAAGTTGCAACAAAATACATTTCACTATCAGTCCTAATCATGTTAGATTTTATCAAAATAAATTACAAATACTGAAATATGTTAATAAAAAATCAATTTATTTTTTAATTCTTTCTTTTTAGTGTGGACATATGATGTTAAGATGAGTGACACAGAAGCTTCTTTACGCTGTCAACTGTCTGGGCCATATCGTCTGCAACTGACAAAGCAAGGCTTTTTTCTCCTCACTGTTAAAGAGCGAAGAGTTCTCTATCAGTGGCCATACCATTTCATTCGGCGCTTCGGCAAAAGTCAAAGCACATTTACAATTCAGGCTGGACGTAAATGTGACTCGGGAGAAGGAAGCTTTTGTTTTGCCACTAAACCTGGTGAAAGCCTTGAAATCTTTCAAAAAGTAAACCAGCTTACGCTTCAGTTAAAAGCAAGTCAAAATGAACTTGCAGCTGACAACCTCCCTTCACTTCGAGGTACTGCAAAACATGAAATCAAAAGGTCATTTCCTAATTCCCCAGTAGATATCAATCCTAGTTCTCAAATGGACTGTAATATGTGGGCTAAAAAAGTCCTTCCTTATACATCAGAACTGCAACAAAAACTCTCCTCACATCCTGTTTCATATTCTAATGTGAATATCAGCTCACTGCCAAGTCCAGAAGTGGCACCAGTAAAACGACCACCCATAATTAAGAGTCCAAATTTGTACAGTGATATAGAAGTAATGTCTGGGAAAATGACAAATCTTTCCACTAACCCTACTGAGGACAGTAATACATATTCTTCGCTGGAGGTAAACAACAACAACCACCACCACCACCACAGGTCTCCAAATGTACCAAACCAATCAACAGAGGAAGATTATGACCGGCTGGACTTTAATATAATTGAAACTCCTTTACAAGAACAGAGACAGAAAACCTTTAAACCATATATTTATGATTCTGTTAAGATATCTAACCCAGAAGAAAACTTGTATGAAGAAGCAACACCATTTGCTGATGAGAGAAATGCTTGTGGAGAAAAATTGCTTCCATTTTCTGTAGTCATGACCCAGAAACCTTTTATGGAACCTACAACAATAGATGATGGATACAGATGACAAATTCCAAATATGAAATCCCAAAAGAAATAGGACTGTGAACGGTTGTCATCCTTACAGTAATATGCAAGTGTGTTCATTTAATTTTACAAACATTTATTTTTCTCTAGCCAATATCGAACTTGCTTATACAAAAACAAAATGTTCTTAACTTTGCATAAAAAGGTTACAAAGATATTTTATGTGCTGCTTCAATATAATTGATGCACAATCTCAAAGAAATTTAAAATGGCAGACAAAAAAAAAAAAATCCCAGATGTTAATAACTTTGGGAGTGAATTATTACAAGAGAAGAAAAAAAAATGAATGAATCATAAGACAATTTAGAATTTGAAACTAAAAAAATTGTTTTGATAAAGAAATATTTTACAGTCATTAGAGACGTCATCACAGAAAACTGTATTCAGTAACTGATAATTTGAGATTGCCAGTTCTGTTACTTTTGGAAACATATTTACCATTTGTCTATATTTCTGAGATGAGGAGGTATTTACAGTATTCAGACTATTGTCTTCATCTTTGTTGGCATTTGTACAACGTTTCAGCTGTTGTACGCACTGGTCTTCTTCAGGTGCTAGGAATTTCAAACTGAAATTCCTAGCACATATTTACCATTTTCATTTTTTTTTCATTTAAAAAGGACAAGATCAATGGAAATACAAAATAGAATGAAAGACATCATCATCGGAAAGGAATCAAGGAAAGTAAATACAATTTTGATGCAGAAAAGAAAAAAATGATTTTTTTTTTTTTTTTATAATATAGTACAAACTGAAGATTTGAATTAAATAAGAAAACAAATTTGACATGTTTTTCTTGTTTTGTATTTAATCTTAATATATAAATATACAAGCTGAATAAGTGTAAAGTGCATAGTGTATGTTTGTAAATATCATTAATAAAATATTTTGACAAAACTTTTTTTTTTTCCTTTTTGCTTTATATCCTTGCTTATTCATCATTTAGGAATTGTTTTATTTGTATATCAATATATTGCCTGGCCATCTTTCTTTTTCTTTCCATCAGTTTCATCACAATATAAAAAGTGAATAAGAAAAAGCTTTTTTTACTTGGTATGAATTGAGACCACATTGGATTAAAACTTAAGTTTAATGGTTATGTAATTAAAAGTACAGGTATACCTCAGGTTACATTGTTTCAAATCATTCTTGATTATACATAGTCTGTCAAAAAAAATATATGGAGAAATGAAAATCAATTTAAAGTCCTTTTATTCAATGTCTGTTCACCACAAATATTGAAGTCATAATATCACTAGAAATGCATTACTAGCACGTAAAATCATGTTACTGTACAATAAGAATAAAAGAATGTAAAATAATATTGAAATATGTATGTAATATTAAATGTAAATATTGGTAAATTTAAAATAAATTAGTTTTTCTATTGCAAAATAATTTTAATAACTATTTATTTAACCTTACAAAATAATTTCTTAACTTAGCAAACCACATTCACAAATTAAAAGTCCAATGTACTGCAAAGATCACCAGATTGTAAACATCTACAAGTATGTACGTACATGTATTCATAAATTTTGATTACCCCCCCCCCTTTTTGGTACTATATTAAAAACTAAAATTTGTTTGTAAGCTTCAGCAATTCTTATTGACTATATATTATTAAAAATGCTTTTATAAATAAAATACAGAACTGGAAATGGTTATTTGTGGTTTAGCCTGATGACAAGTAAATTTAGAGAAGTCATTTTTCAACTTTCCTGAAAAAAACAAAAAAATTGACATGAGGCATACCTGTATATGTAAATTGTCGATGTCTTGCAACTCTCAAACATCTGAACTTTGTATGTAGCTCTTAAATTAAGTTTCGCCACCCCTGCTTTTATATCATGGCTTATTATTTAGGAAGTGTGAGAAATACAATTTCAACTTCACAGGAGAGAGGCCTTTTCTGCAAGTCATGTGATCTCAAAGATTTTATAAACCCAATTAACTTTCTCAAAATCTCTGCACTTGAAAGAAGCAACAAGGTTATCTGTGGTTAAAAGTTCATGAATGGTAGGAATTCCAATAAGTATCATTATTATTAAAATGATACAAGTAAAAATTATGAAAATTTAATGTATTTTTCAGGCAAGCAGAAGTTCTAAGAATAGAAAGTGCCATAATGTTCGATAAATCAGTAAAAGTTCAGTTAAACAATTGAAAGATCCACATTGAAACCCTCATTTATGTTGGATGTTCAATAAATCTATTGAAAAAGATTAGAACAAACCAAGAAGCATAAAGATGAGATCTGAATAATTTTGAGTTATCAAACATCTTCCTCTGACGCAAAACTTCTAGAATGGGTCAACTGAAAATTTATTTATGATACAGTGACGAAGTGCACCATCGGAACCTTTGTGGCCTGCTGTCTCTTCTGTCAGGATCGAACCTGGTCTGAGAACAAGCTGCCAGCTCTCACTTGTTGGTCGTTGATGGCATCGACACAGCAGCTGGTCCTTGGGTTGACCTTTTCAATAGTAATCTTCCTTGCCCACATTGTGAAATTGATCTCAAGAGAATTATGTTAAATCTTACTGGGTGTATCTTCGACAAGCCAAACGAAGCTGGATACGCGTGCACAAATGTGGAAATGAAAACGACACCAAAAATAAAATGAATGATGCCTGCATAAATTGTAGAATGTCTTTATGTACAAAAGGAAACAGAAAAAAAAATCACCAATCGTCTTCTTCCCAAACCCTATTCCTATTAATTTGGCAAAGGAATGAAAGTTTTAACCAATTTGTCTAAGTAGTATTTTGCAAAGCGTTTTTCTTCCTATTATTATTTCAAGCTTTGGTTGGCAATATCACTTCAACTCCAGTTGGAGTTTTAAGTTTGTAGAAACTCGAACTGACTTTGTCTCACTCCTCACAAAAACCTCATGGAAACTGACAAAGAGTTGTCTTTGAGTACGGTGGGTGGCTGGCAGTAATTCGAATTGACTTCATCTCCATGTGGTGCTGGAACTGTCTGACTTTATTTAGCTCTGTTCAGTTGGCAATTTTAAAACTTTGTCTGCAAAATTACTTCTTGTCTGGCTTTAACTCTGGTTGGTTGGAACTGTTTGACTAACTCTGGTTGGCTCGTGGCAGGCTTCTTTATGATTAGCACTCAACAGCATAACAATTATCTCTGTCTCGTTACATCTTCGGGCCGGGAACTGCCTTAACCTCTCAGGACTCATATTTATGCTTGTCCATATTTATTGGTGTGGTGAAGATGAATAATGGGTATTATGCAAATATCCTATCCTCTAACTAATCTCTGTCTCATGCATCCAATAAAATCATTTCACCTCCTACCTTTGGGTGGAGTTATTACATGACATCAATTTTCTCTTTATCTTGTTCTCTCATCCAATCTTGAACTGTCTTTTATCATCCGCCTGGGCAGGACTACCACATGCTGTCAATTTTCTTTTTGTCTTTTTCTATCCCTTTCAGCCAGTTAGAGACCTTTTCTCTCTCACCTTTGGGCAGAGTTGGTACATGACCTCAACTTTTTCTCAGGGACATTCCAATTTAATCATTCTTGTAATTGTCCTTTTCTCTCCAACAAATCAACTTAACCTCTGCACTCGACTGAATTCCCAATTCGAGGAAATATGAATAAAAATCTCTCTTTTCACTTTGTCTATAGTTTGTAATAAGTCAAGCCTAACCTTTTTGACCTCTTTATCTTCTGTAGATGTTTTGCTTGCATTTTGCTGGGAATAAAAAAAAGTTTTACGTCCCATTGTTTTATGATTCTGACACCTGATTACAAATATCTCACCTGAGATTTTAAAAAAAATTTTCCTTCCATTATTCTTTCTGCCACAGATTGCATCCTGTGAACATTATCTCAACACTGTCGATTGACCTATGATCCTCATTCATATCAGCTGAAACTTTTAGCTGGAAACTATAAGTTTAAAAAAAAAAATTCCCTAACTGCTTTTCATAGCTGAGAATTGTTTTATCTATCATCGAGGTGAGTTTTAACATGAGACCTCCAAGCTGTCTCTCTGGATAACAATCATATAATATTTATACATTTTATTATCAGGCAAACAATCATTTTTTGTAATCTCTTTCTAATATTTATTTTTAGCCAATTTGCAATCTTTGGGAAAGCAAATTTTCTCTTTCAACAAAAACAAAAAACAAAAAAAAACAAAACACCTTTTTATTTTCCTCTGTTCATATCAGAACAAAATAAATGTTTCTTAAATCTTTTTCAGCTGTAATAATTAATAAAACTAACATAATTCTGCTGTCCATGCCATGTTAAATATTGCTATAATACAAGTGTCTCAAAATGTAGATAATGAAAATTGTTGGGCTGTTAAAGAATTAATGATTAAATAATTAATTAAATTAATTAATTAAATAATTAATTAAAGAATTAATTCTTCCTGGTACTAGATAGGAAAGAGCAACCGATTTACATTATTCAGTGTGCAGTTGCTAGCAATGAATATATCAACAGTGGCTGAGATTATTTTTAAAACTTTTTTTTTTTTTTTTTTGCAATCAGGAAATAATGCTTGATTTTTGCTATCCACAAGGATTGTACAGTTGTTAAGCAGGATTCTTCGAAGAAACAAAGAACTACAACTTAGCAACACAATCTCTTTAAAAAAATCTACAGAAACCAGCTGTAGTCATGTGCCACCCAGAGAGACTGCATCAGCTAATGCTAATTTGGTTAATAATGCTTATTATACAATCTATAACAGTCAAATGTAGCAGATATTTAGGAAAGATGGAGCGGTTACTAATATAGATTTTGCAAGTATGTGTATCTGCCTTTTGGCAACTGGCTGAAATGAGGTCAATTGTGATAAGTTCATGTGGAAAGCATGGATAGCCAAGCTTGGTAACTTGGATTTTACTAGTATGTCAGAAATATCTTAAAGTACTGAGTTGGGCAACTGAACCAGAAAATTAAGAAAGATTGGTCATTTTAACTCTCTACAAATAAGCTGTATATTGTTGCGTGTCTATCCTGAAAGTGACTTTTTTCTTCTCTCATAACTCATCCATTTTGTTGATAAAATCATTTCAACCAGATTTGCACAAGACTTCTTCAGGGCCCAAATAAAACCTAAGTGAGGAAGATTAAGAGAGTAAGTCATCTAGCTGCAAAGATTAATATTATAAAGGCTTGAAATCTCAAATCAAATATTTTTTACATAACTTTGACCAGCATTTTCCTTTCTCCCTTTATGTTCATTTTTTTTTATTTGGCCTGTTTAAGATTCTGAATGCAAGTTTAAACGCTTTTCTGTACTGAATGGATGATAATTAGGTATCTCCACTAATTCACTGAAAAAAAAGCATAATATGAAGAAAAAAGGCACCAAACTTAATAAAAAAAAAACCTTTTCCGTCAAAATGTTTATTATTAAGAGGAAAGAATTTTCTTATAATCCTTTCTAACATAATTGAAATTTTGCTAAAAGAAAAAAAAAAAATCTTGTTTTGATTTCATGAGCTGGTAACCAAATCATTACCAGAGTTTACAATGGATAATATAATATTACGCAAGACAGTGTACTTTTTTCCAAAAATTTTCTCCCAATAGTAAAATAAAAAACCAATAAAACTATGACATTATTTAATTAGATAAGTTTTTAATTACATTTTTATAAAAAGATATATATTAAGAACATTGCAGACAAAAAAGAAAAAATTTTTTATGAATAATGAAATTTTAAAAGAATTTTTAAAATTTTCTTTTTTTAATCAGAATAATTATCAAATTTCAAATGTTTTTAAAATTCAACAAAAGGGTTAGATTATGAAGTGAAGACTATATTTACTAATCAAAAATTGAAAAGTTTAATACAAATCATTGAGCCATTGATAATTTTTTTTCTTATGCATTTTAAGTTTTTTTTGTTTTTGTTTTTTTTTGACTTGCATTAAAAGGTCATGTGTTTCAGTGTCTTCCCCTTGCAGGAAAAAAAAAAAAGGACAATTATGTCTATTCTGTTCAACCATATTTAGACGTCATTAATCACTTTACACCGTCATGTTTGTTGTGGATCTTCATCACCAATTTGTGGTGGCAAGTCTTAACACAAATCTTCTTTGCTGCAAAGTGGTAGTGACCAGTTTGTGTCAGAAATAAGACACGGAACACAGGAGGTAGGTTCAAAATAGTTGTATTAGTATAAACAAGAACATATGTGCAAGTAAGTGTTAATAATCAGTAAATAGAAATAAGTCCGAATGGTACAGTTATGCAGTTTATTGCCTGACATAGTTGGCTTTAACTGCGTGCTAGTTATCCTATAGGTAATCATATAGTAAGAGGAAGAGCCCATTCCTCGTAGGAAGCCACCATGACAGTGTTTAAGAAATACTTTTATTCTTTTCTAAATTTTATGCTATAAACAATACTTGTGTAAATCAGATTAATTTAACTTTAAATTTGCTAATTTTCTAAAAATAATGTGTCACAGATGTATATTGTTTTTGCATGACTTTTAAAACCAAGAATTAACTTTTGTTTACAAATGTGTCAATTGCTGAAAAATTGAAAAATTTTAAAATCCAATCAATATAATTTCTGTTTGAAATACACCAAAGTATTTTGCTTCCTGTAAATAGTAAACTTAATCCTTTAGCTTTCAATTAAAACTTCAAGAAAACTTTATTTTCAAAAATTAAATTTAAAACTTAGGTATCAAAAATGACTGGAGGTACCTAAATAATTAATTTTTTTTCTACTGCCATCAAAAAAGATAATTTGATTGACCTTTTTAATAAGTAAAACAATTGATACCACTTTTAAATCAATCAATGCCAAGATCAGTTATATATATATATATATATATATTTCTGTCTGTCTGTCATCCGCAGACAGTTCTATTTCACTGAATCACAGCTCATCAGTATGCCTAGACATCCAATTACTTCCAGCTAGGATCGAAACCAGACCGATTTGACATTGGCCAGAGATTCCACCTCTAAGCTATCAATGCACGGTAGAGGAAGGCAGATTTTAACATGTTATATACGCAAACTCTAGCAGCCAAAAGTGTTCAATTCATTGCAAATGCATTGTAAACATTATATATATATATATATATATATATATATATATATATATATAAATATAAAAAGCCATGAAAATTATTATACAAAAAAGGAAGCAAAAATAACCAGCAACAGAAAGGATTAAACTCTCACCTCAATTGTTCCAAAACCAATCAGGAAGTTGAAATCATGAAATAAACCAAGCCAGAAAATAAATATTAAAGATTTATTTACAAATATTAAGATGTTCCCACTTCATCTTCATTCAATAACATATTTGGGATACCATTTTTTATAGGGAAACTCCTTCCAGTCTCAGGACAAATTAGACTGCCTTCTTCAATTTCAATCTAAAAAAAAAAAAATTCATGTTGTATTAAGTGAGAGGATTCATAATTTCACTGCTTCTGAATATATTCATTGTTCAAAAACTCAATATCTATTTGTTGACATCCAAAAGTTTTGTTTATAAAATTTTCTGACCAATATTTCCTGTAAGGAATAAGTATTTGGAGATGAGTATTATTTAGTCAAACAACTTTCCTCCCTCCAGTGACTATACAAACCGTGCTTGTCTATGTGGACTATTTTGTCGATCTTATATAAAATATACAGGTCCATTAATTCTGAAACCCTAGCTCCATCAAACAAACCTTGTGGTACATCAAAGGCACCAGTTTTGATTTTTTTTTTCATTCATGCTTTGCCATTGTGGAATAGTATAGATTTATGGCAATGTAAAATTATATTTACATGTTCAGGTGGTATATTTACAAAGCCCTTAGCAAAATCTAAAGCCTCAAGTCATCGTTTTTCAGATAAGTTTTTGATGTCATATTTTATGAAAACATTTTAGTCAAGGTTATCCAGGCTCATCATATCAAACAATTTAGACAAAAGTAATGGCAGAAGTGGAGGAGGTTGGGCATTTACTTTGCTATGGACAGTTTCTTTAATATGGTTTATCAAATAATCTGCTAGTTTCAAATCTCACCACAGTCTGAAACATATTCCCAGCTGATTTCATTTATTACAACTAATATTTTTTTATTAGTTTTCCAGCAATTTACTTCACCCTCATTCAGTTGTAATTGACAATTCATTTTTTTTATATTCACCTGACCTCACATTGTAAAATGAAGACTTTATATTGCTGAGGTTATGAGCTACCACAAGAAAACTCTTTGGAGGGACTTGCAGGCCTCAACAGGTGTAAGGTCACCCTATTCAGTTCTCCTGTTGAGTAGGTCAACCAATATAACAAAAGAGAAAAAGATATAAAAAAAAACAATTTTTGCAATCAGATGTATATCAACAAAGGAAAACTCATTTCAAACTAAGTGATCTTTTGTAATTAATCAAATGTATTTTTTCCTATCCTTGGGAACCCCAGTTTTTCACAAGATAGCACCATTTACTGATTTGGGTAGAAAAATCTTAACAGTAGACATCATTCAAATAAGCAGTCTGCTCACATTATTTGTCTTTTTACTTTATATTAACAAATTAATTTTTCTCTCTTGTAAAAAAATTTTTTTTACTATCCATAAAATAAGCAAATTATTATTTTTGGTTAAAAGAAAATTGTTAAGTAATTTTTTATTTGGTTGAAGAAAATTCTTAAATACTATGAGGATGTTTTTAGGATTCAGTTAGATTATTATATTACAAGTGTACCCCTGCTATCAAAATATGAAAGAAGATTATATATAAAAATAAAACTGAAGGTGTGTGTGTGTGTGTATGTGTGTATCCTCACTGATTTCTATTAACATACTTTCACATTTTTCATCTGATTTGTTTCAAAACTTACATGCCCCTTGTAAATTTAATGGGTCAATTCCCCATCGTCTGGTAGAAGAAACTTTAATCCAGTACCATATACCCACTGCTTTCACCAAGCTCATTTTAAACTACTATAAGGATTTTAGAATGAGGGCAGTAACAAAGACCTCAACTTCAGCATGACACAATCTTGAAAGAGGGATAATAACAGGCTGCACCATTTCAGGGACTCTCTTCGCATTATCAATGAATATGCTGATAAAGACGGCTGAAGTGAAATGTCAAGGACCAGTCCCCAGATCCGCTGTAAGGCAACCACCAATTTGCGTGTATATGGATGACATGACCATAACCAGCACGTCCGCCATTGAGGCAAGGCGGTTGCTGAAGAACATCGAAGAACTCATCAACTGGGCAAGAATGAGTTTTAATGCTTCCAAATCACGTTCCCTAGTAATGAAGAAAGGTAAGCTTTCGAAAAATGAAAGATTTAAGCTCTTTGGAGATGACATACCTACAATACATCAAAAGCCAGTAAAGAGATTGGGGAAGCAGTTCGATGAAACCCTAAAAGATTCAAAATCCGTAATATTAAAGGAGAATCTAGAAGGGTGGTTGGTTAATCAGGATTGATAAGTCTGGCTTACCAGGCAGATATAAAGCTTGGATTTATCAACACATCATTCTTCCAAAAATACTCTGGCCTGTAACTATGATTTCACTTCCTCCACGGTAGAAATAATGGAAAGAAGCATAGCATCACGATTACGTAGGTGGTTAGGTTTGCTAAGATCTCTATGCAGCGCAGCTTTGTACGGGAAAACAAACGCACTGAAACTCCCATTTAAAAGCCTACACGAAGAATTTAAAGTAGCTAAAGTGAGAGCTACAATCCAGTATGAGTGCTCAAAAGATCCCAAAGTAACCGGTGCAGGAATATCAGTATATACAGGTAGAAAATGGAACACCTCGAAAGAACTGAATGCAGCAAAAGAAAGAAACCGAGAAAAGGCAATACTAGGGACCATAGCTACTGGACGCACGGGCCTCGGGTTTTTTCCCTCAGGAAACTATGACAAACTCCAAGGAAAAAAGAAAAGTCATCTTTTGCAGGAAGAAATCAGAAATGGCGAAGAAGAGAAACGAATAGCAATCCAAGTCGGGATGAGACAGCAAGGGGCATGGACCAAATGGAGCTCTATGTTGAAACGCCAAATCAAATGGTCCGAAATATGGCACAGTGACAAGAGATTCAAATTTCTGATTTGGGCAGTATATGACACCCTGCCAAGCCCCACAAACCTACAATTATGGTATGAAACCCAGTCACCAAATTGTCATCTTTGTGGGTGCAGAGGTACCTTAAAACATATCCTGAGTAGCTGTAAATCTGCACTAGCTGATGGGCATTACAGGTGGCGCCATGATGAAATTCTGAAAGAGATCGTGAAAATAGTTCAAAATGCTATCAAAGAGAATGTTTACAACCCAGACATAAGGCAGATAAAATTTATTAAAGCGGGCGCGAAAATCCCACAAAATAGAAAGGTAAATCCAAACCTGCTATCTCCTGCAACAGACTGGGAACTAAGGGCCGATATAGGTTCAAGATTGAAATTCCCAGAGCAAATTGCCATCGCAAAACTTCGCCCAGATAAAGTTTTCTTCTCACATAAATTGAAGAAGATACTCTTGTGGGAACTGACGGTCCCCTGGGAAGAAAACGCAGAGGAAGCTCATGAAAGGAAGAAGTTAAAATATGACAAACTGCTGGAGAGTTGCAGGGTTAAAGGCTGGAGGGCTAGCTACACTCCTATAGAAGTGGGGTGTAACACCCCAGTAGACGGTCCGAACATTTTCTCCGGCAGCCGTTCTCCATGCTGTGATTTTGCTGGGAGTTTGTTGAAAAAGTCAGAGCCTCAAGCTGGGGGTACAAGATTAAACTATAAGGAACGAACTTCCACAACTTGGATGAGTTGAAAGGATGCTTTATTTCGTTTAGAGTTAGCCTTTTCAGTTGGGGCAGGCGAATGTGACACACAGCTCTAACTCTAATTAATGGAGATCAAATCCGAAATGACCGAAACAAGACGAACGGAGGTTCTACTTCAAGCACACCCCTTTTCTCTTCCACAATTTTCCTCATAAAAGAAAAAGTTTATTTTTTCTCTTCTTTCTCACTTTTGTTAAACGAAACATGTTTTTAATCTATTTTCTCTTCTCAACCATTTTCTATTTTAATCTATTATAATAGAATACATATTTTACAAAGCACCTTAATATACACCTAGTTGTCGTGTCACAGGGGACTAGGGGATTTGCAGCAAGGTCCTTATGCAAAGCCTTAACAGATATTGGGATAGTGGGAGTAAAAAAAAAAAGAAAAGCACTGAAGTCCATAACCAAAACAGCAGAAAGAACAGCTAATTGGTTATGGATCAAAAGAGAGAGTGCCTGGATTCCAAATTGTTAGCTAAAATTCCCCGGAAATCTGCGCCTAAATTAATGTTTCAGACAAGCTCATGTGCGGTTCGCCTCTAAATGGAAAGTGGCTCTGTCACCAACGGAAGCATTTGCAGGGTTTTGTACCGGGCCTAATGTAATTTTCCAGTGTCTGAAAGCGCTTATCGAGGGTGGGCCGGAGGCTGATCATCTCTGGTCGGGTCGGCGCGATGAGGGGGGTATGATGTTGAAAGACCCGAAACCCCCTAGTGATCCTCGCGATGATATCACTGACGACACCCTCTAGCACCCCCATTACGGTGCGTATGTTTGAAATTCAAGCAGACATTCATTTCATGCAGCCAACCCAGAAGCAAACCACCAACATTTACTCAGTCCCATTTTATTCTACTGTGCTGCACCTATCAGCACTACAAATAGGCACTGCTGACTATCCCCCTTCTGCAAAATGGTACATTTTCCCTTATAAAGACCAATGCTTAAATTGCCCATGGGACTTCTTACTCTTCCTATCCCGAGCAATGCCAGGTATTCACCACTAGTCATTATAATTAATAAAAAATAATTAAGAGGTAATTTAGACTGATTTTGTTAATATTTAAAAAAAATGTTCATTACACACAGTAACTTCTTTGAGGGAAGATCTAAAAATAACAAGGAACCTAGTTTTTATATTGATTACCTTACTTGGTATTTTTTCCTTGTAACTGTCCTCATTGAGTGACAATTTAAATAATGTCTGACTTACCCTATGTTTATGTACGATCATATTGTTATATACAAACATAGATGTTCAAAAGGTGCTTCACATAATTAACTAAATAGAAGCTTTTAGCGTCTTTTCCAACCAAAACTAAAACTTTAATACTCTCTACACCACCCCTTGCAAATTTATTATTCTACACAACAAAGAAAAAGAAATTGTGTGTGACCCTCACTTTAATTTTTGTTTTAATTTCTTATTACCAAATAATTTTTGTTTTTGTTAAAGATAAGTTCAACACAGTAACTTTTACATGGAGAAAATTTCTTTTAACAAATAATCTCCTCTATTTAATATCTGCAGATGTAGGTTGTATAAAAAAAAAAAAACAAAAAAAACTAAAAAGTAGACTTATACTCTTCCTATCCCGTGCAACGCTGGGTACTTACTGCTAGTATACATATAAATACACAATGGTCTTTACCAAAATAGAGGATATATATATTCTTCACTACTGGATGACATAATTATTGTAAAAAATAAATAAATAAATAATAAAGCACTGTTAAAGAGCAAACACACAAGAGCTTTCATAAATGGTAGTAACGAGAATGAACTGAGTCAACGCTGCCTCGCTATTGTCTCTTTCTCCATAAGCGTGACAGAAGGGAAATTATATAAGTTAGGGAGATCAGCTGATTACACTACCATGGTTTTGACCTTTTCGGGTTTTGTCAGGTGATTTGTATTGACTAATTACTTGATGGTTAACACTTTTATAAGTTCGTAGCTAGAATTTCAAATTAAGGGAGTGGTAAGTTATTGGGAATCCTTTCATCTGGGTTTGTACAAGCCTAAAAATATTTTCTAATACGTCTACATCCGGACATTATTTCAGACTTTTCATGTAGTAGCTTTTGTTATTCCAGGAAGAATTCTTTATCCAACTTTTCTTCTTGGCACAATCTGCAGATATTGCCACTGTTGCAAGATTTTGCTTTTTTTTGATATTTTCTACTCCATGAAGGAGTTCCCACCATTTTTTTTTCTTTTAATTTTCATACATAGCTAGTTTGGTGCTATTTTAAAGTTTTTCTAGTTTGAATATTGATTTGTGATTATTCCATAGTGTTTCAAAACTGCCTTCAGTAAAACCTAAGTATATTTTGTTATCTACCTCTGCTTTGTATATAACTCCTTCAGTTTTACAAACTCTTTCAAGTGGGAATTTGTTTTTGTCTCTACAGTTGCTTTTTTCATTAACAGTATTCTTCCACACACTGTTTGAATTATTATGAAGGTTTGGTTTATTTTGTTTTATGGCATATCATTCTCAATGAGTTATTTAATGACAACAAAATTTTTAGGATATGTTCGTATGAACAGAATATGTGTTCTTTGTAAGAAATAAGTTTAGAGGCACATTGATGAATTTTTGTAAAGACAGTTTTTGTTGAGAGTCAGATGTATTGCGGGTAAAAAAAGATTTTCTTTTTTTAAATGTATTGATAGTACTTTTACTATAAAAATCTATTTTTATGCTTTCAGAGTGTATTGACCCCAGTTTTGGGGTTAACTATTTGACCATAGCTGAAACTTTAACAGGTGCTATTACACCAGGTCAGGGTGGACCTGAAAACAACAGCAATTTAGAGGTGGTTCCATGCTTTTCAAAACCTCCCGATCAGTGATCTTGCTGCTAGATTTAGCTTATCGTCATGCCCAGGACACTGAATTAGTTCAATATTGTTTCTTTAAAAAGAATAAAAAAGAAAATGAACTATCTAATTGTGGAAAAACGTTATATTTTGTTTGGCTTGAATGAGGCGCTGGGATAAAAGACAAGTATTTGCGTCAGGAATTTGGGAATGAGTGAACAGAAAAATTTAACATGCTTAATGATGGGAGATTAATGATAAAGTACTGCCATTTTATTCTTTTTATCAAGAAGTGTCCCCTATATATAAATTTACTCAAGCCACAAGATAAGCAACTAGGCCCCACCCTTTTACTGTGAAACCAATAAAATGTAAACACCAATTCTACTTCATCAGCTTCTTTTTTTGCACTTTCTGCCTATTTACTTGCTTCCCCAACAGCTACAATCTCCAAGAATTTAAATGTAAAGTCAATAGTCATCTCCTATCTCACTAACCTGCATCCTCTCTCATGCTCCTTTCTCCACCCACTCTACTCTCATCAGTATTCTCATCCTTCTCTAAACCCACTTCCTGACACCCCCTATAACGTGTCTCTCTTTCTCATAACTTTTCTCCTATGTAACCCCCTGCAAAACAGTGGCAGTAAAAAAAAAAAAATTTACTCATCTGAATTTACATAATACAAAAATTTTACAAGTGAGGCTTATAGGGTTTGTTTTGATTTTATTCAAGTTTTTTTTTTTCCAGAGATCATAGATGAATGATAATTATTATTAGCAAACATTAACTGACAAATGGGTGAAGATCCAAATCTTATAGACATCAGTGGTTTTAATTTATTGTTCAACTTCAAACATTCTTTTCAACAACATACTTTAATCATTTCTGGCAACCTTGAATATGTTCTAGTCTACAGAATCTCAATTATAATTCAAAGATTAAAGTCAGGAAAAGAATATAATAATAAGCTATCCTAATCCTTTTAGGAGAAAAAGATTCTTTTAATTTGTTTGTTTAATGACATATCAACTTTTTGAAATGAAATTAAATGAAATTTAATTTTCTTGGGAGCTTTGAAGTAATAAAACTATAATATATGTTATTCTGCTTTTTTTGTGTAGACATAATTACTAGAGGTGGTGGTGTGTGCATTTTATGCTATTTTGTTGAAGTCATATTTTGGATTTCTTTAAGAAATTGCAGAATATGACATAGGTTAATGTCATGAAAGAGTTCTTTCGTGCTAGCCGTTTGGCCAATTTCGTTTAGTAGCATATCAACCTCCATGTGTTATTTATTGTCGAAATTTAAATACTTTGAACACAATTTTATGACTTTGATTACAAATAAAATGTATTGTTGGTCATTTTGCCATAAAATGTATTTTTATACTTTCATATTATTTTGCTTGGGGTTTCCTATTTGCCCATACCTGGTACCCTAACAGGTGTTACCACCTTGGGTCAGGATGAATGGGAGAACAACAGCAATTAACTGATGGTTCCATGCTCCTCAAAAAATCTCCCAATCAGTAACCTTTCTATTATATTTCATGTTAGTAGTAATAGTAGAGAGTCATTGATAATCACCTTTAACGAACTGTAATTTTGTTTACTGGGCAAAAGGTTTGTTCTGCCACTGCAGGTAATTTACTAAGTAATAGTGTGTTTGAATTTCAGTTATGTTCTCCTGTTCTGCAAAATGATTGACTAAATTAAGAACTAAGCTACTACAATTTAGGGGCTGCCCATATACAGTGGAAATTGAAGAAATATTCATGAATAATGCAGAGTGCAAAAGGTTAAGAAAGTATAGAAATGATTTAAAATGTCACAAAGTAGGCTGACATCTCTATTGGAGAAACATTTTCCTTTAATCATATCTGCACAGGAACGTGGTTATCTAATATGAACAAAAATAGGAAGACATTAATTATAACAACAACTTACCTCAAGAAGTGCATGATGGGCTTGTCTAAGAAACTCTTCATTTTTCTCATAATTTTCAACCAATTCTTTAGGTAGATTTTCACCATGCCCGATCTTAAGAAAAAAAAAAAAAAAAAGTAGTTAATATAAATTGATTGAAATAATGTTGTTGTTACTCTGGTTAATTATTCAATTTAGTATGTTCATCTTTATTGGTATTCCCTTCCTTCATATTCCAGATTACATATTGCTTTGTTCTTACTTCGTGGGTTGTTATTGATTGATACACCTTTCAATTTTAAAAAGCCACTAAGATCTTTATAAAAAAAATAAAACATTAAAAATTAGTTATTCATGCATTAGCAATATCCACAACATTAATTCTCATAACAATAAAATACTAAATAACTTTTATAATAATCACCAAATAAATACAAATCCCTCCTTTAATTGTAGAATTAAAGATAACTGTCCAGTTAAAGGTATATGTATGTCTGAAATTGTTATATACCAAGAAACTTTTTTTTTTATAGAAATGTATATTTTTTAATTTCTGCCAGACTTTGGAAATGGAGATTTTATAATTATAAGTATTCCTTCTCTAGGCCCCGACCTTAAATCCCAGACTGCTTTGTCTAAATATTTCTAGGAATTAAAAGACAGAGGTCTCTCTTAAATTAGTAGAAATAACCAGCTTCTTGAAATTTATTTTTAAATGTTATCACAAAAATAAATTTAAATTACCTGTTTAGTAGAATTGAACTTACTAATAATTTTCTCACAAATTCAGCTGTTTTTTCTATTGTGAATCAGCTCTCTTATTTTTACTGTTTATTATTTTTATTTTAAATTGTGACTAAGTAAATTTACATTTTGCTATATAGGTTCTTTGTCTTATGTTTGTATTATTTCTCCTTTTTGTCTTGATTTTATTTTTTTTTGTCTTTGTGAATTTTCTTTCTATAATTTTTGTGAATCTTTTTTTTTTTTATATATTATTTTTTGACTTAAATTATTTGTGTCTGTAACTATATAGGTCCATTTTCTTTTCTTTTTTACAGTTTTATTTGTAATATCTTTATTTTGGTTATTTTTAGCTTTGTGTATATATGGCCTCTTATAGTTGTCTGTGTTTTGTGTGCAGTTATATCTATTCACTTGTTTGTTTTTGTATATGGGTTTTCCTTTAAGATTTTTTGTATATGTGTGGGGTTGGTGTAGGTTTTCTTTCATTTTTGTGACCTTTCTGATACAGTTGCTGCTCTAATGTTAAACTGTGTCCACCCCTACCCATTACCTAACCTCAATATTTCCTCTCTGTGCTAACCTAAATTTTTTTTAATATTCTGAGTTAAACTATTTGATTTTTCAGATTTGATGAAGCAGCTTGCTGAAATAAATTCTGGATTTATAGCAGTTTAATTATGTGTTGAATTTTATTCTTTATAAATCATATTGCTCTGGATAATATCCATCAAGCTCTCTATTTTTATCTATTTAATATTTTATATTAATTAGATAATTTTTTTTGGATTATCCACTCTGTTTTTATGGGTTTATTATTATTTCATAAATATATATATATATATATATATATATATATATATATGGAGAATATTTTTTCACTTAGCTGAGCAGTGCTATTTCACTCTTCAGAGCCTTTGCTTTACTCCTGTTGTTTCCCAATTTTTTTCTTATTCATATGAAATTTTGCATAATTTGATATGTTTGCATGTGAGCGATTTTTTTGCTTGATGAATTTTGTTTAAGTGGTACAAGGATTTGCAGGTAGTCAATTGGTTTTTTAATTGCATTTTATTGTGCTGATATTTTTTTTTAGCATACTTAAGTGGTGTAAGATTTGCAGGTAGTTAATTGTTTTTTATTGCTATATAAAGTATGCTTAACAGAACCCTATTAGGAGTAACAATCTACTTTTGCTATGGATTGGACAGATAAGCAAGTCATGAGGAAATGATTTGCTTAAATGCTCACTGATAAATTGTGGTATGCTAGTGATGAGACAGTTTATCAAAAAGACAAGTAAAGTCATGAAGGTCTGATCAAAGAACACATTAATGTTACATGCAGTTGAATGTTAGCAAAGTGTGTAATCTGATTCATTTATGTATGGTTATCAGGTTTTAATAATGAAATTTTAAAAAGAGACCAGCTAGAAACTGTTACAGAATCGCAAGTGGGAGGTAAAAGAAATCTTCCCACCTTTCCTTGGAATTGGTCAGACAAAATGCATTCCTTATTAAGCTAAAGAAGAAACCTCATCCATGGTTTAAGCGCCTGTAGACTCGACATTCTAAATCTGAACAAGAATTTTTAGAACAACAACTTAAATCAGAATTGTATTTTAACATTCCTACTTCTGACACTAAGTAAAAGTTTTGAAAATAGTTTTTTTAAATTTCATGTTCTGGACATCAATACATTTCAGGTGATACATATGGATCAGTTATAACAAATTTAGTATAAAAGGAAATTGAACATAGAATAGGCTGCATCAGAGGTAGTTTTGACTAATAGCACAAATTGCTACGAAACCAAAATATCAACTTGGAAACTCAAGTCATGTTTTTAAACAGCCTCATCCAATTGAAATTTGCATATGGATGTCATGTATACATATTCAAAAATATCTCAAATTTAAGCTGTTTACAAGCATTTTTTAAGATCAATGGTTAAAAAATGCTTTGAGTGGGTGAAGCCTGAGGGTTTTTGAACATTATAGACTGGTGCTATAGATTCACAAAGAACTAAACAAAACAATAGAATCACATCACTTGAGAACTACCAACAGCAGCAACAACTAAAATGGATATCACATGTAACTCTAGAGAAAAAAAAAAGGTTGACATAATCAAGATATTGATTTTTCACACTACTTCAAATAAAAGGTTAGGAAGAAAACCCAATTCTGGAAAACATGAGAGCAGTGATTTGACTTGATAAATCTATTCTCTTGAAAAATTATTTTAACAGAAAGCTTTTATAAATTTAAACCGAAAACAGTACTAGCTGCTAGGACAATGAATGCTAAATGTTTCGGCATTCATCTAGTGAAATGGCTAATACTATAGTTATCATTATTCACTCTATCAAATTACAGAATATATTGTTCAAGGACACATGGCCTAGTGCATATAGGCGTTGGTTAGTCCCAGTGAGTTGACCCAAAGAGTTTTGAGTTCAATACCAGGCTGTGAACAAATAACTTAAAGGGCGATAACTACATGGCACCTAGAAGTGGCATCGCACATAGAATGAGAATGATATACCCCAGTGATCAAAATAAAGGGTTCAGTTCAAAATCTCTAGTACCTGAAGAAGGCTGGAGCATACAATGGTTGAAATGTAAACATGACAATAAAGATGAGGACAACAGTACAAACAATTTAAATAATAATAATCAGAGGAAAAATTTAGGATATTAATGACTCTTCAAAACCAATAAGGCAATGATCACAATCCGTTTGACAGTCATTTCAGTATATTCCAGTTAGGTTATATAATCCAACAAACTCAAGGCTAAAGGATTCAGGTTTTTGCCAAAGGCATAATTGCCAAGCAAGCATTTTCTGTAAAGGCATTACTCTAAAACGATCATCAACAGATTCAATTGAAATTCAAACAAAGTTCTCCAACTTGGTTATCCCTGTTTCCTCAATATTTGCCGGTATTTTTAACATATCCAAGTTCAAAATGTATCCAACTTTATCCCCCCTACTCACCAAAACTAATGCTGAGTGAGCAAAAGTCTTTAGATGGGAACAGATACCACCTTTCCTGCATATACACGAAAATGTTCATACTGGTAGGCTGTATCAGTTCCCGGCTGTTACATCTAGAATACACATATGTAGTGAGCACTTGTCAGATTTTCATTTTCATGCAAGATGATCAAATGCATCAAGCTGAGATATTTGAGTTTGTGTTTTGTTTAACGGCATGTCAACCACTGTGGGTTATTTAATGCCAAAAAAATGGGGTTGTAAGGTATTTTTTTCATGTCCAGTTATAGTGAGAAGATTGATTTAGTCAGATTTTAATGAAAATTTTTTTTTATTTTAGAAAACTGAAGATGTTTTCTAGTTTTGTATTCAAAAATATATTGCTAGTAATAACTTTTTTTCCTTCAAAAATTCATTATGGCAATAACTTTCCCTTTTTTTTTCCTTAAAAAATCTATATTTTTTCTATAAAAGTCTATTTCTAATTTCTATACGACTATCTGAGAGTTTTGTTTAATGGCATCTCAACCTCTGTGGGTTTTTAAATGCCAAAAAGGTGGCATTTTAATGGGGTGATATTCAAGGCATAGTTAAGACAATGAAAACCAGTTTTAAAAGCAAATACTTGTGCTGTTAAGGTTTTAGCCATCAATAATGAATTCTGATAGGATTTCTAATTCTCTCAGCTCATTTCACTGTAAGTCTGGTGAGAATACATCCTTGTCTTTCTTACACCCCTTTCTATTCTTGTGCATTTATTGGATTAATTTTCTATCTGTATGTAGGTGGTTTGCTCTTAGTATAAGTTCTGGATAATTCTAATATCCTTACAAAATTAACCAAGCTTACTTATCAGTTCTAACAGTTCTTTGTGACATATCTTGTCAAACACTTATAATCTAGTAAGGCATCATCAAAACTTCTATTTAATTAGTTATGCAAGCAAGCTGGCCTTAACAAAAATATACATGCTACTGAAACTGCAACATTACTTTGTATGATTTCAAATTGTATCCACCACAAGAAAACAGCAGGAATTTAAAAAAATCTAAAGGTTTATTTCATTAATATTACTAGAGGTCATTATAAATGAACATACATGAGAAAAAAAAATGTCCCAAGCTTGAAAACAAAGTTTTATCATCAAAATCTACACCTACTTAGAAAAAATTCCCAAAGACCTTTTTGTCAATAAATGTGTCAACACCTCATAAAAACACCCATCTGTGTTGACAAAAATTCTTTCCATGATTTTTAAAAAGTAATATTTATTTCAAATCCGATTATTTAAACATTAAGTTAATCTTCCTCAAATAAAGTTTCAGAAAAGTATATTTTATTTTTAAATATTTTTTTAAATAAAGAATTAATTATTATGTTAATGCTCCCAGATTTGTCAATATGGACGATTTTAGCATTTCTACTGATAAAAATTTAAAAAAATATATTTCTATCAATTTGAATTCAATTTTGAAGTACAGCAAAGCATTTTACTAATTGGAAATACTCAATGCTAACTTGAAATTAAAACTAAAGTAAGTTTCAAGAAACACTTTTTCATTATAAAAAAAAAATAAAAATAATTTAAAACAGTTATCGCTTTCTTTTGTTTGTTGAACAAAAAATACGTATTTGTTGTAAAATCCCATTCGTCAGCAGTGTGCGTACACTAAAGGGAAAAATGCCATTTGACAGTGATGAGCAATTTTCTAAATTTCCAGTGACGACAGAAAAAATAAACCCGACTTGCATAAATCAATCGTACCTCAGTAGCAGCAGCAATTAATGCAGGCCATTCAACTCTTGGAATCATCCGAGCAATGAAATCTGCGTTGAAATCTGTCTCTTTCACTTCAATTTTTGTAGCCTACAATAAATAAAGAAAATTTATTTCTTTATTGATTTGGTTTTGCTGTTTCAAAATAAAGATTTAAAAAAAGCCGAATCAGCGTAGAAAGGGAAATAACTTTTTGTAAAGTACAGGATTTTACTCATGTCAAAAACGAAATTGTCATGATTTTTCTCTTTTGCCCAGCTAAAACTACAATAAACTCCAAGAAAGAACTCCAATTCATAAGCTGTTCATTAATTATACAAAAAAAATTGATATTATAAAAAAAAAACAAAAAAAAAACAGCGAATTAATTTTTTTCACACTAAAAAAAGTTAAAAAAAACAAAACAAATTTACTTATAATCATTTTAATCAAAAGAGAAAAAAGTTAAAATCAAAATCAGTTCTTTACTACATTGAACAAACGTGAAATAATTTTAAATTCTAATAATCTTATTTTTCTTTAACAAAGTTTAAGGAAGTTGTAAACTCAATATTTGACAGTATTGAGTATGTTTTCCAAAACACTAATCAAGGGAATTAACTTGATAAGCAAAATTCATCCTTTTTTTTTTTTTTCCTTAAGCGGTATTTTATTTTTCAATGGAAAAAGAAAATCTAAACTCTAATAGTTTTCTTTACTTTTTAATTAAAAATTCACGCTACTAAGTAACTGTAAATATAAATGAATAATTAAAGACTGATCTTTAAAAAAAATCTTATTTTCATTAGGATATTTCAATTAAAAAAATGATAAACTTTTTTTAGTTTTTACAACCTATTCTTTTTTTTTAATTATTTTTATATTTATACCGAAAAAATTTCAAAATTATCACGGTATCCGGATTATAATGTTAAATTTTATAGTAATTAAGTACTAAGGCTACAAAAAATGAATGGATAAAAAAAAAACGAACTTAAAGAATGAAGAAGAGGAAATTTTGTAATACAACTAAGTCGCGTTAAACGATGGTATTATTATTTTTCATTTAAACAAGAGTAAGACGTTCAATTAAGATTTTGCCTTGTGATTTCTATTTAAAGATAATTATCAATCTATTAACAATAAATCAAACAAAATGAAACATGAACTTAATGTGGAAAGTTATTATTTATGTTGACATTTTTTTTTTGTTTGAGTGAACGAGAACCTACTTCTTTTTTTTGTTGTTGAAGATCTTGAAAAGTTTTCTTTAATCCAAATTAACAATATTACGGCAACTACAAACTGACAAATTCTAAAAACAATAAATACCTGTATTCCAAGTGGGTAGCCTTTCGTAACTCCCTTAATAATACAGGAAGTAAGCATATTATGAGTTAAGAGTTTCATGATGAAGATCTCAAATCCACGTGCTTCCAGATTTGCTATACCACCAAAGACTGAAGAGTTCTACAAGAAGAGCTAGCAATTTCAAACGAGACGATATTTCGGATAAAAGATATTTTATTTCATAATATTGAGATAAACATTTAAAAAATAAATTAGAAGGATAGAGATAAGTGATATTAGGGGTATCAGCTACGTTCTTTTAGTATCAGTGTTAGGTTCTTTCATAAAACAAGGGTGGCGTGGAGACTAGAGAGAGAGAGTATTGAAATTTTGGTTGGAACTCAACTCAATCATGGAGAAAGACTCTCAAAAAGCTACTATAATAGTTAATTTAATTTAATACTTTATGTGAAGCTTCCCTTGAATGTCTATGTATGTATACAACAACAATATGTTTGTACATAAACATTGGGTAAGTCAGACATTAAATTTATTGTCACTCAATAAGGACAGTCAGAGGGAAAAATTACCAAGTAAGGTAATCCATATAAAAACTGGTTCTTTATTATTTTTAGATCTTCCCTCAAAAAAGTTACAGGGTGTAATGAAATATTAACAAAATCACTCTAAATTACCTCTTAATTATTTTTTATTAATTATAATGACTAGTAATAAGTACCAGGCATTGCTCGGTATAGGAAGAGTAAAAATTCCCATAGGCAATTTAAGCATCAGTGATTATAAGGGAAAATGTACCACTTTGCAGAAGGGGGATAGTCAGCAGTGCCTATTTGTAGTGCTGATAGGTGCAACACAGTAGAATAAAATGGGACTGGGTAAATGTGAAGCACCTCTTGAATGTCATAACAATATGATCATACATAAACATATGGTAAGTCAGACATTATTTAAATTGTCACTCAATGAGGACAGTTACAAGGAAAAAATACCAAGTAAGGTAATCAATATAAAAACTAGGTTCCTTGTTATTTTTAGATCTTCCCTCAAAGAAGTTACTGTGTGTAATGAACATTTTTTTAAAATATTAACAAAATCAGTCTAAATTACCTATATGGATGTTATGGCTATTACTGCCAGGTTGGTTCTTTCACCTAAACATCCAAGACTTGTTGAATAGCTTTCATCGCTGAAATAAATAGGCAAAGATAAAAAGGAAAGTTTCAGAGACACTAGAGGGACAGTTTGGACACTGACTTTATTTTTGATTCCAACGACCACTTGTTGGGGAAATTCCATCCCAAACAGTCGGCATGTCTTTACCAGTCAAAGTCCAATAGAAAAAGAGATAGAGTTTATTTTTGGCACCAGGAAGTCTCTCTTTTTGCATATGCATAAATTGTCTTCCCTATCAGAAGACTCCTGGGAGATTTTTATGTTTATTTTATTTTGTACTTTTATTTTATTTTCTATTTTTATTTTATTTCATAGTTTTTATTTTATTTTCTATTTTTATTTTATTTAGTGTTTTTTATTTTATTTTGTATTTTTATTCAATCCCTACAACACATCTCTACCCAATTTAGCGGAGCTACAGTAAGGATGCATTGAAGGCAAAGTTAGTCTTTTATAAGGTGCATGTGTGTATGTCACTCTTTTCAATGTACATATAATTTTGTTTATGTGTGTATTTTATGTGTAGTAAAAATGGTCATTGTTTCTTGCAAACTTCACACATCTACCCGAGCGGGTGACGATTGGTTCCTTTGGTGAGTCTTGCTGCGTTTCAGGTGTTGGTGATGTGTTTTCTGTTAGGCTGTGTTTTTTGTTTTCATTCTTTTTCTGGGCATGGGCGAATATTGCTTGTTTCAATTGCTCAATTGAAACCATTTGCTTATCACCAGCCAATGTCTCTATGATAAAATATTTTTCTTCTTGTTTTATTACTTTATATGGCCCTGAATATTCAATCCCTATACCTCTTAATTATTTTTTATTAATTATAATGACTAGTGGTAAGTACCCAGCATTGCCTGGGATAGGAAGAGTAAGAATTCCCCTGGGCAATTTAAGCATCGGTCTTTATAAGGGGAAATATACCACTTTGCAGAAGGGGAATAGTTGGCAGTACTCACTTGTAGTGCTGATAGGTGCACCTTCAGTTGACACACTAAGATAAAATGGGGCTGTTGCAGGTTTGCTTCTTGGTTGGCTGCACGAAACAAATTTCTGCTTGAATAGATTTGCAAGAGTGTGTAAGTTTTAAAACAAATCAGATGAAAAATGTGGAAGTGTATGTTAATAGAAATCAGTGAGGATACACACACAGACACACACACATCCTCAGTTTTATATATATATATATATATATATATATATATATATATATATATATATAAAAGCAGCTTGAAGGAAAATCCCAAATGGATCCTATTAATATTAATTATTAAAAAATTCAATATTAAAACTGATTTAACCAATAGGGATTGAATAAAAATACAAAATAAAATAAAAAACACTAAATAAAATAAAAATACAAAATAAAATAAAAACTATGAAATAAAATAAAAATAGAAAATAAAATAAAAGTACAAAATAAAATAAACATAAAAATCTCCCAGGAGTCTTCTGATAGGGAAGACAATTTATGCATATTTATTTTTTATATGAAATAAATATTGGCTCTGTTAAAAAATAAATTTAATTACATTGAGCCCTCTGGTTAAATCAGTTTTAATATTGAATTTTATTAAATATTATTTTTTAATTAATATTGAATATATATATATATATATATATATATATATATATATATATATATATATAATATATAGAATAAAATAAAATATTAATATTAATTAGGATTGGGTCCTTGGGATTTACCTTTCTGATTTTCTTTTTGGATTAAAGTTTAAAAAAAAAATATATATATATATATATATATAAATTTATATATATATATATAGTGTACCACTATCATTCATACTTCTTACATTTGCAAATCACACAACGTTGTCAAACAGTGATCGGTCAATCATTAGCTGACCATGTTGTTTGCATGTGAAAATCCAGTTTGCCTGTACTGTCAAGCTGGTTCAGTGAGAGCCCCAGCTATTGAGATAGCTGGGACATACATCTAATTCTCACTCACGCATACAGCTCCGCTAGGCATCCGATTACGGCAAGTAGTCATGGGGACATATGTCATAATCCTTTCCTAACTCACACATACACAGCCGCACCCAATTGTAGGTAGCAGTCGGCGGCGCGGAATTATTTCTCGTACATACATGTATGTACACACACACATACACACTCTCTCTCACATACAACTTCATTGGGAACCCAATGGCAGAAGGTTGTTGTGGGAACATGTAACAACCTCCAATATACAGAACATTTTATCAATAATTTTTCCCTCCTGAACAAGACTTTATTTCAATCGACTTTTTCCAGGAACATTCATTCACTAATTGACTTTATCTCGAATTTACAGTCTATGGGAGAAAACTCCTCCTTTTCTCTAACAATTGTATAATTGTTAATACATTCTAAATTCTAATCGCAAATTTAAATAATATGTAGTGGGCAGACCATCAGCACACACACACACACACACACACACACACACACACACACACATATATATATATATATATATATATATATATTTACTGTCTTCATAACTCTATTATAGCCATCAACATGAGTCCCTTCTATTTTTGTTCTGAAGCAGTTTAAATAAACCTCAAACTACATTCTAAACATTTCAAACAATTATAGTCATTTCTTTCTGGTCAAAACTTTCTCAAACTTTTTGCTTGAAATTTTAATCCAGAAAAATTCAGGATACTTGTCAGAAAGTTTAAGCTTTAAAACTTTAGGCTTGTATGCTTTTACTTGTTAACTGCATTAAACAGCTGGACTACAATTAGCTAAAAATCTGTTTGAGTCTATACAACCCACATCTGAAGACATTAAATATGAGAGGTAACTCTTGTATTTTTGAAAGAGTTATTCTCCACGTAAAAATTACTTTGTTGAACTTATCTTTCACAAAAAAATAATTGAAAATAAGAAATTAAAACAAAATTGAACTGAAGAGCCACATGCAATTTCTTTTACTTTATTGTGTAGAATTATAAATTTGTAAGAGGTTGTGTAAGTTTTAAAACAAATTGGATGAAAAATGTGGAAGTGTATGAAAATAGAAATAAGTGAAGAAGCACACACGGATACACACACACACAAACTGACACACATCTTCAGTTTTATTTATATAAATTATCTACAATGTTTTATAATTTTATATTTTTTTTATAGATACTGTCAATGTCATATTTTTATATATTCTTTTATTATTTATTTAATGGGTAATTTGGAGAAGACAATGGAAAATTGCTCTACTATTTTTCCACGAATACATGACAATTCACAGATAATAAAGAAAAAAATATCTCTGGAGAGTCATTTTCACCTATGCTTTAAAGAGATAATGGCATAAAAAATATGCCAAATATTTCTTGAACTTACCTGACAGTATATAAAAATTTTATTTTTATTATTTTAAAAATGCTAGCCTTGTTTAAATGTATAATCATCTAGGTTGTTTTTTATTTTAAATACATACTCATTTGAAAGAAATGTATTTTTTTTGAAGGCCGGATAATTTGTGTAAAAATTGATATAATTGTATATCTTTTTTCAGCTCAGCAGCTAAAATGCACCAAAATTTGAAAGGATCTATTTCCAATTTATTGAAAATGATTTTTTGTATATACTGACTAATGTCAAACTCTAATAACATCCTGAATAGCATGGCAGAGGTGAGCCCAATCTTTTTAATAAATCAGACTCAGGTCAGTAGATATGAAGAGAACATCTTTTGACAGCAAGAGAATAAGGCAGATCACCATCAAAGACAGTATTGACATCAAAAGAACATCAAAGAAGGCTCTTGTTACCAGCCAGCTGCAGAGAGGCTAGAGAAATTTAAAGTCCCAGTGAAAATTCTCCTGAGATTAGACAGCATAAAACAAGGATTTCCTAAGAGAAAATTTCCTTAGAATGTAAAAAGATGTTGTGTCCAATAAAATACCTAATACAATAGCTACATAAAAATTAAAATATGTCACAAACTATTTCTAAACTAATAACACACAATAAAGTACTTACATCTTAAAATACATCAATTATTCTGTACAATACAAAACCATAGAATACAAATCACAAAGGTTGTTTTATTAGTCAGTATAATTTAGATAGATACTAAAAATTAGATAGATACTATTAAAATATTAGACAGTTAGGAATAAATACAATAATATAATTCAGGAGCCAATTTTATTAGAAAAAAAAAATATAAAAATCACAAAGTTTGGCTCCCAAAAAGAAACTCAACAATACCACTAACATCTATGTCCCTCTAGCTGCTGATATTCAAAACCCCATTCATGTCCACATGCAAAAGCAATGCTCGACTCAGCAGCACTGACCAAACTACAAAGAGACCACTTCAGGCTACATTGCCACCTTCCACAGTAAGAACTAAATTCTACCTATCTCCTTTATCCCCATTACTACTACAAACACTATTTCACATAAACACATGTAACTACTTTTCACTGTTCTCAGATACACATGCAATACAGTTTATATTCTATCCAAGAACTCTACTAACAACCAAAAAATTATATTACTCATTCAAACTATTTAACAAAATTCTTGTATTCTTGTATATAAAATGAATGTTATTTGTTAACACTATGTTGCCTTTTTCTATTGAATTTTATTCTTTTAATGAAAGTTGTTGGATATTCTAAGCTGCCAAATTACGAGTAGTCCTGCAACAGTAAAGAGAATGAACTGAGCCAACACTGCTTTGCTGTTGTCTCACTCTCCACGAGCTTGTCAGGAGGGAAATATATATATATATATATATATAAATAAATATACAACAGCCTTTATTATAATAAAAAAGGATTATTTATTCTAGTTACATATGCTATCTGTTTTTATTGCTGTTGGAAGTCTTCAAATGTGGTTTTTATGATTTGATAAAGCTCTTTGTGATTTGGTAGTGCCAGTCTATCTGGTCTGATGAAGGATCTATATTTTAGGTATTTTTTTTAAGACTAAAAAGATTCATTCACTTGAAGCCATTGATCTGAGAAAATGACTGTATAAAGATGATAGTTTAGACATTTCTGAAGAAGTTGGACACCATGCATGACATCTATTTGAGAATTTAGATCTCTAATTGATAGATTTGTTTTTTTTCATGACTTATCGACCCTTTGTGCATTATTTAAGGTCAAAATGTATTTTGGATTGTAAGAATAATACTTTTTTGCAATTGAATATTATATTAACATTTTTTCCAGAATAACACTGATTTTTACAAATACAAGTCCTACTATTTAACCCATAGGTTGGTGGGTGATGGATTCATAACTTTCCCAAGAGTATTTATGTATAAGAGTATGTAATGAACCCAACTGGAATTTGAAATCAGTTCTCTGATTTCTGTAGATCTACAAACATTTGTGCCCCTACTACAAGAATTTACTCATGCAACCAGACTGGCAACAAGGTCCCACCCATTTACAGTTAGATCAACCAAATGCAGACGACAATTCTATTCCTACAGCTTCTTTTCTCGCACTTTCCGCCTGTGGAACTAGCTTCCATATTCTTGCTTTCCTGATGGCTACAACCTCCAGGAATTTAAATGCAATGTCAATACCCATCTCTTATCCACTTGACTTCAGTCTTTTCTACATCACCCTGTATATCTTGTTCTTTTCCTTTTTCTCTACATTTGCAACTGTCTTCACTCCTGTGTTCACATTCTTCTCTTGCCCTTTCTCTGACACCCCCTGTAACTGGTTCGTTTTTTTCTTCACTCTCCTCCTGCTTAAACTTTTACTCTTATGTGGCCTTCTGTGCATCAGTGGCGGTGTTGCCTTGCTTGGGGTGGAACAATTAAAAAAAAAAAATGAAACAATTATATATTTTTTATTTTGAAATTTATTTGTCTGTAAAGAAATACAAAAAAAGCTGTTTTATTTCACATATGAAGAAAAAACATTACTATATCCTGTACTCATGCAATATTTTCATGGTTTCTGCTCTGATGAGCTTCTTTCCCTGGCGCCCTGATCATATGAATTTACTCGTGCTACTAGATTGGCATCTAGGTCCCAGCCTTTTACTGTCAAATGTAACAGCCAATTCTATTCTATCAGTTTCTTTTTCTTGCACTTCAAAATAATTTGTTCTCATCTTGGTTGATATAGATGTTAATATAGGCATGTTTCAACCAAGTACCCTCTGGTCATCATTAGGTGAGGTGCTATTTTAACTACTTTTATTCTTCTCAGTTTATTGCGTTAAAAAACAATGAATAGTTTGAATCAATTGGCCTCTCTATCTCAACCAACCTCAAGTGGAACGACTACATCAAATCTATAGCTGTATCTGCGCTAGGAATGTTGGGTCCCTTTGTCAGGCCAGAACGTTTTTCTCATCAAAATCCATCTTGCACATTTATAAATCTACCATTCATCTATGCATTGGATACTGTTACCATATCAGGTCAGGTGCTCCAGCCATTCATCTTGAGGTTCTCAACAAAATCCAAAGGAGCTGCAATATAATTGATCCTGACTTGGCAGCTTGCCTTCAGTCACTTTCACACTGAAAAGATGTGGCTTCCCTCTGCCTTTACTACAAATATTTTCATGGTTTCTGCTTTGATGAGCTTCTTTCCCTGGTGCCCTGATCATATGAATTTACTCATGCTACTAGATTGGCATATAGGTCCCATCCTTTTACCATCAAAATAGTCAAATGTAACTACCTCTTTTACTCGAATAGTTTCTTTTCTCACGCTTCCAGTCTGTGGAACTCCCTCGCATATACTTGCTTCTCTGTTAGCTACAATCTCCAAAAGTTTAAAAGCAACATTAGTTGCCATCTTCTATCTCCCTAAATCTTATCCACCTGCCCAAATCTTATCCATCTGCCTAAATTCCATCGAACTCCCTAAATCTCATTCATCTCTTATTCTTTCTACAGCATCCCCTGTACCTTTTTTTCTCACTGTAAGCTCAGTGCACCAGTGTCAATCCTCCCTTACTTGGGGTGAAATGATAAAAAAAAAAAATCAAAGCAAATATTTTCCCACATATTCTTGTCATGGCAGAGTTGTCTTTCTTTGTTCAATGAACACTCCTTTCTTGCTATTTCAATTGCTTGCTATTCACTTTTATTTCTGCTACAGTGGCTCTTATTACTTTCTATTTTTTTTCCTCTGTATTGTCCGCTCCTTTGTGAATATGTGAGACACATATATTTACTGACTGTGCTTAATAAGTTTAATGCTGTGTGTACTGATGTGTATCACTGTTCTCCAAGTTGCCTTGACTCATATTTAACTTGGTATATTAGACATAACTAGCTATTTTAACAAAATTAAATTGGTTACCAGGTAGATGAAAGAACATAGCAAAACTTTAAAAAATAAATAAATAAAAGTAAATTAAAAAAAACTGAAATGCTCTAAAAAAAAATGTAAGAAATATTAAACTGCAAAAAAAAAAAACTTGTTTTTTTTTAAAAAAAAAGGAATTCTAAGCATAACAATAAAACCCACTAGGATTAATGGGGTTACTGACAGTGAAATAAATAAGCAGGGAGAAAAGTAAAAGAACATAATTCAAAGAAACAGAAGACAAGGGTTAACACTGAATTAAAATTGTGCAAGATTGTTGTTGACAAGAAAGGAGGAAACCGGAAGAGATTTGCACAAGCTGTGTATGTGTGACAGAAGCTATTAGCATAGAACTTATGTTTACAACTAGTGATTTCAAAAATGAAATTATGAGATCTAGCTGCCAATTCAGTTCTGTGCTTAAATTTGTGAAGTTGAGGTATCAAAAGTCTATATATAAGAATGATAAAGGTTATGTAGCACCAATAATTTAAGGAGAGTTTGTCTTTCACTTGATCTGTTTTAGCTATGGAACTAAAATTTTACTTGTATTGTTTTTTTTTTCTTTTAAATCTAACTAATTTTACCTAAAGTAGTCCATTTTGAACTTTAAAAAATACCATATCTTTTCGCTATCATGACTCGCTACAGCTTTTTTCCCCTTTCTTAATATTTGACTTCTTGGGTAAAATATTGGAGTGTTTTCCAACTACCTTCACAGTTTTGAAACTAGAGTAGTTCTTCTAGATTGGCTTTTCAATCTAAACTCATAGCTGGGGATGTGATAGATGGTTTCTTTCTAAGGGCTCTTGTGTGAAAGTAAATGCAACAAATTAGATTGGAATCTGGACAATTTGCTGGTTCTCTTCTGCACTGATAGGCTTTACACTACCCACACACCACCTCAGTTTGCTTAAAAATCTTTATTTAGACAAACTCAGTTTTGATAGGATTGTAAATTAAACTAAGTTAAAATCTCTTTAAATGTTACATAGAAGAAGCAGAAGTGAATGTCAATTTGGATTTTTCATATTTGTTTTATTACTGCGGATACTTCAAATAATTCTCTTCATTTGAGTTTCAAGTAGTTTTTGCAGATTTGTCAATCAGTTTTTCAGATCCACATTTTCATATAAATTTCATGCATGGTGCCAAAACCATTAAAAATATCTAAACTGTTAGCTGGATACAACTGCTTTTTAAGGTCAAGGATGAAAAATGGCTTTGAGTGAATGAAGCCTGTAGGTCTTAGTGAAGACCATTCTTTTTCAAACATTGTGGACAGGTGCTACAGAATCACAACAAAAAACTGTATTTAATAACAGAAACCAAATCCCTTGAGGACTTTCAGCAACAGAAATAATTTAAATGGATATCACATGTAACTTGAAGAGTAAATAAAACACAATTAAGACATTGATATTCCACACTGTTTCAATGCCCCTACCACAAGAATTTACTTGTGCAACCAGATTGGCAACAGGGTCCCACCCATTTACAGTTAGATCAACCAATTGCAGCCGACAATTCTACTTCATCAGCTTCTTTTCCCACACCTCCTGCCTGTGGAACTCCCTTCCATATACTTGCTTTACTGACGGCTACAACCTCCAGGAATTTAAATGCAATGTCAATACCTATCTCTTATCCACTTGACTCCAGTTCTTTCTACATCACCCTGTATATCTTGTTCTTTTCCTTTGTAACACTATTTTGGTATGTGGAAAAATATGATAATATAATATAATTGCATGTTGAAAAATATAATAAAATAATTGCATGTGGAAAAATATGATACTATTTTAGTTTGACGGAGCAAAAGAAATTGTCACTAGTGGAATTATTAATTGTGCAGATTACAGTCGCAATATGAGTAGAGTGAAAAAAATATATATTTCAAAATCTGAAAAACTAGCTGAGATTAGAAGAGAATAAAAGGAAAAATAAATTTTTGCAGGTGTGTGCTATAGGTCAGATAGGGTCATCATATTGACAGCCATTATGTGACAAAGCGGAAACAAGTGACTAAGAAAAACACTATTGGAAGCCTTGAGCTTTACGGCTGGTGGAAGTGAAAAATAACGGTAGTCAAAACATGGTTTCAATGATTGTCAGGTATTTTTGATGAGGCCAAGGAAGGTCAAATCCTTAATTTTCAAATTCATTGGGAAAGGATTTGACTTGAGAAATAAATGATGCAATCAGGGAAGAAGAAAAGAAATGATGTCAACAGAAATATTGCTATTTCACTGGTTAAACCAAGGCAATAAAATCACTCCACCTCATAATGCGAGGGCAAGAGTAATTTCAATGGTTAAAGATTTGATTTGGATGAACACCCCATGTCCATCATGCTCTCCTCAAGAGAATTCAGGACAGGTATAAAAACTAGAGCCCAGAGGGACAACTTTAGAGTTGTTGCTGCACCGAGCTAAGGCAGACAAGACAAATTTACCACTGCCATCACACAAAGACCCATCATTGGCCATTTCTGTAAGGCTTCAGTGAAAAGCCCTAATAAGACTTTTTGAACTGTCAAAACTTGAAAAAACTTAAAAACTCTGATTGGAGTGACAAACATTACCAACTGAGAATTTGAATTAATATTGAGAAGACAAACATTACTCTTAATTGAAAACTTTTGCTTCACTGTAATTTGACGACTGTTATATTCTATTTCTTTTTCCTGTTTCTTTTTTATATAATAACTTTTCCACAACTTATTCAGGCATCATCAAATTTATTTTTTTGGGGGGGCTATTTTTTATTAAGCCAAGTGTGCATGTGCGTCCAGTCTGGTTCGATGTGGTAAAGATATGGCTAGCAGGATTTCAACGTGTCTTCGTTGAGATCAAAATTCACAGTGTGGGCAAGGAGTAATAGATGACTTGAAGACCAGCTACTGTGTCGAAGCCATCCCGACTAGCGACTCAAGAGCGTCATCATATCTGGTGCCATATTGACCGGTTAATCTACAGGCTGACTATGCATGTTACACCTTTCTCTCTACCTTCACAACTGTCTTCACACCTGTGTTCCCATCCTTCTCTTGTCCTTTCTCTGACACCCCCTGTAACTGGTTCATCTTTCTCTTCACTCTCCTCCTGCTTAAACTTTTACTCTTATGTGGCCTTCTGCCATCAGTGGCAGTGTCGCCTTGCTTAGAGTGGAACAATTAAAAAAAAAAAATGAAACAATCATATACTTTTTTTATTTTGAAATTTAAAAAAAAGACAAAGTGTTAGGAAGGAAACTCCCATCAACCCTTGAAATTTCAATAACAGTTACTGGATTGGAGGAAATTTTTTGGGAAAAATTGTTTTAATAGAAAGATTTTGTTAACTTTAGCTAGAAAGCAGCATAAACTGTTTGGCCAATCAATGCAAAATGTTTCCATCACAATTACCATTATCATCTCTTATTTGTAATGGTTGTTGTGTAGAAGTGGGGTGCATGTTCTTTGTATGTCAGGAGTCACCAGTGTAGCTGTAGGGAGATGGTTAATGTTTATTAATTCAGCCTTTTGTCATACATAACTGAACTCCCTACAGTTTGCAAGTTTTATGCAAAATTATCAGCATCAGAAGGTTGGTTGGTAGGTGGGTTGTTGATTGGAATGTGTGAATAAGTGAGGAAGAATGAAATATACATTTTGCATTTTAAAATAGAAATTTATTAAAGGAATAGAATAACAAGAATAGGTAGTAGTTTGAGTTAATGTTCAATGAGAAAGTTAAGGGTGTCAAGAGTTTGTACAAATGTTCGTAGTAATAATTTGTTGAAAAGAGTTTATGCGTACATAGGTACGTATGTATGAGCGTTTATTCAGTAGAAGTGTTTTTGAATGGAGAAAAAGAAGTAAAACGAATCAGCACAAGAGAAAGGAGAAGGGGGACAATGTGTGACGCAACTTATGGTTGAAGTTTCTCTTGTTACATTTTAGTTGTTTCATCTTGCTGCTCCCATCTGACTGATTGTTGATGATCTGATCAAAGCCTTTACAGTCATTCAGATTTTCACACTGGATCGCTAAGTCCCTTTAGCTATGGAAGTCACTTCCATTGGTCAGAAAATCAATTTAACATCTACTTGTGAAAACCAGTTTTGATTTTTTCTTTAAGCACATAGTCAATCCTTTTTCTATTTGGGAAAAACCAGGATTTCACATGCCATTGTGAATGTTTGTAAAAGTGAAGAAGAAGGTTGATTTTAATTCTTAATTTCCTATCCTCTACAGTTGTTTTTAAGAAGTTGAGATTTTGTTTCCAACATTGCAAATTGGTACAAAACCAAACCATTGACCTAAAAACTTGAGTTATATTCCTAAATAGTCTCATCAGATTGACAGTTTAATATAGATGCCGTGCATGGCACCAAATTTGTTCAGAAATATCTAAACACTCAGCCGTATACAACCTCTTGGTCTTGGCAAAGATCATCTTTCTTGGAACATTGTGAATTGGTTTCACAGAATCACAAAGAACTGTACCAAATAACAGAAACCACATCACTTGAGGACAAACAACAGCAGCAACAACTAAAATGGATAGTGCATATTACTTGAAGAGAATATAATAACATAATAAAGATGTTAACATTCCACACCACTTCAAATAGAAAGTTTGAAAGGATGCCCCCCATCAATATTGGAAAGAGCAATAACAGCTAGTAAAACTTATTTTTCTAAAAAATTGTTTTAAGAGAAAGATTTTGTAAATTTTCACACAAAAATAGTACATTTGGTACAAAATGTTTCCTTGTAGGAAAACGGCTAACATTACTATTATTATTACCATTTGGCACCAAGATATTTTTTGTGAGACAAATTTCTTGTTAACTGATCCCAAATGGTTAGTTAAAATTTATTTCTTTTTTTTTATTAATATATAAATACAAGTGAGCCTGTGCTGTCAAAAAAGGATGGCAATGGAGATTAATGAATCTTTTACTGCTGAAATACATATGTTTAAGCCTTTAGTGAAACAATCAGATTTTTAAAAATAATCAATAAAATCAAAGAAAAACCAATATTTAATAACACAAAAGTTTACAATACATTTATTAAACCACCTATTAACATTTTGTAGCATAGCCATTATTGATATTTACAGCATGTAGCTGTTTTATGTAGTCCCCTACAAAATTCTTGCATTTTGCTAATATTTTTCCATTATTAACAACAAAGTTCCTTTAGTCCATGCAGGTTTTGCGAATTCCTTCTTTGAATTCTCAATTTCATCTCTCCCCATAAATTTTCAGTTTGAGATCTGGAGATTAACTTAGACATTTTAGAATGTCTAAGGCTGTGCATTGTGATGCAGTAGATATCGACTCAGAACGAGAAATTGGGGAGTTGAGTTCGAAATCCAGTTGAATTCCTTGCTTTCACTTACGCGCAATTACCCTTGGGAAAGGTATCAATCCGTCTCTTCCCTCCACTTATAGGTTAAATGACAGGACAGATTGGGTTCTATAGCCTTGGCTGGCAACCAAAAATCAATGGCAACCTACTGTGTAATAATCTTCTGCCCAGTGAGTCATGTCTCTTTTAAGACATGATCGTCCAAGTGAGTATCCCATATGGCACTTAACTGACTGACTTCCATTAGAACTTAACTATGATTTTGTAATTTTTACAGTATGTTTAGGATTGTTGTCTTTTTGAAAAACCTAACTTGGTTTCAAGGCAAGTGAATGTGCACTCTGATATAAATTTCCCTCCAAAATATCCCTATAATATGCTCCATTTATCCTCCCTTCTATTAATTTTCATTTAGTCTGACCAAAGTACAGTTTCCAAAAATGCTGCAAGTGTGATACAATGCTCATTTGCAAAATGCAGTCTAGTAAGAATGTGTTTTCACTTAAAAAGTAGTTTTTTTCTTGGAGTCCTTGAATATCAACAAAGTGAATGATTAATTGTATCTGTACTCACGCTTGGATGTGTGTTGTACTGCAGTGGATATCGGCTTAGAACAAGTAACCGAGGAGCCAAGTTCAAATTCTAGTTGAATTCCTTGCATTCACTTATATACACATACCCTTGGGAAAAGTATTAATCCGTCACTTCCCTCCACTTATGGGTTAAATAACTGGACAGATTGGGTTCTATATTCTTGGTCGGCAACCAATCTACCGCAGAAAGTAATGGCAACCTACTGCGGGATAATATTCTGCCCAGTCAGTCATGTCTCTTTTGAGACATGATCGTCCAAGTGTTCATCACGTATGGCACTTAACTGACTGACTGGCTCACTCACTTTTACTCCACTCACTTCAAGTCCACCCTGAAGTTCTTTAAGTGTAAGTCAGTGCTCGTTGCCAACTTGTTTTGCCAATAATTTTGCTGTAAATTCTGTTATCTTTCTAGGATGACCAGAGCTGTTTTGGGATGAATGGAATGACACGTCTTCCAGTGAAAAACTATCACACCAACTGAACTCTAACGCACATTGAACTGATTAGATATCTTCTTATAAGCAAGTCCATTTGTATGAAGGTCAACAATATATTTACAGAGGTCTTGATCAATTATTTTGCTTTTCTCAATTTTGTCAATGCTTAAAGGATGGTTGACAGAAAAAGAATAACACAATACTTTTGAAACACTATTTTTGTATGTGGAAAAATGTAATTCTAAGTTTAGAACGACAAAGCAAGAGAAATTATTATTCGTTGCATTATTAATTGTGCAGATTATTTTCCGACAAAACCAAGAATAAATATGAATTAAAACATTTGCGTGTGTGCAGATGCATTGTTGCACAAAATTAATTAGCCGGGGTCAGACAGAAGTCATCGCATTATTGACAAGCGGAAGTTCTCATAAGACACAGCTGGTAACTAGCTAGAAGTGAGTGAAAAAAAAATGAAAATTCAATTGTTTGTAATTCCTCAAACAATGGCGGTAGATTGTCACAAAACGCAGAAAAAGGAAATTTTGCATATCTTGGCTTTCGACAAGAGCAACAGGGGTCAGATTTGATGACTGTGGAAAATAAGTTGAATTAAAATTTTCAACATAAAAGCTGGATTGTTGACAGAGTCAGCTGAATGAAAAGAAATGATATCACTAGAAATATGGCCACTTCATTAGTTAAATATTTTATTTACATGGATACCCCATAACCATCATGCCTCCACCCAAGAGAATTTGGGACAGGCATAAAAACTAGAGCCCAGAGGGCCAAATTCAGATGTTGTTGCTGCATCGAGCTAAAGCAGACAAGACAAATTTACCACCACCGACACAAAGACCCTTCTTCGGCAGTTTCTGTAAAGCTTCAGTGGAAAGCTTGAATACGACATTTTGAATGGTCACTCCGATTGGAGTGATAAATGTTACCAACTGAGAATTTGAATTAATGTTGAGAAGACAAACATTACTCTTAATTGAAAACTTTCGCTCTGTTGTAAGGATAAGGAATTGGCAACTGTTATATTCTATTTCTTTTTGTTGTTGTTTTTTGTATATAAAGACTTTTTCCGCAACTCATTCAGATGTTCTTCAATTCACTTTTGGTGCCGTTCTTATTAACCTAATTTTGCGCACATCCGGTCTGGTTAATGTAGTAAAGAGACAGCTAGCAAGATTTCAATGTGCCTTCCTCAGGATCAAAAGTTCACAGCGTGGGTGAGGAAGAAGACCATTGTAATAGACCAGCTACTGTGTCGAAGCCATCACAACTAACATCCCGAGGTTGGCGTCACACTTTTATACTTTATACTTTTTATACTTCCTAAAAGTAATCACAAAATTAATCTGGAATGTTTTAAAAACAACCCCATCCTAATTTAGAACATTCAAGTTAATTTGAACAGTTTTATAAAAAAAAGCTGTTGTAAATAAAAAAGCTGTTGTAAACTTTGAGTAACTAAATATCGGTTTTTCTCCATGGAATACTTTTTGAAGTTTTTAAAAAAATCTGATTGTTTTACTGAATTACTGAAATATATTTTCTATATGAAGTAAATGTTTAATTAATGTAACTGTATTAGAAATACTTAAAAAACTTTTTTGTAATGTGTTGTAAACTTTTGCATGGCACTGCATATATTCTTTACTACTCGATGAAATGATTATTGCAAAAAATAAAATAATAAGCTACTGTTAAAGAGCGAACACACAGCAAGAGTTTTCATAACTGGTAGTAAAGTTTAATAACTGGTAATAAAGAGAATGAACTGAGCCTAAAAAGACTAAAAAGCAATAGTTGTTTCCAGTTAAAGCGAAACTGTAGACTGAAAGAAAAATGAATGGATGTAAGTAAAATTTTGATTTCCTGGTACCGATATCAAATAAATGTTTTTCATCATAAACTGAATTTTGAAGGCTAAATAAGTCCTCTGAGTAAATGTTATCATGGCTGAGACTATGAACTACAATTATACCTACTTAGAGCAAAAACTAAAATAAAAGGGCTGAAAAAAATAGACATACAGGCAGATAAACAGACACACACACAAAAACATCTTGCCTTTTATATATATACTAGCAGTATAGCCCGGCGTTGCTCGGATGTAATGAAAGTTTTAAAACTAATCCATGGTCCTGGAACTCAGACTCTTTGGACGTTGGCACAAAAGACTAAAAAGCAATAGTTGTTTTCAGTTAAAGCGAAACCATAGCCTGAAAGAAAAATGAATGGATGTAAGTCAAATTTTGATTTCCTGGTATTGATATAAAATTTTTTGCACTATTGTAAGAACTGCAACCTTGGAACTTCTGAATATAATTTCTTATGTCTTTGTCTATGAGTGTATCAAATTTGATTAAAATCAAACCACTCCTTCTATAACCCGATTTTTTCGATTATCAATTTTCAATATTTATCGGGGGTACCTCGACACAAAACCGGAAAGAACTGCTAAGAACACTCGCAGACGCATATAGTACAATTGTGTAAATTTTCAAGAAAATCGGTTTGGCCGTTTCAGAGTCTGTAGGTAACGGACACATACACAGACACAGACACACACACACACACAGACACATACACACACACACGCACACAGACAAAGTTCCATTTATAAATATGTTTAGATTAGATTTAGAATAGATTATTATTATTGCTATAATAAAAGCAACTGCAACCCAGAAGCTATTAAGTTTCGGTATTCAATACACCAACAGCTACCAGTGAAATGTGGTTCATTCATTGGGTTGTATATATAATGATTAGGATATTTAAAATAGCAAAATTAAACTTAAAAATAAAAAATGCCACCATATTAGATGAATGTTGTGGAGTGGGAGGTTATTATATTTTAAAAGTATTGTGGGTGTAGACCAGTGAATATTGGGGTAAAAGGTAGCGATATAGACCAGACAGGATGTGTCAATTATTTAAATAAGAATTGAACAAAACTTGTTCATGTATTATTTTTAGATGCAACAAAAATGAAAATAAAAAACAAAAACAATAAATAAAAAATAAAATATTAGTCTTAAAAGGTTTTGTGAAAATAAAAATGATTTTGAAGAAATAGACATAAGGCCATAGAATTAAATTTTAAAAGCAGAATTACTTGATTATAGAGATGGCTAGTAGTTAAAGTAAGCCTACATAGGTAATGTAACAGTTAATAAAGTTTAGTTTTTAAGGTATATATAATTAATTGAAAGGGGAAGGTTTATAGATTCTAGCAAATAGTAAACCGATTGAGATAATCTTACATATATTTAAGAGTGTGAATAATCTTATGATGGCAGTAAGTGGTAATTTCATTACATTGGTTTAATAAGTTAGATAATTATATGAATTTTTTCTTGTAAGCAAAGAAAACATATTCCTTGTAACGATTTACATGTTCTGGCTTTTGTTAATATCTTTCATTCTACTGTAGAAGTTTGATTTGCATTTGCATCTTTCAATAGTATTTAGGGAGAGAAGTTGAGTTACTATAGATTTTATTATTAAAGGATATTTTATACTGATAAAAACAAGCCTTAGAAATGTTCTTAATACTTCCGATATAATGTTTGATAAAATTTGGATTTTCTGTAGTGGAGATGATAGCTTGGTATACTATGGAATTTGTTAGGCATCTATTTTGCACAGGAAATTTGTTTGGGTTATGACAATTACAAGTATTAGTATTATTGTTGTGATTTATAATAGGTTGGTTATGATTATTAATTTTGTTAGATTGTTTTAGGATTTTAAAACAAACAAAAGTTATAAAGATGTAAATATATATATATATATACATACAAATAAGTCTTTATTATAATAGAGAGGATAATAAAGATATATATATATATATATATATATATATATATATATAAACAAATAAGTCTTTATTATAAAAGAGAGGGTAATAAAGATGCTAACATTCCGTACTACTTCAAATAGAAAGTTCAAAAGGAAAACCCCCATCAATATTGGAAAGAGTGATAACATCTAGTGGACTTCAAAAAACCAGTTCTCCTAAAAAATTGTTTTAAGTGAAAGATTTTATAAATTTCATCCAAAATTAGTACTGTCTATATGATAAATAAATCTCAAATGTTTCCTAATAATGAAATAGTTAATATTGCTTTAATCATTACCATTTGGCACTAAGATATAGGTTTTTGGGAAACAAATTTCTTGTTAACTGATCCCAAATGATTAGTTAAAATTCATATAATATTTTTGTATTAATATATAAATATCTTATTTAACTTACTTGCCTATGCTGTCAGAAAATGAGGGAAATATTTTGTAATTGCAATGGACTCATTTAAATGTCAAAAACATTATGTTGCTCTGCATTTACTTGTGTTTTTTTTCAGTGTTTTCTGAATATTGAATTAAGCAAAAAAACATTCTAGACAGCGCTGAATGATTTTGATTTCTATAGAATGAATATAATGATGAAAATTTGTGATGTGGAAAATTGTCACAAGGTGTGTATGCACACACACACACACACACACACACACACACACACACACACACACATAAATATTATAGTAAAAAAAAATCAAAAACACCATTACACACAAAATATGTATACATTCACATACACACATCTAAACTTATTTATAAATGGAACTTTTGTCTCTGTGTGTGTGTGTGTATGTGTGTGTGTATCCGTTACCTATAGACTCCGAAATGGCTGAACCAATTTTCTTGAAAATTTACACAGTTGTACTATAAGCGTCTGTGAGTGTTCTTAGCTAGGTTTTGTGTTGATGTATCCCCGATAAATATTGAAAATCGATAATTGAAAAAATCGGGTTAAAGAAAGAGTGGTCTGATTTTTATCAAATTTGATAAACTCATAGACAAAGACATAAGAAATGATATTCAGAAGTTTCAAGGTTGCAGTTTTTACAATAGTACAGAAAATCAATAATATATATATAAAAGTTTTCATTATACCTGAGCAACGCCAGGCTATACTACTCGTATATAATATTAAAAAAAAATTAAGATTATCGTGCGCACATGCACACACACAATAATAATGAAAACAAATTAAGAAATAACATTAGCAAAACTATCAGTTTCATGCTTGGGCAACCATCAGGAACCTGAAAATCGTCCAAGCATAAAAAACACCTCTGCTTACATTTCTTTTTAATTTGTCATTATTATTATAGTAGCTCTGTCTGACTGACACTGAACACTTTTTTGATACCAATGCTATATGATGACAAATTTGTTTATATAATTAATAACATTGTTGTGCTAATGTCTATTAGTATTATATATATATATATATATATATATATATATATATATACACCCTTGTGTATACTTGCTTCCCTGACGGCTACAATCTCCAAGAATTTTAATGCAGTGTCGATTCCTTCTCATTTCTTATCTACTTGATGCCAGTCCTTCTCTTGTTTTTTTCCCCATCACCCCAAATACCTTGTTCTTTCCTTCCTCACTCTACCCTTGCAACTGTCTTCACACCGGTATTCCCATTCTTCCCTTGCCCTTTTTCTGACACCCACTGTAACTGGTTTGTCTTTCTCTTCTCCTGCTTAAACTTTCACTCTTCTCTTATGCGCACTAGTGGTCGTAACAAACCTTGCTTGGGGTGAAATGATTAAAAAAAATATATTCATCATTGTAATATTTTTATTATAAGTAGTTATAATAAAGATATTTATTATAACCACTTGTAATAAAATATTACAATAATCATTTACTCTATTTGTTCTTACTCTTACTATATATATATATATATATATATATATTACGGAAATAAGATACGCCAGATCAATTGGTGGGTTCCCCTATGTGGATAGGGATTAAAGGTTTGAATCCTGCTGAATGACACATTTTTCTTAACAAAAATTTATCATAAATAATCAGGCTGGTAGAAATAAATATATAATATTGTTTGATTATAAACATAATATCTACTTAAATATGAGTATCGATCAAAAATAATGTTCAAACAAATCATTTCATATATATATATATATATATATTATGAGATAAAGAACACTTAGGAACATATATCAATCTAACATGTTTCACTTTTATTAAAACTTCATCAGAGATTGAGAGAAAACAGACAAAAAGACAGAAATTAAATATGTTGGTTGTTCATGCAAAATTAAGTTAATAATATGGAACTTTCCATAATATATATATATATATATATATATATATATAAAATTGAAAGTTTTGCAAGATTAATGAAATGGAATTAACAACCAACATATTTTATTTATTTGTTTGAACATTATTTTTAATCTATACTTGTATTTGAGTAGATATTCTGTTTTTAATTAAACACTATATTTATTTATATATAACTCTACTGGTCTCAATATTTATGAGAAATTTTGTTAGGAAAATGTGTCATTCGGTAGGATTTGAACCTGTGACCCCTAACAGCATAGGGGTTGTAAGTGAATGAAACAAATTTCTCCAATTTCTAATTCAGAGCCAATATCCATTACACCACAACGATCGCTAATTTAGAAAATTTTAAGCTTTTTCGATTATCGATATTTATTGGGGATACCTCGACACAAAACCTAGCTAAGAACACTTGCAGACACTTATAGTACAACTGTATAAATTTTCAAGAAAATTGGTTCAGCCATTTTGGAGTCTATAGATAATGGACATGCACACACACACACACACACACACACACACACACACGCACACGCACACACAGAGTTCCCTTTATATATAAGTTTAGATAGATCCATTTATCATATTTTACATTTTAATTATATTTGATTATGCATTTTACCTATCCTTGATAAACATAAAGGAGTAGATTGTGGCTGATCACTTAATACAAGTCCTTAAAGTTGTGTATTACTAGAACAACCTTCTCTTTGGTTTCTGCTAAGGAAAATAATGTGAAATAGTATGATTTAGTATTGTCTAAAATTTAACAATTTTATGTAATTATGATATACAGGTTCAATACTTGCAATTATCAACGCTAGAAAGAAAAAATAAAATAAAAAGAAATCTATTTCAGGTCAAGGTTTTGAGAAAAACAATCTTTGCAAAACTTGATGTACAACTTAGTGAGCAAATAATATTGGATCATGCACATTATTTACTCAGCTTGAAGCCGCAAAAAGGATTAGATAAAATTACTATTTATCCAACACAATGTAATTAATGTTTTTTTGGTCTGCTTATTTCTTTTTAGCAAAGTTCAGTTTTGCAGTTTTATATTTGTTCCAACTACAATCGAAATAACCAAAGAAAAATAACAATGATTACAGATGTACTAAGAGATAAAAAAAAGAGAGAGATTTGGTGAAGTAATTGTCATTAAAAACAAATTTATTTACAATTAATTGTATGATGCACACACACACACAGATATCTTGTTGACACATATCTACTCCAAGTGAGTGAAGATCTTTCAAATAGCTCTCATTAAAAATAAATATAATTATGATAAAACAAAAAAACTAGAATGATTCTTCTGCATAGAGATTAAGTATTTAATAATTCTTCAGCAAGCTTAAAATTTTCTAAATTAGCGTTGTGGTGTAATGGATATTGGCTCTGAATTAGAAATTGGAGAAATTTGTTTCATTCACTTACAACCCCTTTGATGTTAGGGGTCACAGGTTCAAATCCTACCGAATGACACACATTTTCCTAACAAAATTTCTCATAAATATTGAGGCCAGTAGAGTTATATATATTTAAATATAATGTTTAATTAAAAACAGAATATCTACTCAAATACAAGTATAGATTAAAAATAATGTTCAAACAAATAAAAAAAATATGTTGGTTGTTAATTCTATTTCATTGATCTCCAAAACTTTCCATTATATATATATATATATATATTGTATATGAAATTGTAGAATAGCTAAAATGTAGGGTAGAAATTACTGAGTGAGATTGTTGTAAGGGAGTAGGAAGGAAGAAGTGCATTTTATGAAGATATGTAGGATGGATATTGGTTGACCCTAGACTTGAAGAGGTTAAGATTGCAGTAGTCTGGGAAGTATTCTCTAGGGAGTCCATTCCTCAAAGTAACAGTTTTAGGGAAGAAGCTAAGGGGAACTTACTGCTTACCAAAGGAACAGAAACGGAATGAGGATGATTTGCTATTGCGAACATGGCATGTTGGGTGCTAGATGTGAAGGTCTGAATTGGTAGGATAAGGAATAAAACACGTTAGAACATTTTCCATAGTAATAGTGAGAAAATAGTGAGAAGCTAGCTATGTTTTGTCTGTGGGATAAGGATTGCAGGGTTGAATGTAATGTATTACCCCTAAGGCTGTGTAGACACTTTGTCAAAGCTGGACAGTGAGTACTGGGTAGCACCAGCCCAGATATGTCAGCAATACTCCATTCTTGTTCTGATCAGACTCTTGTAAATATAGAGCATGGCAACAAGACTTAGGTATTTTCTTAAACCATGCAAGGAACCGACCATTCTTCCAACTTCTTAGAGATGGCACGAATATACATTTCAGTTTAGATATGGAGCAAGCTTAAGATCAAATAGGAGGCAAGGAATTTCATTGTGGGGATTGAAGCAAATTTAGAGTCCGTTTGGTTGTGATGAAACATAACTAATTTTGTTTTAAAGGTAATGAATGATACAAGCAAGTCTTACTCCCATTGAGCTGTAAGTGTTAAATCAGAGGAGAGATCAGCTGCCTGTCACTGGTCATTTAGATATTTGGAGGTGCACCCATACACCGTGGTATATATATTTACTAAGGATGTTTTTATGCAGATTGTTAATATAAAGTAAAAAGAGACTAGGACAGAGGAGAGAGTCTTGGGTGACACCAGTATTGATTTCATATGCCTCAGACGACTGGCCATTAACAATGACTTCCATAGACCTACCTGACAGGAAAAACTTGAGAATTGAGAATTCCATAGATTCCTTAGTAAATGAGTTTGCATAGCAATACCTTGCCAAAGGCCTTTGAATTATCTAAAGCAATTGCTCTTGAGATGTGTTTATTATCAAGCACTTTACTGATTTTATGTGTTATGGGAGTTAAAACCATACGGTTTGTCACTCATATGGTTACGGTCATATCACGTTGAATACACCGATTACCAAAGTTAAGCAACGGACCTGGTCAGTACCTGGATGGGTGATCACTTGGGAATACCAGATGCTGTAAGTGTTTCTTGATGGATGTGCGTTGTGGTGCAGTAGATATTGGCTCTGAAAGAGAAATCAGGGAGTCAAGTTCAAATTCCAGTTGAATGCTCTGCATTCACTTATGCGCTAATACCCTTGGGAAAGGTATTAATCCATCCCTTCCCTCCAGTTATAGGTTAAATAACAGGACAGATTGGGTTCTATAGCTTGGCTGGCAACCAGTCTACCGCAGCAGATATTAGCAACCTGCTGTGGGATAATTAAAATGCCTGAGGTCTATTCAAGGTAGGACTTGAGACCCTGCCCTTAAGTAAATCCCAACGAATCTTTCTCCATCGCTTGGGAGGAAGCCAGCTCAACTCTACCAGGATGAATTCCAAAACTGGTACAGGTACAGGTACAGGTTTGTCACTCAGGAGGTTGTTTCTGCTGAAGTTGTCAACAATTTTCTTTGTTGAGTGCTACCCTTCGGTACGATCCCGCTTCCATGGTGACATTACTTTGACTCGGCCCTGTTTAGGGATTTCACCTTTGTAGAGTGTTACCCTTTGGTATGATCCCACTTCTGCGGTTACCCTACGCTGATTCGGCCCTGTTTAGGGATTCCACCTTTGTTGAGTGCTACCCTTCTGGTATGATCCTGCTTCTGCGGTTACACTACGCTGACTCGGGCCTGTTTAGGGATTCTACCTTCGTTGAGTGCTACCCTTCTGGTACGACCCTGCTTCTGCGGTTACCCTACACTGACTCGGCCCTGTTTATGGATTCCGTCTCCGATGAGTGCTACCCTTCTGGTATGATCCTGCTTCTGAGGTTACACTACGCTGACTCGGACCTGTTTAGGGATTTTGCCTTCATTGAGTGCTACCCTTCTGGTACGATCCCGCTTCTGCAGTTACCCTATGCTGACTGAGCCCTGTTTAGGGATTCCGCCTCCGATGAGTGCTACCCTTCTGGTACGATCCTGCTTCTGCGGTTACACTATGCTGACTGAGCCCTGTTTAGGGATTCCGCCTCCGATGAGTGCTACCCTTCTGGTACGATCCCGCTTCTGCAGTTACCCTATGCTGACTGAGCCCTGTTTAGGGATTCCGCCTCCGATGAGTGCTACCCTTCTGGTACGATCCTGCTTCTGCGGTTACACTATGCTGACTGAGCCCTGTTTAGGGATTCCGCCTCCGATGAGTGCTACCCTTCTGGTACGATCCTGCTTCTGCGGTTACACTATGCTGACTCAGACCTGTTTAGGGACTCATCCAAAACAACCCAACATTCTTCTAGCATCACCATCCAAACAACAACTGCTGCTAACAACTCTTCAATTCAGCAAACAACTAACCACCGATCAACTCAACACTCGTCGCTCTGACATGACCGAAGCAACTACCACTGGTCCAGGATCCAACATAAACATATCTATTTCAGACAGTACACTCTTGCACATTTTGTAAAATAAAATACCAACGTTTTTTATTTCTAAACCTCTGCCTTTGTCTCCTAATTGTCTTGGCTGTTCACACCTTTCTTCAAAAGCTTGTGGGAGCGAAATCCTTATTGGCCCCGCAGTAATAGCTTCAAAAGGTTTGCTGATGATACTAAGAAGACCGATATGGTGATATTGTGATGGGGACAAGAACTCACTCGCATTCTTGTAAACATGTCAAATACTAGACATCTTTGATGGGCTTGGGAAGCATTTTGTCTTCAGGCAGTTAAACAGTTAAACAGCTCTTCCAGAACTGGAAATATTTATGAACCCAGTTTCTTGATAACAACTATAGATGTTTTATCCAGACTAGTAGCCTTTGTAAACTTTTGATAAATCTAGAAACTTCCCTTAGCTGAGATAGAGATATATAAAAACTCGTGCTCCATGTGGTGGTGGTGGGGCGGAGTTAGGTAAGTAATGGTTTTTGTTGTCTGATGTGGAATGAAAGGCAAAGTTCATTGCAAAGAGCTTATCCTTATCTGACAAAGATGTGATAATCTCAGGGTCATTTAAAATGTAGGACACTGATGGTGTAATATAAATAAGAAATATAACGCAATATCATTCAAAATGTGATGCAATATCATGAAAAGTATAATGTAATATCCACTCCTAGTTAAAATCTTAAGACAAATACAAAACGGTTAAAAATATAAAATATTGTTACTTTAATCAAAATATATTTGCGAAACATTTATATTTAATTAAAAAATGTAGTTTATCAAAAAAATAACTGAAAATTTTAAACTTTTAATTGAATAATTTAAACAAACATTGAAAAATTATTTTTTGCTTTGTCATAAAGATAAGACCGTATAAATAGAAAATAGGAAATACAGAAGAGATAAGTCACAACGACAATTTAATATTCAGATATCCTCCATTTTTGGGAATTACTTTGAAAAATTCGCTTTGGCATACTCATTATTAACTTTTGTTTGAAGGTGCTTTGGATGCTCGCCCAGTATGCATAAACTGCAGCATGAAGAGCATCCACAATTTCAAATTGCGATCCATGTTTATAAACATCCTTTGCCATTCATCCCCAAACATTTTCAATTGGGTTTAGATATGGAGAACATGGTAGATGGCTCCAAAGCTGAATGTTGTTTTCCATAAAATATTCCTTTGACTTTCCAGTGTTGTGGATTTCAGCATTGTCATTGATATGCCCTGTGAGTGTCAAATTCTCTAAGCCCCCTTCCTGATTATATGTACAAGAAATTTCAGATGTCTCTTTCAGATTCTAATTGTCCATTTTGTTTTCATATTTTATAAAACTGCTTAGTTGTTTATGCATTTCATTCATGGAATTCTCAGTATCCTTCTGTAGAACCACATTTCCTATGCCTGTAGTTTTCTTTTTTTTTTTTGTAAGGAAATTGTCCAGTATTCTCTGCTATAGAGGAGGACTGATATTACATATGCATTCTTTTCTTTATTCCAAACAAAAAGGTTTTAAAAAAAACTGAGAGGAACTCTTGAGAAACAAAAATATTTTTGTACCCACTGTAGTGGGCGTGTCAGATTTTTGTAGTATTATTAATTGTTGAAGAGATATATTTTCTTGTGTTAAAGGCATTGTGTGGTCCACTGGGGACTAAAAAGTCTTACAGAAGGGAAATGCATCATGTCTTGTCTCTATGGCATCCTGTGGGTAAGAGAGAGAGAGAGAGAGAAAGAGAGCTCCTCCTTTTTATACTGCTTTTTGGTAATGCCATCTAGTGAATATTAAGAGAATTCTGCCATCAGACAAGTGGAGATTAATCCCATAATACCATCATTATTCTTATTTTGTATCTACTGAGATTTCACACCCATTGTATCTAGTGGTTCACACTAGTGATCAAGTGACAACCATGAATGTTTAAAATGAAAGACTTTTAGAAAAGTTAGGATCATCAACAGAGAGAATATGTAGACCATTTGATAAGGTTAAAAAACACAGAGGAAGCAAAAATATTTTTGTAGATAGTGTAGTGGGTTTGCCAGTTTTTGTAGTTTTTTTTTTTTTATAAGCGTTTCACCCCGAGCAAGGCATGTCACTGCCACTACTGCACAGGGGGCTACATAGAGTGGAGAAAGGATGATTAAATATAGGAAATGTCAGAGGGTGGGTGATAGGCGGGTAAGAATACCGAGAATGAGGGTTGGGTAGATGAGAGTGTTCTGAGAATAATTGGGAGTTAGAGTGATAGGAGGTGTCTATTGACCCTACATTTAAACCTGGAGATTGTAGCTTTCGGGAAAGCAGACTTGTGGAAGGGAGTTCCACAGGCGGGAAGCATGAGAAAAGAAGCTGTTGGAGTAGAATTTACGGTTACATCTTATTTGTTTAACTGTAAAAGGGTGGGACCTAGTTGCTAATCTAGTATCTCGTGTAAATTCGTGCTTAGGTGGCACCAGTGCTCTAAGTTCATCGGAGCAGAAGCCATGAAAGTACTTGTAGAAGAGGCACAGGGAAGCCACATCATGCTGGTGAGAGAGTGGTTGCAGCCGGTCTGCCAAGTCAGTATCAACCACGTTACAGATCCTCCTTTGTATTTTGTCAAGAAACCCAAGGAGAGTAGCAGGGGCACCCGACCAGATATGGCAGCAATATTCAATACATGGGCGGATGGTAGATTTGTATATGTGCAGAATAGATTCAGGTGGGAAAAACTTCCGGGCCCTGCACAGAGAGCCGACTTTCATAGCGGCAGATTTGGCAATGGATTCGATATAGTCATTCCATTTGAGGTCCGCCGAAAATGTAAGGCCAAGGAGGCGTAGTATTTTACTCTCTGGGAGGCTAGCCTGTCCCATGCTAATGGGAGGTAGATGTGATTATCTATGGTGGTTAGTTGATAACAGCTTCGTTTTAGAAGCATTGAAATTTACTAGCCATTTCCTACCCCAAGCCACTATGGATTGGAGGTCCTTTTCAAGCATGGCAGCGAGGTTCGCTTTGTCGCCCACACCTGGTTTTTGATCGATGCGAGAGTAGATTGTTGTGTCATTGGCATACATGCCTACTTGGGATCTAATGGCGTTGGGGATTTCATTAATGTACATCAGAAAGAGCGTGGGACCTAGGATAGAACCTTGAGGGACGCCTGCGTTCGTATGGTAGTTTTGGGAGGCATGCCCATAGTATTTTTCATTATTGAAAAGATATATTTTCTTGTGTTGTATACAACATGTGTTTCCTTGGAAACCAAGAAGTCATGTGGAAGGCAAACACAACATGTCTTGTCTCTACAGTATCTGCAGAAAACTCTATATCTACAATGGATAAATTTTAAATTTTAACATTATTATTACAGAGCATGTTCAGCTGTTTCAGAGTCTATGGGTGATGGACACACACAGAAACACACACACACACACACACACACACATACACACACAGACAAAGTTCTATTTATAAATAAGTTTAGATAAATAGACAGTTATATCATTTATCATCTTTATCTATCCTACACAATATGAATATTAATGAGGTTCATTGCTGAGATATTAATGTTGTTGGTATCACTTAGAAATACTAAACTGCATTAATACAGCACTTGACCTATTGAAAACTTGGTTTGTTCCAGGATATATACTATTTATAAAATGGTGTGGTCTAGTTTATCTTTAAAAAATGATAAAATAAACGTTCTACTTAATACAGCAAACACAAATTTAAGCACCTTGTAGAATGTCTATATGGCTAAATGTAAATAAAATAGCAACTATTTAAGTACATTAGTAAGTCTAAAATATGTTAGTAAGCCTCTTCAAGCCTAAAATATATTAGCAAGCCTTTTCAAGCTTAAAATACATTATTAAGCTTCCTCAAGTCTAAACAAAATCATAGACGAAGTCTTTGGAGAAAATGATCTATCTATGAACAATCTGCTACAAGTAAATAGATGATAATGCAAAGATAAAGGCACTGAATATACATGATTGGAAGGGATAAGGGAGAGAATTAAAAGATACAGGCACTGATCCAGTTTCTAAAAGCTCTTTTACCATTTGATATCATGTAAATCATTCAACAGTGAAATTTTGTGATATATTTTTTGTGGTAGGTGTCATTATTGTTATTGGCACAGAAAATACGTCCTAAATGATGCTAATAGGTTGGTAGTAAAATTTAGGATTTCTTGGTTTTCTGTGAATTGATTCTGTTAAAACTTTTCCCAGTTGGTTTGCACAAAATGGCAACACCATTGTCAAGTTTTTATTATTCTGTGTAACATTCTTTATTTTTTATTTCAGATTTGACAGTTTTCGAGTGAACCATACTAACAGCTCATGAATGAAAATTGCCCATCTAGACATTATTGGGAAAAAATGAAAAATATTGATACATATTAAGCATACCTGGAGTATATATTCAACAGAAAACTTTAGTAATATTATAAGATTTATTAACATGAATTATTTGGCTACGTGAATGCCATTTCAATGGATCACTTCAAAAACCTTATTAGCTATCGAATCAGTTACAGCAGGTTGGACTGTCTCTGTAGCAACTTTGATGGTTGCCCATAAGATATCTTTCAATGTAAATTGATGTTCATTGGCAAAACATCTTGGTTAATGATGGACTAAAGATTTTAGACGGAGTTGAGATCCAGGGAGACTGGCAGGCATACCATCAAGCTTTCACCTTGCATGCCATAAGAGCCTAAGAATGCTTAGGTGGTCCTGGCAGAGTGGGAGGGAGCATTGTCATGCATGAATACTAGATTCTTTAGAAGTGACAGCAGTATGTCATTTAGTCAGGGATCCAAGATCTCCTTCAGGAAAGTGCAGAAGGTGTCTGCAGTCACTTAAACCTTTCAGGCACTCTGACTGGGTTGTCGTCAATGATACCAGTCTAAAACATGACTCCTTCAACCTATTTTTGATATCGTAAACAAAGCATTTGTCAGAACATCAGGTCTGTCAAGAGTCGCCCTGCTCATGTCATTGTTTAACACCATGTATTTTGAAATCCATTGACACCTCAATCCTCTGAAGAGGGATTGAAGGTGGCTGTTTCAGGGGATCTTGTACAGAAGCTATAGTTCCAGGGATAAATTTCTCACAGTTTCTGGTAAATGGGGAAGTTCAGCAGTGGATAAAATGGCTTTGTTTGTTTGTCCAGGCTTCCAACATAGCTTGTGTCTAATATTCCTTAAATCTGTAGCTTTCACAGTCTTGTAGGTCCCACAATTAGATTGCTACTTTCTTGGTGAAGGGTCCATCAGAAATTGTCCAACTGTGTCCACATTACAACTTAACTTCATCTCAATGACATAAAGTGTTGCAGAACAGCTGACACCCCTCTAACATTCTCAAAGATGGAATGGTCTGTGGACCAAAATAGCTATATAAATGAAGATTAATAGCAGTCAGGGATTCAGAGTGTCACTGACAATTATTATCAGATTGTGCTCTCTGTGACTCTAACAGCTTAATCTCTCCTCTGTTCTAATTATTGTTGTTCTGTCTTATCTGTGTTTGTCTTGTTTGTACTTAATATCCATTAGCACAGATATTGTACTGTAGATACTTTAGTAAACATCATCTAGTATTGTACTGCCACCTAAGCGATACAACATAAAAAGAGGTACCTTTAGTTCTTTCCTTGATGATAACAAGCTTTTCTTGTTGTGTTCTTTTCCATGCTCCATTGTTCTTAAAGAGGAGAAATGCTATTAGCATCACCCACCCAAAAACTGTTCTATCTGAAAAAAAAACAAAAAACGAAATGTTATACAGAATAAGAAAACCTGACAATGGTGTGCCATATTGTTCAAACCAACTAGGAAAAGTTTTATCAAAATCAATTCAGAGAAAAGTGAGGAATCCTAATTTCCACTACGAAGCTATTAGCATGGTTCAGAGTGTAGAAGTTTAAAAAGGATAAGGAAGAGAATAAGAAGATTACAGAAACTGACCCAGTTGACCAAAAAAATCATTGGCAGTAGATATGACATCATCATCACTGTAATAGCATGGTTCCAAGTGTAGAAGATTAAAAGGGATAAGGGAGAGAATAAGAAATTTACAAAAACAGGCCTATGTGACCAAAAAGGTCATTGGCAGTAGATATAACAGCTTCATCATTGCAATAGCATTGTTCAAAGTGTAGAAGATTTGAAAGGATGAAGGAGAGAATAAGAAGATTACAGAAACTGGCCCAGTTGACCAAAAAAATCATTGGCAGTAGACATGACATCATCATCACTGTAAGAGGATTGTTCAGAGTGTAGAAGATTAGAAGGGATAAGAGGGAGAATAAGAAGTTTACAGAAACTGACCCAGTTGACCAAAACAATCATTGGCAGTAGATATCATCATCATTGCAATAGCATGGTTCAGAATGTAGAAGTTTACAAGAACTGGTTCTGTTGACCAAGAAACCCATTGGCAGTTGATATAATATCATCATCACAGTAATACTGGTTTCCAGCCAAATGTTTTTTTGATGTTGGCAAAAGGATAGTCAAATCAGGAGGATAGGGAGTGTGATCAACCAGTTCAAAGCCACAGTCCTCCATAGCAGCCATTGAAACCAGGGACTCATGTGCTTAAGTACTGTCCTGATGAATCAAGATCCTTTTTGTCAGTTTTCCTGAATGTTTTGGCCTTGATAGCCATTTGTAAGTTGGCATAGTAGTCTCCATTGATGATGTGGCCGTTTTGAAGATAGTCAATAAACACAATGCCTTTTGTATCCAAAAAATCCGAGGCTATCACGTTCCTGATGTATCAAGATTCTTTTTGTCAGTTTTCCTGAATGTTTTGGCCTTGATAGCCATTTGTAAGTTGGCATAGTAATCTCCATTGATGATGTGGCCGTTTTGAAGATAGTCAATAAACACAATGCCTTTTGTATCCAAAAAATCCGAGGCTATCACCTTTCCTACAGATGAAATAACCTTAGCCCTCAGAGTAGGTGAGGATGAAAAAACATTAGCTAGGAACCAGTATTACAGTGATCATATCATATCTGCTGCTGATGACTTTTTTTACTAATAGGATGAACAGTTTTCTTTGAACAGTCAGATGTCAGCTTACATCATGGAAAGAAACAATAGTTGAAATTAATGTAAGCAAAATTTCATGGCTTTAGTATATCAATCCTTCATAGTTAGGCTATGAACTTTTCAGAACCCCACCTCATATAAAGAGATCTTTTTTCCTCTTTAATCTTCTGCTAATGAAACATGATCTCCTTTGTCAGTTTTCATTTGGTCTAGATAGCTTTTTATAACTACTTCAGCAAGTTGGCATAGTACTCTTCATTTTTTGAGGATAAAACTGGAGTGTCATCTCCTAATGTAGAAACTATGCCAGCATGAATGTCCTTCTGAGCTAAACTCTTTCTGCAGGTACTTGATAATAACACAATGCCAAAATTTGTTTATTTTTAAGAGAAGTCACTTTTGAAGTCTTTACTGAACAGTCACATGTCAGTTTACTTGGAAAGAAACAATGCATCTAAACTTATTTATAAATGGAACTTTGTCTCTGTGTGTGTCTGTTCGTTACCTATAGACTCCAAAACAGCTGAACTGATTTTCTTGAAAATTTACACTGTTGTACTATAAGCGTCTTCAAGTGTTATTAGCTAGGTTTTGTGTCAAGGTACCCCCAATAAATATTGAAAATCGATAATCGAAAAAATCGGATAATAGAAGGAGTGGTCTGATTTTAATCAAATTTGATACAGTCATAAACAAAGACATAAGAAACTATATTCAGAAGTTTCAAAGTTGCAGTTCTTACAATAGTGCAGAAAATTGATAATATATATATATAAAAGCTTTCATTACACCCGAGCAACGCCGGGCTATACTGCTAGTTTATTCATAAGACTTGAAATTAATGCATGAAAGATATTACAGTTCTAGCATCACTCCTTTAATATACGTTTATGAACTTTTCAACCCACTCTTGTAGAAGATTAGAAAGGATAAGGGAGTGAATGAGAAGATACGGTCACAGGTCTAGCAAGTTAATTGAACAACTGATTGCCATTATAGATTGCTTAATATATTCTTTCAACTTTTAGGTCAACACTTGGTTTGTTGGGCTACTCCCAGTTTTAAAATTGCCTGCCTTATGCATGCATCATTGTAACAGTGTTGTGATTTTGATACTCTGACATTTCGATATGTAAAAGATTCCATCTGAAAAGTCTGTCTAACAATGTTTCTGACATTTGGCCTTTTAGGGGTTGGACTTCTTCCAAGATCGGATCATCTGATTCACCTCACTTTTGTTCCAACTAAAGCAATACATCTGATAGGTTACTAATTCTTCTTAATCTTTTGGTTTAATCCCAACTCAACTGTAATGTGTGAAGTTAATCAGTTTCATTAGCTTCTATAGTTCTTACTAGAAATCCAGCAGTGAGCCATCAAGTTACACAGATAATCTCATGAGTAAAAGTCTTTAAAGATATTTAGTTTTCTAATTGTTTTTATTTTTACTATTTAATTTTTTTTACTAACAATCTCCTTATTTTTGTAAATCAATGTCTAACTGTAAACTTACAATATTAGTTCTCAAAATCTAAACAACAATAGCAGAAAAACAATACAGTTATATATATATAGAACAAATTCATATCAACAGGGGTGGATTAAAATGTCTATTAACTGAGAGAGTTATTAGCTAAAGTCTGATATGAAATTTTCATTGTATATTGTTTAAACTCAATGTTTAATATTCACCAGTGAAGTAAATGCAAGACAAGAATATGATTATATTGAAAAAGATATAGAGATGATATTTTGTCAGTCAGTTAGTTAAGTGCCATATGTGATACATGCTTGGGCAATCATGTCTCAAAAGAGACATGACTGACTGGGCAGAAGATTATCCTGCAATAGGTTGACATTACTTTCTATGGTACATTAATAGCCAGTCAAGGCTATAGAACCCAATCTGTCCTGTTATTTAGCCTATAACTGGAGGGAAGAGATGGATTAATACCTTTCCCAAGGGTATTTGCATGTATGTGATATTTTGTACAAAGGCAAAAAAAGGTAAATGTATATTGCCTAACCTCTTTGTATTATTTATCTATAATTGTAAGTGTTGTTCTATCTTTTATAAGCTGAGGTACCAATTGGGTTGTAAGGTTTTATGGTGATGAAGGTCTTTAAAAAGCACAAATTTGTCATTCTTTCTGACAATAAATATTCAAGCCAGAAACTTTACAGCACAATCTAAAAGCCCAAGAAAAGTGTGAGATGATTAGGAAATAAAACAAAGATAACAAAAAAGACAAAAACCAGGAAATATTAAAACACAGTAATGTGGGAGTGAGTGATGGTTATTTTTGCAACATAATAAAATTTTATTGATGGAGCTGATCTTTTATTATGGGAAAGCTAAGAGTAAAATATTTAAGAGTATTTGTTTTCACAAATGTTGTTAAAGACAACAGACATTTTGTGTTGATTTGATTATGAATAATCCTTCTCAGATAAGGAGAAAATTATGTCAGAAATTGCCCAAAGCTCATTTTGAAAGCAAAATGGTCCAAGCTTTGAACTTTCTTAAGTCATCATTAGTGTAGGTGAGTTTTGTAGAACTGGTAAGTGTAGTAACATGAGCAAAGAGTGTTGTGATGTGTGTATGTTCATTTTATTTATTTATTTTTTTATATACATTTGAGGATGCAGGTGTTTATAGAAATATGTATTTTGAGTTATATATACAGATGTGTTTTATTGAATGTGACAGACAAGGAAAATTTCATAAGTTTTATTCAGTTTGTTTTAATGTTCTTACAGTTTATCATTTATGGGGACATAGAGAATACAGAAACTGTCCATAATGATTATTGTCCCAAACTCTTTAACACTTTAAAGATACCTTAACATGGAATTATTAATACTGCCATCCAGCATACCTTAGAATTACTAATACTTCTACACAATACAACTTTGAACATAAACACAGAAAAATATACTAACAAAGAATCTCTTGAAAATGACTAATGAATTAGCTAAAAGTCCTTGGGACAATAATCACTACAATCAGTTTCTAAACTTTCTTAATCCACATAAAAAGAAGAATTGTATTTATTTACTCAGTTTTTCTAATGTTCTTACAATTCTTCTTTTTATGTGGATTAAGAAAGTTTAGAAACTGATTGTAGTGATTATTGTCCCAAGGACTTTTAGCTAATTCATTAGTCATTTTCAAGAGATTCTTTGTTAGTATATTTTTCTGTGTTTATGTTCAAAGTTGTATTGTGTAGAAGTATTAGTAATTCTAAGGTATGCTGGATGGCAGTATTAATAATTCCATGTTAAGGTATCTTTAAAGTGTTAAAGAGTTTGGGACAATAATCATTATGGACAGTTTCTGTATTCTCTATGTCCCCATAAATGATAAACTGTAAGAACATTAAAACAAATTTATTCCAGTGACAACACATACTAATGATCTCTCTACATTTATTCAGAAGTACATTCTGATATTGAAATTTCAAAATTTTAATTTTTTCTGTTGTTATTGAATAATCTATTATGTTGGGTTAGGTTAGTGAATTTTAATCAACTTTTTGGGCGCTATTTAATACTGAAATCCCTTTTTATTATATTGGCATCTATAGGTAAATATTGGTTGGATTTTTACTTGAGTCTATAGGCAAATAATGGTTAGTTTATATTTGATTATGGATGGGTTTATACTTGAGTCAATAAATAAACATTGGTTGAGTTTATAGATAAATGTTAGTCAATTTATACTTGAATCTATAGGCAAAGAAAGACTGGATTTATACTCTTATACTATAATGCTTTATGGTAAACATTGGTCAGGTTTATACTTGATGTTGATATTTTTTATAGGAAAACTAAAGTTAAGAGATTTCAGGGTATTTGTATGTATACTTTTGTATATATGCATATACTGTTATATATATATATATATATATATATATATATATATATATATATATATAACAGTATATGCATTTTTTTTATATTGGTAACTGATTAATTAACAGAATATATCTGAATAATTTGTCCACTAAAATTTTAATGTAATTTGTTCATTTTACAAAATTTCAATTTATATAGTATTTTCACATTTTTTCTTTGCAGACATTAATCTGGGAAAGAAAAAAGAAGACAACTCAGGAGAATGGAACAAAGAAAGTAAAAAAAAATGGAATAAGTTTTTTGAACATGGACAGCCCAGGAAAAAACTAACATTTTGCATGTGGAAAGTTCTGAAAAAACTAACTGGCCTTGAATAAGGCTTACTTAAATCAAGTAGTAACCAAGTTTGTGAGCCTTCTGCTTTTATTAGAAAATGGTGCCTTCAGAAAAAACGTTTTATTGATTTGCTTGGTTATTTGATATTCCTTCCATGGAAATTCTATGGGTTCCACTAGTAATATAAGATTACAGTAAAGTAGCTTCTATGGACATTATTTTTATAGATATTTTAATAAAATTACACTCTGTGTTATCATTATTTTATTATCCGATACCTTTATGTTTGAAGATGTTACTATCATTTGTAGTATGACTAAGTAAAATTTTTTCAGGAAATCATAATTATCCTTCTGTGGAAATTCTATGGGTTTCACTAGTTTATATAACTCTCCTACAAATGTCAAAGGGAATAAAGAATAACAACCATAATGAAAATGAGTGAGATATGCCTATAAAGATGAAATATGGGGATGACAAAAATCTAAATCTCCAAAACATATTGCGCTTAACAATTACCTCTGAATATCGTTTCTTATGTCTTTGTTTATGAGTTTATCAAATTTGATTAAAATTGGACCACTCCTTCTATAACCCGATTTTTTCGATTATCGATTTTCGATATTTATCGGGGGTACCTCGACACATAACCTATCTAAGAACACTCGCAGACGCTTATAGTACAACTGTGTAACTTTTTAAGAAAATCGATTCAGCCGTTTCAGAGTCTATAGGTAACGGACACACACACACACACAGACAAAGTTCCTTTTATAAAATAAGTTTAGATATGGAAGAAAATTACGTGTCTCATTTATATTTTTTGTTCACTTCATTATATTTTCCTTTCATGCATTATGAATGACTTTATAGTGGGTTGCTTATCTATTCTTTTTCTAGTTGTAGTGGGAGTCCGTTCTGGTGAAGGGTAATTGTATACTGTTGCAGGTTAACAGAATTTGGCCTCGTTGTAGATAGCCCACTATAAGTCATAAAATGATTATAAAATTAAGAAAAGCAAATTGAGTTGAAAACCATATTTATATATACACATATCAATTAACGTTTTTACAATTAAAATAATACTTGGATATAGGTCCAGCAGAGGTTAAATGTTCATGGCAAATATATTGCTGAAAAAGATAATTAGTGTTTAGGAATGTGGGTATGTGAGGAATGTCTTTGAAGTAGTCACTCCTTAGGTCAGTAAGTACTTTTGAGACAGGGAAGAAGTGATGAGAGGTGAAGGGAGGCGAACGTAGTAGCCGCTTGACTTAGGTCAAGGGGATCGGTTACACACTTCTCCTCTGGTCTACCTGTCTGCTGGGGTCTTGTCTGTATCCGCTTTTTATATCTGCTTTTGGATCAAAAGCAGCTCGTTTTGGGATTTTACACTTGTATTTGATTCTGGGCTTCCCATTGGCTGGTAAATAAAATTCACGTAGGCTCGCGAAATGGAAATTTGATATTTGATTAATTTTTATTTTTCAACCGGAACATCTGCATGAATACACCTGCGCAGAGACGATTTTTGTTCATTTGCTTTCTGGTCGTTATAGAGCAAACATCCGGTCCCTCGCTTTTGCTTGGTATCACCACAACTTCATTTGACTAAATAAATAGTTACATTTTATTTCAAATAATTGCAGATGTTGAATGTATTCTCATTGCTTTCATATAATAATAATAACTAATTACTTCTACTACATGACATCTTTTAAGCTTAATTAAATTGCTGAAGCAAATTAAGGCAGCATAGGTTTACTGGTAGGGGTAACTTGAAGGAAAAAAAACACACTACGGTTGAGCAGTTGTATATAAAAGTCAAGGAATGTAAGCAGTAAATCACATAATAAATGATGTGTGACAATATTTTAAATGGAGATGAAATGCAACAGAAAAGAGAAAAAATAATGCAATATGCTGTATATGATTGGATGGATATTTAACGAATGCTTTTAATTTATTTATTTAAAATTGTAAAGACAATATAACAAGTGTCAAATTGTCAAACAGAATTTCTATGAATCCATTTATTTTAATATAATGTACTTAAACCCAGGGGAAATGGGTATTTATTGAATGCTTCTAATTTCTTTCTTTCAAGATATAAAGACAATATATCAAGTGTCAAACTGTCAAACGTAGAATTTCTATGGATCCAAGCAATACCTCTCCTTTGGGTGGCAGCTATAGGGCCATTACATCACCCCCAAAACATCCCCAAAAAGGGAAGTGTTGAGGGAACTTGACTAATTTTTGTTCTTTGTCCATATACACATGAGCTCGTTTTGCTTTAAACTCAACCCTGTGTCATATTCTGCTTGAGTTGTTGTGTAGATAAATAATTTTGTTAACTCTATACACTTTGAAACACTTGATATTAGTTGTACTAAAACTTTTAGTTACACTTTGATTCATTATTTTTCCATTATATTTCAGATTTCTCTTTTGTACTTACTTGAACATACTTACAATGTATTTTTAATATCTCAAAGTATAAGTATTTTATGAATAATTAAAAATGTCTCTTGAATATTTACAAGTTTATTAATATTATCAAGCAGAGCAATCAACATGTAACATATGCTTCTTCTTCTTCTTCTTCTTCTTCTATGTATCATGTCTTCTTCAGAACATAGGCGATCATGGCTCTCCACAATTTTGTGTCCTTTGAAGCTATTAATAAATGTTATCTTTTTGCTGTCTCTCCTAAGCCCTGTTCTGTCAACCATTTTCACAAGCTCATTAGGTAGGTTATATGGCACTTTCCTCTGTACCTCTTGCCTTCAATATGTCCTGTGAGTGTCAGATTTGCTAAGTATTTTTCCTCATTATGTATTCCAAAAATTTCAACTAGCTCTTTTTACTGCTTAGTATATGTGTTCTTTCTGTTTTCATTTTCTTTAAAAGTTTGTTGCTGCTCACATGATATTCCCATCATCCTTCTGTAGAACCACATTTCTGTTGCTTGAAGTCTCTTTTTCATCCATGATGAATTTACTACCATATGGGAGGACTGATATTACATAACAGATCAGTACACTTTTCTTTGTTTCTTAAAAACTTAAGGGCAATTTTGCCATGGCTATTAACATTAAATAGGAACAAAGAACTTGACTAAGTTTTTTAAATATTGCCCACTCACTCTCTAGCTTTTCACCCAACTCAAGATATGTTGTGCAACCTTTCAGTCCAAAAGTTCCTTCATATATTGATCACTTCTGTTAATATAAGTAGGGAGACTGTATCCATTGTTGGCTTACTAGGTCTGTTACATAGGTTACAGTGTCTGGTATTCACCAGCAGTGGCCCATATTTGTACTGCTTAACACACACACACACACACACACACACACACACACACACACACACTACAAATAATGACAGCAGTAGCTGCGAAGGATGATCATTTGTTGAAAGGTATGTTTCACCAGCGGATGGACATGAAAACAAGCTCTCCTACCATTCTGAAGATGAGATTTTGATCTCAAAATATTAATCAATAATAGATAGGTAATACCCAACACCTTCTTTACTTTCCTTTATTTTACTAAACACATTGAAACAGCCTTCAAGACCTACCCATACACTTCACTTTAATAATTGGATGAGAACCATTGTTTCAATTTGATGTTACTGTAAGCACAAGATCACCTAATTCCACAAAATTTCATTGAAGAGAAATCATTTATATTAACTATGTCTATCAATTTTCTAAGCTTCACCATCACTTATGGTTCACTTTAGCCCGATGCTAAACTGTTGCAACCATTGAGGGAACTGATGACTTCAGAGGACAATGCTTCTTTGCACTTTGTGACTGATGTTTTCTTATTACTTATTTCTCATCTTCTGACAAAATCAGTCTGTGAATGGTACCTGGACTGTTGTCACCTGCTTGTTGCTGATACATTTTCTCTTAATCATGAAACTATGAGGACCTTAAATAACTTCAAAGAATTAATTAGAAAGGCTGTTATACAAGTGATAATTATTTTACACTCGGCAATCCCTTTCACACAGGCAAAATATTTTGATCATTTTACCCCAAGCAAGGCAGGATCACCACTATTGCACAGTGGGTTACAGTGAGAGAAAAGACTGGGTACATATTAGAAATATAGAAATATCAGAGAATAGATAAAAGATGAATGGAATTCAAGAAGATAGAAGATGGCAATCGATGTTGCATTTAAAATTTTTGGAGATTGTTGCTACCAGGGAAGCAAGTAAATGGAAGGGAGTTCTACAGATGGGAAGTATGAGAAAAGAAACTGTTCAAGTAGAAGTGGCAGTTACACTTAACTATTTCAGCGATAAAAAGTTGGGCCGAGATGCCAATCTAGTAGCCCACTTAAATTCATATGGTCAAGGCACCAGTGAAAAAAGCTTGTCACAGAAGTTGCCATGAAAATATTTGTAGAAAAGACAGAGGGAAGTCACGTCACATTGGTGTGAAAGTGACTGAAATCAAGACACCAAGTTAGTATCAATTACATTGCAGATCCTTCTTTGGATTTTGTCAAGAATCCTGAGATGAATAGCAAGAGCACCTGGCCAGATATGGCAACATTATTCAATGTACAGATGAATGATCTAATCTAAACTTTGTGTGTGTGTGTGCGTGTGTGTGTGTCTGTGTGTGTGTGTGTATCCGTTACCTATAGACTCTGATACGGATTAACTGATTTTCTTGAAAATTTACAGTTGTACTATAAGCGTCTGCAAGTGTTCTTAGCTAGGTTTTGTGTTGATGTACCCCCGATAAATACTGAAAATCGATAAATCGAAAAAATCGGGTTATAGAAGGAGTGGTCCAATTTTAATCAAATTTGATACACTCATAGACAAAGACATAAGAAATGATATTCAGAAGTTTCAAGGTTGCAGTTCTTACAATAGTGCAGAAAATTTGATATCGATACCAGGAAATCAAAATTTGACTTACATCCATTCATTTTTCTTTCAGTCTACGGTTTCGCTTTAACTGAAAACAACTATTGCTTTTTAGACTTTCGTGCCAACATCCAAAGAGTCTGGGCTCCAGGACCATGGATTAGTTTTAAAGCTTCCATTACACCCGAGCAATGCTGGTATATACTGCTAGTAGATTTATAAAAGTGCAAGATATATTCTGAATAGAAAAACTTCCTGTCCCAACACAGACCCAGCCTTCCTAGCAGTAGATGCAGCTATAGATTCGATATAGCTGTTACACTTCAGGTCGGATGAAAAAGTGAGGCCAAGGAGACGCAGTGTGTTCTTCTCAAGGAGACTTGTATCGGCCATGCTGATGGCTGGCAAGAAAGTATCTCTATGTTGGTTAAAGAAAAGAAGTTTTGTTTTGGAGGCATTAAAATTTACAAGCCATTTCCTCTTTTGTGGACTGGATGACGTGGTAGTAATTTGAAAGTGGAGTCACCATTATAAAGTAGACTGGTTGTCCAATCCACCACATTAACAATAATAATAATAACTCAAAGAACAATATAACAAGAATAATAACAATGTATTAAACATAGTTACAGGATTGATTATTTAGTGCATGCAAGATTTAGTGGAGAAAGTTCTCTCTTGGAGGTTGAAGAAAATGCAACAATGTTCATACTGGAAGAGTTCCTGAAAAAAGGAAATATGATGTTTGTACTAATCAGTAGTTGAACAAAATTATATATAGTGAAGCATGCTTGTAAGAGAGAGAGAAATATTTTTGGTGTAACTAATTGCTAAACGCAATTAGCGCAGTATGTGAGTTGGAAAGGAACTAACAGCATTCAGACTATTAGCTTTGAAAAACAGATTCCAACTGGTCTACACATGTGTGAACATCAGCTTATATATTTCTGAATGAAGCACGGGAAAAAGAGGTTTCACGTGCGATACTAATGTATAAGTATGTGCGTATATGTGTGTGTACGTGTGTACATGGCGATATGTGTATAAGTATGTATATGCATGAAGAAGTGATTCTACACCTGCACCAGTTAGCAAATGGCTGAAAGTCCGTTTCAAGCGCAGCATCCAGGTTTACTTTGTCAGCTTGGCAGATTTCCTTTTCAGACAAGAGTAAATGGTGGTTCTAAGTCTCTTACTGCACTGTTGCTATTTCCATGGAAAGTGTTCAGACAAACTACATTCCTTAGTCCTACCGGTTCTAACCTTTACGGCTAAGATGTGCCATGCCACCTTCATTCCCTTCATATTCCATAGGTGAGATGTAAATTCCACTCAAGCAAATTCTTCTCACAAACTGTTCTTTTGTGAAACCAACTCCCAAGAGGATACTTTCCCAATCGCTACAATTTTAACCTTTTCAAGTCTAGAGTCAACTATTATTCCCCACATATCCTCAAAAGCTGTACCTTTAATCCTCTATATTGAGTGGCTATTGGGCCTTGTGTAAGATGGATATTAGACTAACACCTCGAATTTGACTATTGCAGTTGTGTTGAATCAAGTGTGTCACTCAGTTGTCTGTTTTTCTCTAGCACTCTCACTCAAACTATTGGTTGAAAAGTAGACTTATGCTCTTGTAGAGGCCATGACAAGTTGGTCTCATTATTTAGCATGATGCTTCACAATAGGCTATAAACTACATATTCAATGTAGAGAAACTGAAAAAAATAACATTCATTGATGTAAGATTGTCTGGGTACACTAATAATATGATATATATCAGTCAGGTAAAACAACATTCCAGCTGATATGCTCTCATGAACTGATTGTGTAACCACTATCAGTAACAAGTTATCTCTCCTCCTTGTCATCCTGGTGTGACAAGATTTTCTAATTTTAATAAAGTGAGAAACTGTTCTTATTCTGATAAGAATACAGGATGAGATGGGTAAATTTTCACCATTTTATTTGTTTAATTTCATACATAAGTGTTGTTTGCTTTTGATTTTGTCAACAGTACAAATGATAGAGTCAGTTGGATACCGTCTGTGAGAGAAAAAGGTGCCATGATGCAATTCACTCCCCCAGAAATTTGAAAATAGTAAGTCTAAGGGCAGTGCATGAGATTCAGAGAGAGTTGGATTAGTCTAATGATGATTACAAAGGTGTTTGGTGTGATCACTCATGATGTCGATGTTATGCTTGCATTCATCTTACCACAGGGCCTCAGACTCAACATGAAAGCCTACATCAAATTCCTTGAGGAGGTAGTGCTGTCCTGGGTAAAGGGTGCAATAGTTCTGAGCATCCATATCAAGAGGACATCCAATCAAAGAGTGAAATAAAAATTTATTTAATATTTAATTTGAATAAAGTGTTTATTTCAGGTTTCATCTGATTTTACATATTTAAAATATCTTCCTTTCTCATATTTCTCAGTACTAGGCTCACCCTGCTTGAGTCTTATGGGAATATAATCAAGAAGTCAGCACCGAGCATCACCAAATATCACTAAACCTCTGCACTTCATGGGATCCACTGGATGATCTAGATGGTAAATGGCATACTTTTTAGATAGTGCATCATTGACATGAAGTAAAAGAACCCACAGCTAACCCCGTGATCACCAAACTAAGTCTGGGGTCATGTGTTGAAGAATAGGATTCTATCACAATGCTGAACTTCAATAAAAGAGAAGTATCCTCTTTGGATCTATGGCATGCATGCTTTGAGTATTTTCTTTTTATTGTGCTCAAAAACTGAAAAGTGGTTACTTGTCTTGACAGGGTTTTTCATGTATGTGTGTCTTCAAAAAGGTTTAATGCCAGCTTCATACTATACTTGCATTCCCAAGTTTGTACATGGTTGAAGCTGTTTTCTAATTCTAATTAAGCAGAGGAACAGACTAAATCTGGAAGAACAGGGACACTTATCACTAAAGCTCAGAAATTTTTAATTAAATATTAATGATCTCGATTGCATGTTATACAATAAAAAAATATTTGGGTTTTAATTTTGGGTAGTTCGTGATATCTTGGATCTATAGGAATTGATAGCCAGACAAGAAAGGTTCTATGGTGAGAGAGTGTATGCTAAAAGTTTAGGCTTATGTGCATTGTGGTGCATTGGATATCGGCTCAGAACGAGAAATCGGTGGAGCCGAGTTCGAATTCCAACCGAATTCATTGCATTCACTTATGCGCAAATACCCTCGGGAAAGGTATTAATCCGTCTATTCCTTCCAGTTATGGGTTAAATAACAGGACAGATTGGGTTCTATAGCCTTGGTCAGCAACCAGTCTACCGCAGAAAGCAATGGCAACCTACTGTGGGATAATCTTCTGCCCAGTCAGTCATGTCTCTTTTGAGACATGATCGCCCAAGTGTGTATCAGGTATGGCACTTAACTGACTGACTATGTTAATAAAACTTTTGTGCAAGAGTAGGATCTTGGAAATGGAAGCAAAACTTTATAGAAGTTGTACATCAGTTAAAGGTCATAATAAAAGTGCAAATCATGTATTTCTGGACATGCAGCACACCATGTAGTTTCAAAAAACACTTTTTAACTAATTAGTAGTGAGATGAAAAATATATTTATCAAGCCTTTTGGATCTCTGAAAAGGCTATAAAACTGGCAATTTTTTACTCATTGAGGTCACACATTCAACCTGCTACAGACTATATGTTATTCAAGACTAAAAATAATACCACCAGAAATTTTACAAACTTATTTTAAATGTACTGAAATGTATGATTATCTCTCCTCATCACTCACACATGCACACATATGGATGAACCTTTCTCATCCCATATTTATCAGACACTCAGCAACTGCAGAAACATGTTTTGCAAAACTGTAATTAAACTAGATTGATATTTATTTCACATATATATTTACTCATTTCTTTTTTCTTGCATGCTGATGAATTGCAACATTTCTAGCAGTTTCATTTATGTGAACTTTTCCTCAGTGTTTGCCAGTCAGCCAATGTTGTCAGCAGATTGGCTATCATGTATCAATTATACAAGGCTACATGTTAAGTTATACTGCCACCACAAGGCAAAAGGTTCCAAGAAACAGTATATGCAGAAGAAGTTATCATCCTAGCTCATTTACGACATGAAAACAGATGTTATGATGAAGAAGCTTACTTCAAAGAAATTGGTAGAAACTAGGTGTTAATGCTGTAAAAATACAAAAAGTGATTATGTCTTTGGTCGAGATGAAGTCACATGAGGACTGCTTAATGCCATCATTTCATAAAGTGACAAAGTAGTTTGTCTGTTCTTCAGTTAGCTACCAGGAGTCAAACCTAGCAGTTGCCCTTTTTTATTATAACTCAAGCTGAGGTACCTGGGCTGAGGTACCTGGGCTGAGGTACCTGGGCTGAGAAGACTGGGCTGAGGTACCTGGGCTGAGGTACCTGGGCTGAGGTACCTGGGCTGAGAAGACTGGGCTGAGGTACTTGGGCTGAGGTACCTGGGCTGAGAAGACTGGGCTGAGAAGACTGGGCTGAGGCTGCATCTGCATCTCCCTCTAGTACAATATCCTACTAGCGACATAGAAGATGAATCAGGCCCACTTGGCTATGGAATCCTAAATATGGTTTCTCTAGAAACACACAAAAATCTCCAGCACACCTGATTTTCATTGAGAATTATTATAAGATCCTATCTTTCTGTTATTTTTTCACACTGCTTTTGTAGATGTGTGTTATATTTTCTCTGCATGGGACAAGTGTAAATATGTACATATAATTTTGTTTATGACTTAGCAGCATAAAACTATCTCTGAGAATAAAGCATGTTTGTCATTGCTTTTATTTCAGCTATTCCATTCTGTTTGTGAAATAAGGTGTTATTATATCATAGATATAATCATGCAAATAATGGGGAAAATAATGGGGAAAATATAAATAAGAATAAATTCTTCTTCCATAACTTACTCATTATCTGATGATCATGATATGATGACAATATTAGTCATTAATGCAATTGTTTGTTGTTGTTTTTTTTTTTTGCATGAAAAATCTGCCAAACTTCTGAGTAGCATCTTGTAGTCATATGGAAGAAAAGCTTGGTGAGTAGATAGAAATAAAAAAGTGGATAACATAAAGAACTAAAAGACAAATGATAAGATGTGGACTGTAGGAAATGCCAAAGCTAAAGAAGACCAAAATCTAGTCATCTATACAAAGTTTTTCAAGAATTATCTTTTGCCAGTCATTTAAAATTCATCTGGCAAGAGCAATAGTAGAGATTGTTGTTGTCATGTCAAAAACAGGAAAGAAAGAGAGCAGGAAAAAAAAATAGTGGGCTTGGCAGTAAGGATTAATGTTTTTTTGCCATATCTATATTGCAATTATTGGACAAGTGATGAAATTGTCACAATACAGGAATTAGATTATATTACTACTTTTCAATATATATCTTATTTCATAGCAAACAGACAAAAAACAGACTAACATGTGATACTGGTTTAGAAGCTAACACATCACTCAATAAGCAATATAAGATGGCAGTACTAATAAAAAATTCATATTATTTTTATGAAGTACTAACTTTCAAATGGCATGTGACAAAATTTGGGCTCAATCAGATTATTAGTTTACAAATTACTTGTTATTTAAGGGAAGCTACTGTTGCAAATTTTCAAAACAATGGAAAAATTTGAATTTTGCGTGTTGATAAAGCATTGCTTTCTGATGGGAAAAATACCGTTCAAGCAAAACAATGGCTTGATAAATTCAGACTCTGCTCTGTCAAAGACAATAGTTAAGAGGTGGTATACTGACTTTAAACCTTATTGTACAGACACAAATGATGCAGAACACTTAGGTCACACAAAATCAGCAGTTGTCCTGGAAAACAACAAAAAAATCTACAAACTCGTTTTGGCTGATCATAAGTTGAAGTTGCATGAGATGGCAGAAGAGTTGAATATATCAGAAGGCAGTGTATTCTCCATTTTAAATGAATATTTGTCAATGAGAAAGCTGTGCTCAAAGTGGGTGCCGCATTTGCTCACAATCAAAAAACAACAATACGTCAATGACTTAGAGCATTGTTTGGAACTGTTTCAATGCAACATGAAGAAGTTTTTGCATAAATATGTGGCAATGGATGAAACATGGATCCACTACTTTATTCTAGAGTTAAATCAGCAGTCAGCTGAGTGGACAGCAGTAGGTGAAAACTGTCCAAAGTGACCAAAGATGCAAACATCAGCAGGCAAGGTTTTGGCCTCCATATTTTGGGATGGTAGTTTGTTCATTGATTACCTTGAGAAAGGAAGAACCATCAATAGTGAATATTATATAGCATTAGTGGTGCATTTGAAGGAAGAAATTGCTGAAAAACAGCCACAAATGAAGAAGAAAAAAGTGATCTTTCACCAAGACAATGCACCGTGTCACAAGTCGATTGCAACAATGGCAAAACTAAATGAATCGCACTTCAAATTGTTTCTGCATCCACCCTATTATCCAGATCTGGCTACCAGCGACTACTGGCTGTTTGCAGACCTCAAAAGAATGCTCCAGTAAAAGAGATTTGGTTCCAGTGAAGAAGAGATATCGGAAACTGAGGCGTATTTTGAGGCCAAAGACAAATCGTTCTACAAAAAAGGCATTGAATTGTTAAAGAAGCGTTGGAATCAGTGTATCACCTTAGGAGACTATGTTGATGAATAAATTTGAATTTTGCCTAAAAGTTGTTTTATTAGTTTGGCTCAGGATTAATTGAGTGATTTGTTATCTGACAAATAATAATAAAATTGTTTACAACTTATGCTGAAGTTGTACAATAGACATAGTGGCCAGAAAAAATCATTTTTTTTATATTCCTATAGATTAAACAATCCAGACCACAATTATCTAAAAACATTTTTATGAAATTTGAAAAGATTTAAAATCGAGGCCCAGTTTGCTATGGAAATTCATTGTAAGCCAAAACAAATATGCTCATATGATGTAATTTCTGAAAATCTAATAAATTTTTTTAAAATTCATAATCTGGATTGTTTAATCAATAAAAATATATGGGAAAAGAACTCCAGATTATAAATTTCAAATAGGTCTTTTGTGCAAGCTAGACTTATATCTACTTTTTTTTTTAACTCAAATGTAAACTGAACCTATCTTTTTAATACTAGCATATGTTAGTTAGTTAGTCAGTTAGTCAAGTGCCATACGTGATACACGCTTTGGATGATCATGTCTCAAAAGAGACATGACTGACTAGGCAGAAGATTATCCCATAGTAGTTTACCTTTGCATTCTGTGGTAGGGAAGAGACAGTTAAATTTTTGAGTTATGTAATGAAGAAGGAGGGCTTGGAGAATCTGATACTCACAGGATAGCTAGAGGGACAAGGGAAAACAGTATGTGACATACTTGATGGGATTAAGTAAATAGATGGCAGAGTAGGTTTGGGAGAATTAACAAGGGAAAATATATTAAGTGCTATAAGGGGCAGTAAGATGTAGAGGGCCATGACTGCCTATGTCCTGAAGAAACACAGCATATAAAAGAAGAACAATGGTAATATTAGTTGTTTCCTTATAAGGAATCTGGCATTTATTGACTGAGCTGCCAGTACTGTTTTTAGATGAAATTTATAAAATCTTTCTTTTAAAACATTTTTTCAGGACAATACATTTCTCAAGTGCAACAGCCATTATCCATCTTTCTCGTATTGATTGGGGTTTCCTTACTAATTTTTTATTTGAAGTAGTGTGAAATGTCAATTTTTAATTATGTTATTAATTTCTCTTCAAGTTACATGTGTAAGGATTAAATACAAAAACGAAATAAAATAAAAAAAAACACTAAATAAAATAAAAATACAAAATAAAATAAAAACTACGAAATAAAATAAAAATACAAAATAAAATAAAAGTACAAAATAAAATAAACATAAAAATCTCTCAGGAGTCTTCTGACAGGATTGACAATTGACACATGTGCAAAAAGAGAGGCCTCCTGGTGCCAAAAATAAACTTGATCGTTTTCTCTTTTGGACTTTGGATGGTAAAGACGTGCCAAACTGTTCGGGAAGGAATTTCCCCAACAAGAGGTCGTTGGAACCCGAAATAAAATCAGTGTCCAAACTGTCCCTCTCGTGTCTCTGTATCTTTCCTTTTCTCTTTACCTATTTATTTCAATGGCGAAAGCTATTTAACAAGTTTTGGATGTTTAGGCGAAAGAATCAACCCAGCAGTAATAGCCATAACATTCCATACATGTGCTATCCACTTTCATTGTTGCGGATACTGATAGTTCTTAAGTGATATAGTTTCTGTTATTTGGTACAATTCTTTGTTTGTGATTCTGTAGCACCAGTCCACAATGTTCAAAGATCTATGATATTTTCCAAGACCCATAGGCTTCACTCACTCACTCACTCACTCAAACATTTTTTTTAACCATTGATCTTAGAAAGCATTACATACAACTGACAGTCTAGATATTTTTGAATGGGTTTAGCACTACTCATGAAAGTTATAATTATTAGCTACTAAATTATTTCAGTAATCAAGAATTTTTTCAAAATAAGAGATGAATTACAGAAAATACAAAGATTTTAAATATGTAAGAACAGATGAACCATGAAATAAACACTTTATTCAAATTAAATATAAACTCAATTATTTTTTTCACTCTTTGATTGGATGCCCTTCTGATATGGATGCCAAGGTCTGTCACACCCTCTGCTCCCACTTCTGCATGCTTCTGTGCAGTAGGTGCAAGATGAAATTGCATTGTGGTCACCAAGTGTTGCAGGTACATCTCCAAGTTTGACTGAAAGAAATCGAGACGACACAAGTAAATGACAAGTGTAAGGAAGAAGAATAAATTTCATCAGGGTGGTGCTGTGGTGCAGTGAATATCAGCTTAGAACAAGGTATCAAAGAGCTGAATTTGAATTCCAGTTGAATTCATTGCATTCACTTATGTGCAAATACCATTAGGAAAGATATTAATCCATCTCTTCCCTCTAGCTATGGGTCAAATAACAGGACAGATTGGGTTCTATAGCTTTGGTTAGCAACCAGTCTACTGCAGGAAAATCTTGCCTACTGCAGGAAAATCTTCTGCCCAGTCAATCATGTTTTAAAAGAGACATGATTGCCCAAGCATGTATCATGTATGGCACTTAATTGACTGAAATTTTATACTTTTGTTTTTATATAACTGAGTAAGTACACTAGTATCCATACAAAAGAAAGCAGATATTAGAAGTTAGAAATTAATGTAGGTGATATGTGCATGTGTACGTGAAAAAGTTCAGTTACTGAAAAGAAAAATTACTAAAGAGCTCCAAAACTGTAATGGTGCCCTATCTACATTGGAATGAACTCTTCCTCCTTCATAAATACTAACTTGCGAGACTTCCTAAAGGAGGCAGTCAAGACGCAGTATAACTTGACAGTTCAGACAGATACTTCTATCTGCTGACTAATAACACTCTTATTTTGTATATCTGTTCTGATATTTCAATACACTGGTTCAACCTATCTTCTTCTTTTCGTGTCTTTCTTCTTGGCCCTAATAGGCCACAACAATAACAAAGCTGCTCTCCTTTAACCACCATAAAGAAACTTCCTGCCTGCCATCAGAGAGAGAGCAACACACTGCGCCTCCTTGGCCTTACTCTCTCAAATGATCTCAAATGAAATGACTACATTGAATCCATAACTGCATCTACTCTTAGAAAGGTTGTGTCACTGTGTCAGCTAGGAAGTTTTTCATGTCAGAATCCATTTTTGCATATTTATTTATCTACCATTTGTTTGTGCATTGAATACTGTTGCCATATTTGGTTGGATGTTCCTGCTATTCCTTCTAAGGTCTAAGAGGATCTACAATATAATTGATCCTGACTTAGCAGCTCACCTTCAGTCACTTTCTCACTGATGTGATGCAGCTTCCTTCTATCTTTTCTACAAGTATTTCCATGGCAATTGTTCTGACAAGCTTTTTTCTCTGGTTTCCCAACCATATGTATTTATGCGTTCTATTAGACTGATATCAAGGTTCCACTCTTTTATTGTCAAAATAGTCTTCTACTCTAACAGTTTCTTTTCTTGCACTACCAGCTTGTGAAATTTCCTTCTGTTTGCTTGCTTCCCTGATAGCAACAATCACCAAAAGTTTAAATTCAATATCAATTGCCATCTTCTATTGACTTGATTCCCATTCATCTCTTATTCTTTCTTCAACATCTCTTGTATTTTGTTTTTTCTCTTACTGTAATCCCCTGTGTATCAGTGGCAGTCCTGCCTTGCTTGGGGTGAAATGATTACAAAATAAAATATCCCCATGCTTAGGAGGGTCCTGATTGGCACTGTCACTTCTACTATATGCTAGAATGGAAGGATAAAAAAAGAGGATGAGGGCAGTCCTCTTTTGACAGTGCCACCTAATGACCTAAGACTAGCAAAGTTATGGGAGGATAACTCACAATATTAAAAAAATTGCCACTAGGCAACAAAGTAGTGTGGAAGTTAACAAGATTTATGTTTTGTGTGTATATTTTAGGGGAAGATGTATGTTCAATATGTTAATAAAGACGATATAAAATAAAAGAACCATACAAAAACTGGAGTTTTATTTATTCCTTTTATGTCGACTGTATTAAAATAAAGCAAAATATCTCTTGAATATGTCCATTTTTCTTTTTAGTTCAGAAATAATTTATGGAAAGTAAGGATAAGTAAGGATGTGTGTTGTGGTGCATTGGATATCAACTCGGAATGAGAAATCGGGGAGCCAAGTTCAAATTCCAACCAAATTCATTGCATTCAATTACGTGCAAATACCATTGGGAAAGGTATTAATCTGTCTATTTCTTCCAGTTATGGGTTAAATAACAGGACAGATTGGGTTCTATAGCCTTGGTCGGCAACCAGTCTACCGCAGAAAGCAATGACAACCTACTGCGGAAAAATCTTCTGCCCAGTCAGTCATGTCTCTTTCGAGACATGATCACCCAAGCATGTTTCACGTATGGCACTTAACTGACTGAAGGATAAGAATAAGTAAACATGGCCAGGCTCAAAATCACTCATTCTCTCCTTTCTGGAAGTGGGGCTATAAAACCAGAAAAACCTTCCAGTTTTTTTATAATGTGAGAAAATGACACTATTTCCATTACATCTTTGTTGCCATTTGTATGACATTTCAGCTGTACGCTCTGGCCTTCTTCAGATGCTAAGAATTTCAAACTGAACCCTTCATTACGACTATTGGGCTAATATTATTATTCCTTGTGCAAAGCTTATTTTGGTAGTCATGAGTTATCTCCCTCTAACTGGACTCTATAAGTTACTTGTTCACCACTGCTGTAGCCTGGTATTGAACTCACAATGAGAAAATGAGTTTATTTATTTTTTATTCTTTATTATTATTTATTGGTTTTATTTCCTTTTCCTAAAATTCTCAAGTCGACTGTAATATCTCTTTCAATTCTGGGTTGAGGTTCCCTTGCATTATTCTCTGCTTCAAATTAGATCTCTTTCTGATTCACTCTACAACAAAATCTGTCAGCCAAATGTGAACAGCATGAAAGCAAAATTATGTCATATCTCCAAATTTTCCCAGTTTCAGTACTAGATATTTTTATCAAGTCTAAAAATAGATTAGCTTACAGCATCTAGAATAGGTTCATCCCACACAAACTTTAAAGATAAATACATAAATTTCCACTAGTAATTAAGAACCAATGAAAACACTAGCATGAGTACGGTTACTAAAATAACAAAAATTTCTCTCTGTAAACTTAGTTGAGACAATAAATACAGACGATAAAAGAATTTTTTTCAGTAACTTCATGCCATGTAAAATGACCCCAAGACATTGTACAGATTCTACACTTCAACATGTTGAGTCAGGTCACAAGAAATTCCTAGTTTGTGCCTAATAATTTATGGATCTTAACAAGGTTATGAGTTTTGTGTGTCTGTTTTAAGTGAAGGTGTAGGTTCAATATGTAAAGAAAGTGTAAAAGAAGCAGACAAAACTTGAGTTTCTGCTACAGACATTTATTCCTTTTATGTTGACTGCAATGAAACAAAGTTTTCAATGTCTCTTGCTTGAATGTCTCCATTTTCCTTTTTGATTCTGAAATAATTCATGGGAAGTAAGGATATGAATGGATAAAGCTGGTTTAGCTTAAGTCAACTTTGTGCTGAGTTGAGGGGGGGCAAACGTCTACTTGATGATTACAGCTGCTAAAACATGTCTGACAATATCTTTGATGAGTGGGAAAAGTTCAGTCATCAGTGGATTAGGGAAACTAACATTCCCCAGTGCGAATACAATGACCACATGGTTCACATCTTGAAGCCAAAAGGAGAAAGAGAAATATTCTGTTTTTTTCAGAAGTAGGGTCATACAATCCCACATGTGACCAGGAACCCTTTCCTGTTCCTTTATAACTTGCATCATGGGAAAATTAATTATTTTTTTTATTTATTGGTTTTATTTCATTATTATAATTTAATATATGGTAAAACCTTTCAGAAAGAGAAAGTCTCTCTCTCTCTCTCTCTCTCTCTCTCTCTCTCTCTGACCCAAAGTGAACTAGTAAATTAGTTTTGAAAAAGCAAGCAACTTTTCATTTTTAGGCAATCCTTTGAAATCCAGAAGATTGCTCCCAACTTCTTGCCTATAGTATACATAATTTTGCTCAAACACTCATCAAATTATCAAATATTTTTCTTCTTTCCAGGGTAAAATTGAAATAGAGTTGGAACTCTTGACACAGGATGAATGTGAGACTCATCCTGCAGGTGTTGCTTGTGAAGAACCAAATGAAAATCCACATTTACAGCCTCTAAAGTAAGCTATTTTCTGCTAATTTGGATGTTTATTAAATCTTTAAATGTTGCCTAAAAATTATCATGCTTTCAGTTGAGCTCTACAAGTCATACAACTTATCTACAGTTGTGGAAACTCTGTAAAGATCACTCATTTCACTAACAATAAAGGGTTCAGATCAAAAACCCTGTTGGTTTTCTAGATCAACATACACCTGATGAAGGCCAGATATAGCAGAAACAACCATAACAAAAAACAAAAAAATTAAAATTCACCAACCTTAAGATTATCATTAACAAGCAAAGGTAGATAAGACAAAAATTAAAGTTCATCATTCCTAAGATTATCATTAACCAGCAACATAGATCTGACAAAAATTAAAATTCACAAGCCCTAAGATTGTCATTAACAAAGGTAAATCAGACAAAAATTAAAATTCCCCAGCCTTAAGATTATCATTAACCTGCAAGGTAGATCAGACAAAAAGAACAAAAAAAGAAAATTTATATCTGTTGATTTTTGTCAACCTTCTTTAATATCAACCTTCAGAGGGAAACTTAAAAGAAATGAAAAAAAGAAAACCATATAAAAAAACTTCTTTCATACTGATTTTCCTCTATACATATATTCTGATAATTTATTTTTCTCTGTTTTATTTTCTTGAAACTTTGGGCCTTTTCAAATTCAATTTTGCAATGCCTTTTCTTGTAGAAAGATAATTTTAACTGTTTAAATAAAAAGATAATGTCATCATAAAAATAATTGAAAAAATAATATATTGGATCTGATAAAAATATACAAAACTTTCACACGACACAGCTATAACTTCACTTGCATTTTACATGCTTATCTATTGCACACTAAAAAAAATAAATTTTTTTTAACATGAATCCTAAGTAGAGATGTGCATTGTGGTGTAGTGGATATTAGCTCGGAACTAGAAAGCAGAGAACTGAGTTCGAATCCCACTTGAATTAGTTGCATTCACTTACGTGCAAAAAAAAAAACACTTGGGAAAGATATTATTGCATCGTTTCTCCCTCCAGCCATGGGTTAAATAGCAGGAGATTGGTTTCTATAGATTTGGTTAGCAATCAGTCTACTGCAGAAAGTAATGGTAACCTACTGCGGAAAAATTTCTGCTCAGTCAGTTATGTCTCTTTTGAGACATGATCACCCAAGCAAATGTTAAAAAAATTAATGCATTTTAGCATGAATTTCAGAGCAGCATAAATAGCAGCATCTGTTGCAAGACTAAAAGCTATTTATAAAGACCAGACTATGAAGTGAATTAACCTTCTCAACAGCTTACAGTCACATCATGTTGAAACAAGAGTTTCTGTATGATCACCAAAGTTAAGCAATGTTGAGCCTGGTCAGTACTTAGATGGGTGACAACTTGGGAATATCAGGTGCTGTAAGCTTGGATGTGCAGGTGATGTAATGGATCCAATTCCAGTTGGGTTTGTTTTATTCACTTATGCACAAATATTCTTGGGAAAGGCATGAAACAGTAAATCATTATTATCTCCAAAACATCTTATGATCTAAAAATAATTTCTGGCTTTAAATAACCAGTGAAAGGTTGATAAAACATAAAAAACAAATCAACCCATCTTAACATGACACCTCAAAAACAGAGAGTGTAACCTTCACCTTGTACCTGATTGGCTTCTTCCACTTGATGATATAAGTGAGCTCAACCACCACAATGATTTTTTTATCATTTCACACTATGCAAGACAATAAAGCCACTAAGATGCAAGGGGTTACTGAGTGTGAAAGAATGAGAAAAAGAAAACATTATTAAAGAGGGAGACTAATAAATCTATGGGTTAATTAGTAAGATTTGTATCACTAAAACTGTTATTATCTCAAAAACAAAATTGCATACAAGATATTTAGATTTCGGCATTAAATAACCCATAGAGGTTGATGTGCTATTAAACAAAAAACAACAACAACCTTCTCAATCTTTTTGTATGTCTGTGAATGTTGGACATTAGCAGCAGAATTACAGTGAAAACTCCAAGAATTAGAAGTAAGAGGCTATAGAATGATTCCAGGCATTTCTTATCTAGACCATATCACAAATGATGCAGTACAAGTCACCATCAACTAAGAAACTGACTCATTGGAAGACCATATAACCATCCTGTTGCCATATCTGGTCGGGTGCTCCTGCTAATCATCTTCAGATTCTCAATAAAGTCCAAAGGAGGATCTGCAATGTAATTGATCCTGACTTGACATCTCGACTGGTCACATTCTCACCAGTGTGATATGGCTTCCCTCTGTCTTTTCTACAAATATTTTCATGGCAACTGCAGCGACAAGTTTTTTTTTCCTAGTGCCCCAAACACATGAATTTAAAAGCACTACTAGATTGGCATCTAGGTCTCACCCTTTTACCATTGAAATAGTTAAATATAACTACCACTTCTACTCGAATAGTTTCTTTTTCCACACTTCCTGCCTGTAGAACTCCCTTCTGTTTACTTGCTTCCCTGATAGATACAATCTCTAAAAATTTAAATGCAACATCAATTGCCATTTTCTATCTTCTTGAATCCTGTTCATATTTTATCCTTTCTTCATGTCTTGAAAGAGACATGACTGATTGGAAAGAAGATTTTCCCTTAGTTGGTTGCCATTATTTTCTGCAGTAAACTGGTTGCCAACCAAGGCTATAGAATCCAATTTGTCCTGTTATTTGACCCATAGCTCGAGGGTAGAGATGGATTAATACCTTTCTCAAGTGTATTTGTGCATAAGTGAATACAGCAAATTCAATTAGAATTCAAATTCCACTCTCCAATTTCTTGTTTTGAAACAATAACCACTGCACCACAACACACATCCAAAGAGGCCATAAGGGAGTCCACATCATAAAAGACCCAGTGGAGTTTGAAACCATAAAGATGTAGACACAGTACTTATACTGTAGTGGCATATTAGCATAAGATGATTATACAAATCCTTGCCCCTTTGATGTGTTTGATATTCCTATTCTTATAATAAAAAAAATGTTGTAGAACACTGAACAGTCATTGGTTCTTCATTGATTGGGCAAATGGTATTCAAAGATATTCCATTTCAGTCATTGACAAATAAGAGGTTAAAGAATTCTCTACATTATACCACAAAACTAGAAACACACAACACACTAGACAATCTGCCAATTTGGGAATTTTTAGGGGCTGTAAAAACCACGAATGTAAATTACAGATATAGGAATATTTTCCTACCTATTCCATATACTTGCTTCCCTGATAGCTACACTCTCCAAAAGTTTAAATACAGCATCAATTGCAATCTTCTACTTCCTTAAATCCCACCCACCTCTTATAATACCATCCTAATCTCTAAATCCCACCCACCTCAACAAATCCCATTCACCTTTCATCCTTTCTTCAACATCTCCTGTACCTTGTTTTTACTATCTCTGTAACCCCCTGCACACCAGTGGTAGTCTTGCCTTGTTTGGAGTGCAATGAATATAAAAAAAAGGAATTGGTATCATAGATGTGATCCTTCATGAGTTCATACATTTCTTTTGTTTTACATACCACTTTACTGAATACTACCACTTTCTAAGATCAATAGCAATTCACTTGCTATTGATCTTAGAAAGATGATCTTTGATCATCTTTCTTTGATTGTGGGTTGGTTGATTTTATTTGGCAACATATCAGCTTCTATGGGTGATTTAATGCTGAAATCTAAATATTTTGTACATAATTTTTGTTTTTAGATAAATATATTGTGTCCTAAGTATGACATTAAACTGCTTAGACTGGGTAAGAGTCTTTAGCTTTAGAGAGCAACTTAGCTAAGCAAAGAAAATCTCTTAAATAAAACCTCTACACCTACTTTGTATAGAAAAGGGTAGGCTGAACTCTTTAAGTTTGGTAGGTTATTTTCCTAGAGATGTTGTCTTGATAAAAACACTGAGTTTCCAGTCTCCTAAACTGGATGGTGTTAGTAAGGGCATACAGCTGTAAAACTCACTCCAACATTTCATGATGGTTTAATTATGTATGATAGGTAGACCATGTAAAACATGGACCCAACTTATCAAAGACGATTTAAGAAATTTGAGATTACAGTCATGTCTTACACATAATCGGGTGGCCTGGAAAAGAGCCCTGAAGAAAACCCTGTCAAACCCATGCTAGCCATGGAAATGGATGTTAAATGTTGATGATGATGATGCTGATTAAATGCATTGTTGGTAATTTTACTATAAAAATGTATTCTTATATATTTTTTAGTATTATATTGGTTGTCAGTTTGCCATGAAAATATATTATTGGTCATTTTGTTATAAAAATTTACTGTTGATTTTTGTTAGGGGTTCACTATTTGCCAATAAGTGGCACCCTAACAGGTGCTTCCACTCCAGGTTAGGGTGGACAGAAGTTAAGAGGTGATTCAATGCTCTACAAAACATCTAATCTCCCAATCAGAAGCCTCACTGCCAGATCTAATTTATCTTCATACCCAGGATGGTCCTTTTTTGAACATTGTGGACTGACACTACAAATTCATGAATAATCATGCAAAATAACAGAAACCAGATCACTTGAGGACTATCAACAGTAGCAATGACTAAAATAGATAGTACATGTAACTTGAAAAGAAAAACTGGCATAAAACACTACTTCAAATATAAAGTTAGGAAGAAAATTCCCATCAATACTAGAAAGAGTGATAACAGTTACGAGACTTGAGAAACCTATTTTCCTGAATAACTGTTTTAAAAAAATTAAAAGATTAAAAAAGATTTTATAAATTTCAAACAAAACCAGTATTGACTGCTCAGTTAATGAATGCTAAATGTTTTCTTTTTATAGGCAAACAGCTAATATTACAATTAGCGTTACCAAAATATGTCAAGTTTGTGGATTATCCTTACATAGCCATGCAAGTTTTGCCAAGAAGTCATTAGAAGGAGCTGTCAAGAACCTCTAAAAAGGAGACAATTCTAGCATATGATAGAAGTAATTCTAATGGAATCGTCTTCCTGAGCATGGGGATATGTTTCCCCAGGTTGACTGAATGTTCATTCATACGAATGTGTATCACCCAGACAGTTGCTAACTTTTAATTTCTTCTTTCTTTTGTATGCATACTCATTTCTTTTCTCTCTTTTAATTCAGTTATATAAAAACAGAAACTTAAAGTACAGCCTTGTTGAAATTCATTCTGTTTTACTCATTATACTCGTCATTTACATGTGTAATATTTTGTTTGCCCTGCTTTTAGCCCAACTAGAAGCTGTACTGCAACAAGTTTTATCTGATTTGTTCTGTGCTTCTTGTTGACCCAAACACACAAAGAAGAGTAAATAAGATGCCTGGATTTTTAAGAGTTGTGTTAGTAGTTGTGTCAGTAAACCAAGAAAAATAATGGAAACAAGAAAAGGAATAGGAGGAGAATAAGAAAAAAAAAGTAGCAAGCAGCACACCACAACGTGGAAAGTGGGAGAATGATGACATAATAATATGTGGGGTGCTAAATAATTTTTTTTTTTTTATAATCATATCGCCCCAAGCAAGGCATTTTACTGCCACTGTTTTGCAGGGGGTTACATAGGAGGAAAGTTATGAGAAAGAGTGACAGGTTATGGGGGGGGGGTGTCAGGAAGTGGGTAAAAGAAGGATGAGAATACTGATGAGAGTGGAGTGGATGGAGAAAGAAACATAAGAGAGAGAGAGAGAGAGAGAGAGAGAGAGAGAGAGAGAGAATGCAGGTTAGTGAGATAGGAGATGACTATTGACTTTACATAGATAGATAGAGAGATAGATAGATAGATTTTTTTATAATCATATCGCCCCAAGCAAGGCATTTTACTGCCACTGTTTTTGCAGGGGGTTACATAGGAGGAAAGTTATGAGAAAAAGTTACAGGTTATAGGGGGGTGTCAGGAAGTGGGTAAAAGAAGGATGAGAATACTGATGAGAGTGGAGTGGATGGAGAAAGGAGTATGAGATAGAGAGAGAGAGAGAGAGAGAGAGAGAGAGAGAGAGAGAGAGAGAGAGAGAGAGAATGCAGGTTAGTGAGATAGGAGATGACTATTGACTTTACATTTATAGATTTGTTTTATAATCAAATCATTTCCAGCAAGGCATTTTACTGCCACTGTTTTGCAGGGGGTTACATAGGAAAATCATGAGAAAGAGTGGCAGGTTATAAGGGGTGTCAGAAAGTGGGTAAGAGAAGGATGAGAATACTGATGAGAGTGGAGTGGATGGAGAAAGAAGCATGAGAGAGAGAGAGAGAATGCAGGTTAGTGAGATAGGAGATGACTATTGACTTTACATTTATAGATTTGTTTTATAATCAAATCATATCCAGCAAGGCATTTTACTGTCACTGTTTTGCAGGGGGTTACATAAGAGGAAAGTTATGAGAAAGAGTGACAGGTTATAGGGGGTGTCAGGAAGTGGGTAAGAGAAGGATGAGAATACTGATGAGAGTGGAGTGGACGGGGAAAGGAGCATGAGAGAGAGAGAGAGAGAGAGAGAGAGAGAGAGAGAATGCAGGTTAGTGAGATAGGAGATGACTATTGACTTTACATTTATAGCTAGCTAGCTAGATAGATAGATAGATAGATAGCTAGGTAGATAGATAGATTTTTTTATAATCATATCGCCCCAGGCAAGGCATTTTACTGCCACTGTTTTGCAGAGGGTAACATAGGAGGAAAGTTATAAGAAAGAGTGACAGGTTATAGGGGGTGTCAGGAAGTAGGTAAGAGAAGGATGAGAATACTGATGAGAGTGGAGTGGAGTGGACGGAGAAAGGAACATGAGAGATAGGATGCAGATTAGTGAGATAGGAGATGACTATTGTCTTTACATTTAAAACTTATTAAAAGTGCAGGTGTAAATCTATTACTAATTTTTTAAAATACCTGTTGCAATACTGCTTTCATTTAATCCCTCTAGAGAACTTTTTCTGCCTGCCACCAGCATGGCTGATGTTCATCACCAGGAGAGCAGCACTTTCTGTCTTATTGAACTCATGTTTTCCACTGACATGAAGTGGAGTGATTATATTGAATCAATTGCTAGGTCTGCTGCTAGGAAAGTTGTTGTACCAGACAATTTTTCTTGTCAGAATATATCTTGTGCAATTACCAATCTACCATTCATCTGTGCATCGAATACTGCTGCCATATCTGGTCTGGTGCTCCTACTATATATCTTGAGATTTTTGACAAAATTCAAAGAAAGGTCTGTAATGTAATTGATCCCAGCCTGTCATTTCTATTGTCACTTTCTAATTAATGTAACATGGCTTCACTCTGTCTTTTCTACAAATATTTTTATGGCATTTGTTTTGATGAGCTTTTCTCCTTGGTGCCTTGACTGTATGACTTTAAGTGTGCTACTAGATTGGCAACTAGGTCTCATTGGTTTTCTGTTGAATTAGCTAGGAGCAACTGTATGTTCGACTGTGATAATTTTCTTGCACTTCTCACCTATAGAACTCTCTTCAGATTTTTTGCTTCCCTGCCAATTATGATCTTCAAAAATCTAAATGTGATTGTGTTATGGTGAAACACACCTATTCTATAGTGAATAGACTCTCCCACCTAATTTAAGTAGGAGTAGTAAGAGGAACGAGAGTCAGTGGATGTCGGACGATAGTAGTTGACAGTTAGTCAAATACAAAAGTAGTCAGCAACCTGGCAAGATTACACTGTGTAATACATATTATATCAGGTTCTTAATGTTTTTGTACATCGAACCTATTAGGACCGACTTTAGCACAAATACTAGCCTCCACTGCAAAAATAACTCCACGACAATTTTGGCGACAAGGATTTGGATATCAGACGAGGATATTCACTTAGAGTAATAAAGAAAATTTTTTTTCTTTCTCTTTTTCACTCATCAAAAACAATTTTGGGCAACAAAATTTGCACTCATATGGAGGAAGAAAAATTTCGCTCACCACAATAATTTTGGCGACAAAGTCTCAGATTCACGTTAAAAAAAAAACTTTTCAGACTTTCTTGCAAGCCAAGACATCAATTTAGTGATGTTTAAATCTGTTATATTCTCAACTGAAAAAAGAAATATTTTTCTCGATAATACAGTTTGCTCAAATAGGTTACAAATTGCAAATTCGTAGGACCCCGCCACCTCTACAGTATTAGGCTTTGTGTTAACTCTTTGCAAAAATGGAAGAATGTAAAAGTCTGTTCCTGAAATTCTTTAAGTTCCAGTCAGAGCAACAGATGAAAATATTAGAGCAACAAAAAAACATTCCAGATGTAGACACAGGAGGAAACTTTCAATAGACAAATGCAATTCCAACAAAAAATGGAACAGATGCATAGGGAGTTTCAAAGCAAAATTCTGGAAATGACTGAGAAGAGGAAAGAGAAAAATCTACAAAATGATTCTTTCCCAGAGAATATAATATAGGATTCAATTGAAATATTCACTTACAGTCCAGATGAAGAAATAACTTTTGCGGAGTATTATAAAAAACATATGGATGTGTATAATGAGGACTGCCACTCGTGGTCTGAAGAAAAGAAGGTTAGGCTTCTTTTAAGAAAATTAGAAACTGCTGAGCATAACAAATTGGTAAAGTACATTTTACCGAAAAAAAGAACTAGCGAGTTGACTTTTACTGAGGCGGTAAATATATTAAGTGAATTATTTAGTAAAAAGATAATCTCTGTTCCACAAAAGGTGAAAATGCTTAAATCTGATGAAAGATGACGAACAAGACTATATAATGCACACAGCCAATGTGAATAAGCATTGTGAAGAATTCAAGCTGGCAGAATTAAGTGCAGACAATTTTAAGTGCTTGGTGTTTGTTCAGAGGCTGGTATCAGAAAGAGACGCAGAGTTGAGAAAATTAGTACAGGCAAAATTGAAAAGCGATCCAAGTACTATGGTACAAAAACTGGCAGAAGACTGCACAAGATATGTGAGCATAAAGAAAGATTAAAAAAAGATAGCACAGTCTGGCATTTCATAAGGAAAATACGCTACAAAGGAAAAAGTCAGTCTAACAAAAAGAATTCTAAAATTGTGGATTATCAAGCAAAAAGTGAAATACCAGAGAAAAATAAACAAAAACTCCCAAAGCCATGTTTTGCTTGTGGTGAACTACACTGGTACAGATATTGCAATTTTAGGAGTAAAAAATGTTTCAACTATAAAAGAATGGGACATAAAAGCACGCATTGCAGGTCAAGAAATAAAGACAATAAAATAAGAAAATTAAAGTCCAATGAAGTAAAAGATGGAATAACCAGAAAATTTGTTACTGTCGAAATAAGTAATAAAAATATAAAAATGCAACTTGACACGGGTTTGGATTTATCTATCATAAATTTGCATACGTGGAAGAAGTTGGGGAAACCAACTTTAATGAAGACAAAGAAAATGGTGAGGTCAGTGATGGGAGAAAAAATACAATTTATTGGAGAATTTGTTACAAATGTCACGTTAAATAAAAAAAATGCAGAAAGCTAAACTATTTGTCATAGAAAATACCACAAAATTACTTGGTATGAATTTGATTACAGAATTCCAATTATGGAATCTACTGATAAATTCTTTCTGTTACAAGGTAGAAAGTTTAAACACTGAATCCCAAAAATTAATAAAGAAACTTAAGGAAACATTTCCTACTGTTTTTTCTCCCGATTTGGCAACATGTACCAAGATGGAGGCAAAATTCCAGCTAAAAGAAAACGCTCAGGCAGTATTCAAAAAGAAAAGGAATGTGCCATTTGTCTTAATTGAACAGATAGATAAAGAATTAAACAGTTTAGAGAAAACCGGTGTACTTAAAAAGTTAAATATAGTGAATGGGTGACACCGATGGTATACATGAAAAAAAGTCTAAAGAAATTTGTGTTTGTGCTGATTTTTCGACGAGTTTGAACGTGACACTCAAAGATTTAATTATCCCCTACCAACAGCAAAAGAAATATTTGTGAAGCTAAATGAAGGCACAATATTTTCGAAAATAGACCTCAGCGATGCATATCTGCAAATACCGGTAGAAAAGGAAATGTCAAAACTTTTGTGTATAAACACACATCGGGGTCTGTATAAATTTAACAGACTACCTTTTGGGATCAAGGTCACACCTGCCATTTTCCAGCCAGTAATGGATTTGATGTTGGGTGGTCTAGATTTTGCCATAACATATCTGGATGACATCCTCATGAGAAGTACAAGTATAGCAGAACATGTGGAACATGTAAATGCAGTAGTTTCAAGAATACAGAAATTTGGATTTAAACTCAAGGAAAGCAAATGTGAGTTTTTTATGGAGAAAGTAAAATATCTGGGGCAGATCATCGATAAGAATGCAGAAGGCCAGATCCAGAGTGAGCAGCAGCTATAAAAGACATGTCGGCTCCAAATGATATTACCACATTACAAAGTCTTTTGGGATTAGCAAATTATTACCGAATATACATCCCTAAAATGTATGATCTGTGGGCACCATTAAATGGTTTATTGAAGAAAGGAAAACTCTGGAAATGGACTAATGAATGTCAGAAAGCATTTGAAAAGATATAGGAAATGTTAACCTTGGAATTATTTTTAACCTACTACAACCTTAATTTAGAGATCATAGTAGCTTGTGATGCAAGTGCGTATGAAGTAGGAGCATGCATCTTACACTAAATGCCAAATGATCAGAGTAAAACCAATCGCTCATGCTTCCAGAGCACTACTTCCGGCTGAGAAGAATTGTTCTCAGATAGAGAAACAGGCATTAGGAGTAATATTTGCAGTAACGAAATTTCACCATTTTGTCCATGGTCAACATTTTAAGCTACAAACTGATCATAAGCCTCTAATTTTGATTTTTGGGTCTAAAAAGGGTTTGCCGAAGCATACAGCCAACTGATGACAGAGATGGGGTATAGTACTACTAAATTATAACTTCACCATGGAGTACATACCATGGAATAAATTTGGCTACGCTGATGGGCTGTCCAGGTTAATTGCTAAAATGAGCGAACCATTAGAAGACACAGTAATTGCCTCACTGAAGTCAGAAAAAAAGCTGAAACTTACTGTGTGTAATGAAGTTCAGGAACTTCTGTTAACTCTAGAAACAATAAAAGAAGCCACCAGGGACAAGTATATCTTGAAAATAAAAGAAAAATTAGCTGAGAGGGACCAGTACACAACAGATGTTTTTTTGTTTTGCGATACAGTATTGTTATATAGAGAACATGTGGTGATTCCATACACACTGCAAAAACAAATACTACAGGATTTTTATACTGGTCATCCGGGCAGCACAAGAATGAAGAGCCTAGTGTGAAGTTTTGTATATTGGCCAAATATGGACAGGGACATTGAGAACAGAGTAGCAAAATGTAAAGGCTGTGTCTTAGCTGCAAAGGCACCTCCGATAAAATTTAATCCCTGGCCAAAAACAGATCTACCATGGTCTAGGTTACATGTAGATTTTGCAGATCCACTGAATGGATACCATTACATCATAGATAAAAAGGATAACAAAACTGACGACGCAAAGTACTAAAAACTTCCTGCTGGAATTGTTCCCAAGGTTTGTTGTGGTAGACACAATTGTGACGAACAACGGAAGTCAATTTATGTTGAAACAATTTAAAGATTTCTGCAAAGAATACAACGTTGAACATGTTACCACAGCTCCTTATCACCAAGATCAAATGGGTTAGCTGAAAAATTTGTGGACACCCTAAAAAGAGCTTTAAAGAAAAATGAAGCCCTAGAGAAGTTTCTACAGGTATATGGAATTACCCCAAATAACGGAACACCAGCCTCACAATCGCCAGCTGAGGTGATGTTCGCACATCGGGTAAGAACTGTCTTCGACAAATTACTACCAAAAAAGACAAAGCCAGGTAGAGAAAAATTTATTCAAGTAAAAAAATACAATCCTGGTGAAAAAGTATACTTTAAGGTCTACAAACAGGATAAATTGTTCTGGGAAATTGGAAAAATAGAAAAGTGGATTGGCAATATGATGTACTTGGTGAAAGGCGAAAAATTCACATGCAGACAGCACATTAACCAGATCAGACAATGCTCTTCAGATGTGGTTGAAAGCGGTCTCGCGGAAGAAACGCCTATGGAGGTGATTTTTGATACATTTGATCTACCAACGCTAGCAACAATTTTACCTGAGGTACACCGATCCAAGAGGAACAGAAAGGCAATTAATCATTTAAAAGTGGATCCAAAACATAGGAGATATGCTACGATGTTGCTAAAAAAAGTGTTTTTTTTTGTTTATTCTTTTATTTTTTTCTTTTCTTCATATTTCTTGTAAAAAATAAAAAAAATAATAAAGAAAATTGTTTTACTCCTACAGAGTAAAGTTTTAGGTGGGGGGTGTTATGGTGAAACACACCTATTATATAGTGAATAGACTCTCCCACCTAATTTAAGTAGGAGTAGTAAGAGGAACGAGTGTCAGTGGATGTTGAACAATAGTAGTCGACAGTTAGTCGAATACGAAAGTAGTCAGTGACCTGGTAAGATTACACTGCATAATACATATTATATCAAGTTCCTAACGTTTTTGTACATCGAACCTATTAGGACCTACTTTAACACCAATACTAGCCTTCACGGTGAAAATAACTCCACAAGAGATTGCGAACTTCTGTCTTTTTGAAACCTATTCTTTCATTGTCCTTTATCCTTACTTCTCCTCACTAAAGTCCTCTCATTCTCTTCCTTTCCCAACAACTGCTTGCATCCTAGTAGCATTATCACCTTGCATGGGGTGAAATGATTAAAAATTTTTTTTATCTGATCCTTTCATAAGAAAAACATTTTTCTCAGATATATTGTCAGTTAAGTACCATAAGTGATACACGCTTGGGCAAACATTCCTTGAAAGAGACATGACTGATTGGGAAGAAGATTTTCCTGCAGAAGGTTGCCAGGCTATAGAAACCAATCTGTTCTATTTAACCCATAGCTGAAGGGAGAAGAGACAGATTAATACTTTTTCCAAGGGTATTTGCATGTAAGTGAATGCAACAAATTTGACTAGAATTCAAACGGCTTTTCAGTTTATCATTTCTGTGCTGATATCCACTGCACCATGATACACATATATTAGATATATTATCTTGCTATAAACATCTTTTTGCTTTTATTTTAAATAAACAAGTTTTTTCCTTTTTGCTGGAACTTACTTTCTGGAAAGAGATTGATAGACTTTCTCTGCTAATAAGACTTATATAAAAGTTTTAAAACTAATGTTTTGGGGTTGTGAGGAAAATAAAAACATGAAACTGTCTTATTTATTTTTAAAATTATTGGTAGCACTGATTTCTGACAAGTTTTAAGTTGAGTAAAGTGGATATCGGCTCGGAATGAGAAGCCGGGGATCCGAGTTTGAATTCCAGTTGAATCCATTGTATTCACTTACGCGCAAATACCCTTGGGAAAGGTATTAATCCATTTCTTCCTTCCAGTTATGGGTTAAATAGCAGGACAGATTGGGTTCTATAACCTTGGTCGGCAACCAGTCTACTGCAGAAAGCAATGGCAACCTACTGCAGGATAATCTTCTGTCCAGTCAGTTATGTCTTGAAAGAGACATGATCACCCAAGCGTGTATCACGTATGGCACTTCGCCAGAAACAAAGAAGTAAGTTCTAAATTGCTATGTGATGTCAGTTCTTCAATATGGCAGTGAATGTGGGACAATATCATCAAAGATGAAGGAAAAACTTGAAGCAACTGAGATGTGGTTCTACAGAAGGATGCTATGAATATCATGGGTCAAGCATGTGAGCAATGATGAGGTTTCAAAAAGGATGGAAATGAAAAGGAAATGAATACTGAACATGAGGAAGAGACAACTAAAGTTCCTGGGACATGCCATGAGGAAGGAGGGCTTGGAGAACCTGATACTAACAGGCCAGACAGAGGGAAAAAGAGATAGGGGAAAGCATTGGATAGCATATTTGAAGGACCTGATCAGGTGGACGACGGAACGAGGGTTGTGTGGTGTAACAGGAGAAAGTGTGCTAAGAGCCACCAAGGATAGGGAGATGTGGAAAGCCATGATCGCCTACATCCTGAAAGAACAGGGCACATAGAAGAATAAGAAGATAAAACTTGGCTCAATAGCACTATCATAGATTAAGGCAAAGAGGACAAATTTATCACACTTCCTATATGGCAGTGAATGCTGGACAATCTTCTCATAGGTGAAGAAGAGACTTGAAGCAACAAATATAGTTCTATAGAAAAAGGCTGAGAATAACATGGAATACCATTTAAACAACGACAAGGTTTTAGAGAAAATAGAAACAAGAAAGATACTTAGAAATAGCCAGTTGAAAGTTCTATGGCAGATAATGAGGAAAGAGGGCTTGGAAAATTTGATACAAGAGGGTCAATGGAAAACAACACACAACTTACCTAGTGAGAATGAGTAAATGGATGGCAGAACAGAGTTTTTATGAGAGATAACAAGAAGAAAAAATTTATTAAGAGCAACAAAGGACAGGAAGTCGTGGAGAGCCATGATCGCCAACGTCTTGAAGGGACACGGCACATAGAAGACGAAGTTTAGTTCTCAGTTTCAAGCAAAAAGTTGGGGGCGGAAGTTGGGGAATGAGTAGGGGAAGAAGCAGATTGCGATGAATAAAAATATGCTACTCACTAAATGATTTTAGATTGGTTTAATGTATTTCCTGTTATTATTTTTGGTTGACTGAGTTTTGAAAAAGAAATCAAAGTAATAAACCTTTTCTTCACATAGAAACAAAAAGAGTAAAAAAAAAATAATTGAAGAAAAAAATACAAAAGTTATTGGTAGAGAATATTTCATTTATAGAGAATCCTAATGAGACCAAAAATTAAGTAGAAGTGGGTAGAGGAGAGAAAATTAATGAATAGTTTAATGAGCCTTTGCAATTCTTTTATATACACATAAAATGCCTCCTGGAATGCTTTAGCATGGTTATTAGCCAGCATCAACGGCCTCAGCCTCCAGAATAAACTTGGAAATTGGAAAGAAAAAGAAGAATACAGATAAAGAAATTCAGCTGTTCACAGCTGTTTTAAAAGAAGCAGGAGCAAATTTCAATAAATTTTTATCAGTTACAGGATGCAAATCTGCTCTGGGCATTTTTGTGTGTTGTTTATTCATGAGAAAATAGCAGAAACCATGGCAATAGAAATAAAGAGATGTTACACAGCTTAGATGTTATAAATTTTATTTTTGGAAAGCTTGGTCAGTGCAAAATTTTAAAATGCCGTTACTTAACCTGAATACAAATCAGATGGATTTAATAGACACACCATAATGACCTCCACCAATGTCCACTTAAAAATATTATCGCAGAATAGTTTTACAAAACAAAATTTACTTCTTTTATGTATCTAGTTTTTTCAGTACGCAGGTAATCGAGTTTCTAAGTAATTCTTAACTCTTGACCATCTCACTTTGTCTGTGTTCTGCTACTAATTAACACAAACTCATCAAGTAGGTTACCTGCTGTTCACTCTTATTTCTCTTACCTTTGGTATATCTTATATGTGTTGAATTCTCTAAACCCTCTTTCCTCATTATGTAGCCCAAAATTTTAACTGTCTTCTGATTGTAAGTTAGTCAGTCAGTTAAGTGCCATACATGATACATGCTTGGGCGATCCTGTCTCGAAAGAAACATGACTGACTGGGCAGAAGATTATCCTGCAGTAGGTTGCCATTGCTTTCTGCGGTAGACTGGTTGCCGACTGAGGCTATAGAACTCAATCTGTCCTGTTATTTAACCCATAACTAGAAGGAATAGATGGATTAATACCTTTCCCAAGGGTATTTGAGTGTAAGTGAATGCAACGAATTCAGCTGAAATTCAAACTCGGCTCCCCGATTTCTTGTTCGGAGCTGATATCCAATGCACCACAACACACATCTGATTGTAAGTATTGTTCCTATTTTTTTAATATTTCATCATTGCTCATATGGAAAATGTGACATGCAAGTCTGAAGGGACATTGGATTAGCAAAAGGGATCTTCCAGAAACTAAGCCACTAATTATATAGCAATATAGGAAAATGTCTTTAAAAAAGTATTAATTATATTAAGACACAGAAAATGTCACTGAAAGAATTTTATTAAGATATACAAAAATACTATAAAAATAAAAAATATTAATTATATTAATATCACTTTTACTGCGAAACCAATAAATTGCAAATTCTACTCATGCAGCTTCTTTTCTCACACTTCCTACCCATGGAATTCCCTTCCGTTTACTTGCTTTCCATACAGCTATAATCTCCAAGAATTTAAATGTAAAGTCAGTAGTCATCTCCTATCTCACTAACCTGCATCCTCTCTCTCATGCTCCTTTCTCCGTCCACTCCACTCTCATCAGTATTCTCACCTTCTCTTACCCACTTCCTGACACCCCCTATAACCTGTCACTCGTTCTCATAACTTTCCTCCTATGTAACCACCTGCAAAACAGTGGCAGTAAAATGCCTTGTTTGGGGTGATATGATTATAAAAAAAAAAAGATATTAGAAAATAGAATAAAAATAAAAATATTAATTAAATTAAGAAATAGAACAATACTTAAAAATAAAAAAATATTAACTATATTAAAACAGAATATCATAAGATAAAAAATACTAATTACAGTAAAATATCATAAAAATAAAGTAAATATTAATTATATTAAGATATATTAGAATACCATAAAAATAAAAACATATTAATTATATCAAGATATAGAAAATGTCATTAAAAAAATTAATTTTATTAAGATATAGAAAAATGATATAAAAATAAAAACATTAATTATATTAAAATATAGAATAATATAAAAATAAAAAATATTAGTTATATCAAGATATTAGAAAATAGCATAAAAATAAAAATTATCAACTATATTAAGATATAGAAAAATATTTAAAAATAAAAAAAATATTAATTATATCAAGATATAATAGAATATCATAAAATAAAAAATGATTAATTATATTAAGATATATTAGAATATTATAAAAATAAAAAATTAATTATACTAAGATATATCATGATATCATAAAAAAATATTAATTATATTAAGAAATAGAAAAATATAAAAATAAAAAAATATTAATCATATTAAAAAATAGCAAAATATTTATTATATAAAGATAGTAAAATATTATAAAAAAAGCAATGATGATCTGATATGCAATCTTCAATTTCCTATATGGCAATGAATGCTGGATAATTTCCTCATGGAAAGAAATCCATGATATTCTTAGCATTTATAAGTAGAAACACATCTTCAATTTTCTTCTTTGTCTGGGCAGAAATTGTCTCTCATTCACTACCATATAGGAGATTAGATATTACATGTCAGATCCGCAGTATTTTTTTATATTTTTGATTATATCTTTCTATATCTTATTATAATTAATATTTTAGTTTCTTGAAGACATTTTTCGCTAATCTTATGTGCCTTCATAGTTGTGGGTGACATCTTCCATCATTTGTTAATATAAGCCCTCATTTTAAGAATTCAGATAAAAAAGAAAAGCTTCATCATCACTTCTCCTTTCTCTCTCCCACTCACTCAGTCATTCAGTTAAGTCTCATACGTGATATACACTTGGGCGATCATGTCTCGAAAGAGACATGACTGACTGGGCAGAAGATTTTCCTGCAGTAGGTTGTCATTACTTTCTGTGGTAGACTGGTTGCCAGCCAAGGCTATAGAACCCAATCTGTCCTGTTATTTGACTCATAGCTGGAGGGAAGAAATGGATTAATACCTTTCCCAAGGGTATTTGCGCGTAAGTGAATGCAACGAACGTGACCGGAATTTGAACTACGCTCTCTGATTTCTCATTCTGAGCTGATATCCACTGCACCACAAAGCACATTCCTCAAATACACATATATTCAGATTATACTATAAAAATATCTGCTTCTTCAACTGGATTAGGGATTAGTTTCTATAATTCCTATTGTTATATCTGGTATATCTCACAGTTTCAGTACTCAATACATGGTACATCATTACATGTGACATAATGGAGTACCAACAGTTAGCACTTAAATACAACTCAGCTAATTTGCATAGGATACCACACCTATCATAATGATTATCAGATCAAAGCAGCAAGCATTCAAACAATTACCTTTGTATTCAAAACACAGGATGTTGAACAAAAAAAAAAAAAAAGAAATAGATGCAAGCAAGCAAAAGATGAATAACTCAACAAAAAATGTGCAGAGATTGAAACACTATGGATTCATGTATAAAAGAACAGAAATAGAAAAACAAAAAATATGCTCTTTAACTGGAAGTATAAAATCTTAAAAAAAAAGAATGTTCAGCATATATAAAGAAAAGATATTTCAAGGCTAAAATGAATAAGCAAAGGAGTGAAACATACAATACATAAAATCCTGGGAAGACCAGTAATACTAAAATCTGAAGTGATATTGGCACAGGTCAAGATAAACAGGAACAAAGCAGTATCAGATGGTATAGTAGATTGTAATAGAAATGCTGTCAGCCTTAGACGATTTCAGCATTAAAAATATAACTGAAATAATAAACGGAATATATAAATTTTAACTTTATATTATATGTGTATGGTAGAAAATACAGGCGGTTAAATAAAGACATTAGAAGTAGATGCAAGCAAGCAAAAGATAAATGACTCAATGATAAATGTGCAGAGACAGAAACAATATATAACATAGAGATAGTATGCATGGGTAGATGTAGAATAATATCTGAACAAAAGTGGAGATAATAAGACAAAGTGGAAAGGCTAAACCATGATACTTTTTGCTTCTTGTAATACGCTGGAAGAATAGACAAACCTGTATGTTTGGGCTGGACCAGTGTAAGTGTCTTGTGCCCACCTCTATGATATGCACCCCCATTCGACTCTACTACATTTTCATAGAATCAGTCAGTTAAGTACCGTACGTGATACACATTTTGAGCGATCATGTCTCAATAGAGACATGACTGACAGGGGAGAAGATTATCCCGTAGTAAGTTGCCATTGCTTTCTGCGGTAGACTGGTTGCTAGTCAAGGCTATTGAACCCAATCTGTTCTATTGTTTGACCCATAACTGGAGGGAAGAGATGGATTAATACCTTTCTCAAGGGTATTTGTGCATAAGTGAATGCAAGGGATTCAACTGGAATCATAGGATATTTATATAAATTACAAATTTTATTGTAACCTAATTATGTACAATAATGGATCATATGCAATATAGGTAAACAGTTCAACTAAAAAACTGAAAATAAATACAATGCATCTGTAGTGTGGTATGCAAATCGTGCATAAATAGAGCAAACCTTAGGCACTTAGAGAGGAGAAATCACATAGCTTCCGATTAGATGTACACATCACAACAATGGAGTCGCCGATAGGTTGTCTGACCACGCTCAACAATATAGAGCATGTGGAGTTGTGGATTAGATGCTTTGTAGCACTGGTCAGAAAATGAGAGACAGATGAAACGAAAGAGAACAAAACGAGATTATGGATATGTTCCGTGCAACAGCAAGATATGAAGCAATAAAAAATTGTTTTTTGATGATGGCATACCTGAAAAACTTAAAAGATCTAACCTTTGAAGAAATCATTGAAATAATAAAAAAGAATATTAAACCAAAGAGAAGGTTAGTCATCACTGAAAGAACAAACAACCAAAGAGACAACAACCGAATAAATCTATCATACAATTTTTACACTGGTTAAAAGAAAAATCGAAGCACTGTAAATTAAAAAAACTTAGCAGTGGTGAAATGACTGCAGAAGATGAGCTGATCCAGTTATGCATTATAGAAGGCAAACATGACTCCTCATTTAAACATAAGATATCAGAAATGCTGCAAAGTGTTAATTTGAACTTAGAAACCAGTATAGAATTTGTGCAGCAGTAAGAATTGATAAAGCAGTTCAATCAACAGCAGGACAAGAGAGAGAGAGAGAGAGAGAGAGAGAGAGAGAGACGTATAGCACAAAAAAATACAAAGTTCAATGCAGTTACTGTGACCAACAGCATGTAAGAGAAAAAATTAAATGCCCAGCTTTCAGTTAAACATGCCTAATCTGCAAAAACAGATCACTTTCAGAAGGTATGTAAAAACAAAAGGAAAGTTGAAGAAATTGAGACATGCGAATTGCTACAGAAAAAGTGGAAATATTTGCAGTAAATACATAGATGAAAACCAGGAAAAGAGTAAAAATAAATGAGAAATATTTTCAGATGCAGATATTTACCAGCAGTGATGTTATGCTAATTCCAATAAATTACAAAATTGGGATTAACCATCAGATATGTTCAGATTTATTTCCTCTACCAAGTATCAAAACCATGAGAATTATCAAACATGAAGCATTTTTCAAAGACTGATTTAAAATCAGCATATAACCAAATTGAAATAGATGACAAATTTAAGAAGACTACTACAATAAATACACCGTCAGGATTATTAAGATGGACTTGCCTGCCATTTGGAATTAAAACGGAAAGTCATATTTTTCAGAATATATACGTGGACGCTCGCACCAAGGACAAATTAAAGCATAAAACAGAACAAGTCCTATGGAGATTAAATCAGGCAGGCATGGTGATAAACACAGACTAATGTAAGCCAGACTGTGAAAAAATATCCTATCTAAGATATCAAATATCTAGAGAAGAAATATCTCCTGATGAGAGGTTAACAAACAAAATTGCGAAAGTAGTGAAGCCCATGACCAAGAACGAATTGGAATCTTTTTTAGGATTAATTAATTTATACAACAGATATATTTGTAGATATAGTGAACTTATTGAACCATTTGAAAATGTGTGAAAAAAATGTAGAATTCACATTGACACAGAAGCAAAAGAATATTTTCGAAGCATTAAAAAGGGCTTTGACAAGTAAGCTGGTAATAAAAATCTTCAATCTGAGAAAAGATGTTAGTTTAATAACTGATGCAAGTAAACATGCCATAGCAGCTATTGTATCACAAGAGGGTCACCCAATCATATACCTTTCCAGAAAATTGTCATTGGTAGAATGTAATTATCCTAATATAGAAAAGGAAGCATTGGTCATAATCTGATGTATGGAGAAGGCACATAATTTCTTGTTGGGTAAAAAGTTCCTGTTAAAATCAGATCACAAGCCCTTGGAATTCTTATTCAATTCACGAAAGAAGTTACCAAGAGTAACATCATCAAGAATTTTAAGGTGGGCCATTAAAATCATGGTGCTTGACTTTGACATTATGTATGTTAAGGGAAGCACCTTTCCTCATGTGGATACATTATCAAGAATAAGATTTTAAAATAAAAATGGAAAGGAATGTGAAAATTCAGATGATAGAGTTATACAATGAGGGGAAACGGATGTATTATCCCATAAAACACTCAACATAGGAACCAAACGAGACCCAATACTAAACAAAATACTAGAGCACATAAGAAAGAATGTGTGCAGTAACTGCAGTATAGCGAAAAGAAAATTCAAGGAAGCAAGACATAGGTTAATGGTAGAAAAAAGCATTATATGTAATGTAGACACAATAGTGCCTCTCCAAATTTAAAAGGAGGAGATAATTAAAAGTGTATGCAACAATATACATTGCAGCACCACAGCAACACAAAGAAGGTTGAGGCTTCAAGCTTTGTGATCTGCTTATTCTAAAGACTAGTAGTATAGACCGGCATTGCTTGGGTGTAATAAAAGCTATAAAACTAATCCATGGTCCTGGAGCTCAGACTCTTTGGATGCTGGCATGAAAGACTAAAAAGCAATAGTTGTTTCCAGTTAAAGTGAAACTGTAGACTGAAAGAAAAATGAATAGATGTAAGTCAAATTTTGATTTCCTGGTATTGATATCAAATAAGTTTTTTTCATCGTAAAATGAATTTTAAAGGCTAAATAAGTCCTTTGAGTAAATGGTATCATGGCTGAGACTAAGAACTATAATCATACCTACTTAGAGCCAAACCCGAAGCAAAAACTAAAATAAAAGGACTGAAAAAATACAGATATACAGGCAGATAAACAGACACACACAAACATTTTGTCTTATATATATATATATATATATATATATTATCAATTTTCTGCAGTATTGTAAGAACTGCAACCTTGAAACTTCTGAATATCGTTTCTTATGTCTATGAGTGTATCAAATTTGATTAAAATCGAACCACTCCTTCTATAACCCGATTTTTTCGATTATCGATTTTCAATATTTATCAGGGGTACCTCGACACAAATCCTAGTTAAGAATACTTGCAGACGCTTATAGTACAACTGCGTAAATTTTCAAGAAAATCGGTTCAGCCGTTTCAAAGTCTATAGATAATGGACACACACACAGAGACAAAGTTCCATTTATAAATAAGTTTAGATATCTCCCTAATTTACTTCTGACCTATCAAACGGTTCCTAATGTGGATAGAAAGCAAAGCTCATCAGCTTCAATGAGCAGGCAAATAAGAGCCTCAATAACCATGATGTTCGCCACAGAGGAGAAAGTCTGGTAGAAAATAAACAAGGAGGCAGAGCCAGAAAGAGCAAGGTTCATCTTACAAAAAGAACAGAATACGGCTGTATTAGAAAAAAAGGAGCAACTAATATTAGCTCATGCTGATCAATTCAGAACCAGGTTCGAGCCCGAAGATGTAGAAATGCGAAATGAGGAACAAAATGAGACAGAGGATGGGGAAACTAAAACAGAAGAAAGTAGAAATGAGTTAACAAACCTAGAAGAAGAAGATGAATCTAAACCAAGATCTCCATTAAAGAGGACACAACAAAAACAAACAGAAAATTGATGCAGACAATTCAGAATATCCAGATGAAGCGATAGATCAACTAAGGGCATCAAACAACCTCACAGGTCCAGGGAGGCGTAGAATGGTATGCAAATGAGATACACATATAGAGTGAACTGGAGGAGGAGAAATCATGTACCTTCCTATGAGACTTACACATCACAACAGTATCTAAATAAAAATCAGAGACCTGTCATAAGAGATCATTCTATCTAATCTAAATCTAAATCTAAACTTATTCATAAATGAAACTTTGTGTGTGTGTGTGTGTGTGTGTGTGTGTGTGTGTGTGTGTGTCTGTGTGTGTGTCCGTTACCTATAGACTCCAAAATGGCTGAATCGATTTTCTTGAAAATTTACACAGTTGTATTATAAGCATCTGTGAGTGTTCTTAGCTAGGTTTTGTGTCAAGGTACCCCTGATAAATATCGAAAATCGATAATCGAAAAAATCGAGATATAGAAGGAGTGGTTCGATTTTAATCAAATTTGATAAACTCATAGACAAAGACATAAGAAACTATATTCAGAAGTTTCAAAGTTGCAGTTCTTACAATAGTGCAGAAAATTGATAACATCCCCAATATCGGAAATCGATACCCTGATATCCTACTGGATCTGATCAAAATCAGTTTTTCAGCCCTTTTATTTTAGATTTTGCTTCAGGTTTGGCTCTAAGTAGGTATAATTGTAGTTCTTAGTCTCAGCCATGATACCATTTACTCAGAGGACTTATTTGATATCGATACCAGGAAATCAAAATTTGACTTACATCCATTCATTTTTCTTTCAGTCTACGGTTTCGCTTTAACTGGAAATAACTATTGCTTTTTGGTCTTTCGTGCCAACATCCAAAGAGTCTGAGCTCCAGGACCATGGATTAGTTTTAAAGCTTTCATTACACTCTAGCAACGGTGGGCTATACTGCTAGTCTTAAATAAATCAACAATGTTTTGTGACAAGTTGAGATTTTTGATTACTTGAGATTTTTCTTGTTAAAAAGTTGAATAATTTTAACATAAAGAACATGATGGATAAAAAATAGTAAATTTTATATAGTGTTTTTTTAAGACTTTGCATGAACAAAAAAAAAAAGAAGGATCCAAGAATGACACTTAAATCTGAAAAAAAATTTCATTCTTTAACAATCAATTATGTTTATGTTAATTTATAACGTATACAAATGTAGGTAGAAAAAAAGCTAATGTTGGTAAGATAACAAGGACTACAAAGCACTGCATGCAGTCCCCAGTCAGTAGTATTGTGTGTAGGTCAACCTTAGACCAAGGTTCATATACAACACCACCCATCATCACAAAAGTATTAAAGGCACAATCTTCTCCTTCTTCTGTCCAGTTTTACTTCCCCTTTTCCCCGTGTCCGAGGGTTGGAAGTGCTGCCATGCCGTCCAGGTCTGATGTTCATTAATAGGTCTAATGGGACCCACAACAGAGTGACCCACCCAACCACAAACGACACCTTCACTATTAGTTCCGGCCCCGTTATTACTAACCATATCTGGATTTGACATGACACATGGAATTGAAGCAAATTTTCACAGCTGGATGCCCTTCCTAACACCAACCCCTCCAAAGGGGACGGGTATTTGTCGAGTCACCATCTCGCCATAGTTCGCCACTAACTGAAGTGATGTGCTTGTCCATTTTTAAGTAGATGGTCATCTGCACAACCACGCTGTTCTCTGAACTGCTACCACTCTTATGTTGGGCACCACATGAATTACTGCTACCCAAAGAAATAGCAAGGATAGTTTATCGAGGTTTACTCCTCTAAATCCGCAGAGTTGTCATTTCCTCCGCTAGCGTCTAAATGCTATTTATTCATGATCGACACTATGTGAGTCACCAACCAAGGTCAACAAACCCTGCTCAACCGGGTTTTGAGTCAGTTTGGCTACAAGGCGCCAAACACTCGCAGCGTATAAACTAAGAGAGAAAATAACAGAACTTCTTGGACTGGGCTGAATTTCAAATCAAACAGATATTGACAGCTACAATATGAAAAAGAAAAAAAAAATCAAATCTCTCACTACAATACCTGATAAGGATCTTTATTATCTTTTCCTCATATTCCAAGACTCAGACCTTGCAAAGAGTGAACCTCTAAAAAAAAAAAATCCCTGAAAGCAACACAGCAGCATGAATGTCATTGCAATATAAATGCTGTCAGTCTTAGAAAATTTCAAAATTATTGAAATAATAAATGAAATATATTGTGGTGATACCGACTGAGCAAAAGCGAGGCACCCGATGTTTGCACCCTCACAACCAAAAAGCAAATGACCAAAACTTGACGGTGCGCAGCTGGCCTCGTGCAGATGTTCCGGTTGAAAAATAAAGATTAGTTAAATATTAAATTTCCAGTTTGCGAGCCTATGTGAATTTTATTTATCGGCCAATGGGAAGCCCAGAATCAAATACAAGTGTGAATCCCCAAATGATCTGCTGCGATCCAAAAAGAAGATATAAAAAGCTGATACAGAAAGCATTGGCAGACAGACAGACTGATGCAGGCCGACACACACAGACTGACTTGAGAGAGAGGAGTGCAATTAGTATCTCCCTTGACCAAGTCAAGCGGCTTACTATGCCAGCCTCTCTTACCTCTCTTTTCCTTATTCCCTGTCTCAAAACTACTTACTGACCTAAGGAGCGAATACATCAAAGACATTCCTTACTTACAGCGCTCCCACATTCCTAAGCATTAATTCTCTTTTCAGCATTTTATTGCCATGAACATTTTCATGTCCTTTGGACCCATATGTAAAGGGTTAAGTTTCTAATAAATGGAGCTTATAGCAAAATTAGGTCAAAAATAGGGCAAGAATGGATGTAGCTTTTTTTTAAGATAATGGAACAAGAAATGCTATGTTTATGAGAGATCAATATAAGTAGGTTAAAAGGGTAGTAAGTTGGAAAACAAATCATCACTCACAAGGACAAACTATCATTTTCTAATGCTGTCAAGTCTGGAGAGAGAGGTCTGAGTAGCACCAACCCAGATATGGCAACAATATGCCATTTTTGATCTGAACTGACTCTTTTAATGATAGAGCACAGTAGTAAGAATTAGGTACTTTTGGTGCAGTACAAAGTCATTCTCCCAGCATCTTTAACATTGGTATAAATATACAAGTTATATTTTGGGTCTGGAGTGAGCTTCTGTTCTGTTGTATCTATAAAAAAATAAAAATTTAAATTATAGTATCGAAAATAATTATAACCTATAATTATCATTAATTCATTCATTCTAAACCAATAAGAATTGACTCTAATTATCTCTTCTACATGCACAAACACCTGACAGTCTCACTATTAGACAGGCAGTGCACACAAACAGGTCATTAACACATGTGTCAACAAAAATTTCACCTCCTTTTTCTTTTTCAGGCCATAATAGTAACATTTATCTTTTAGCAATTGATAAATATTAAACATAAGAATAACACAGACACTTGTATTTTTCAACCAAATTATTTGGACACTGATTATACACATTCATAAAAAAAAACATGAGAAAGACTGTATACACTTTACTTATTCTTTATCTTATCATTCTATTAATCAATGAATAATACTTGTTTTGTTGTTTCTAGCTCTTGCTGTTTCTAATTTTTACAAGCATTTTTGTATATATAAATGTTAGGGGAATTATAATTATTTAAGCAGTGTTATAACTCCCCTAGAGTCTCAATAGACATTCGGGGCAAGGTGGCTTATTGAGAGTACAGTCACTCATCAGGACTCTTGAATACTCTCCTTATGTTGTATGGACAATATATCTTCTAAATATTTTCTGAAGTGGGTGTCTAAAAGTTGGATGTCTTTATTAGGCAAGTCCCAACCCATGTCAACTTAATAGGGTTAATTATACAACTTGTTTTAAACAGATTTTAAAAGTTTACTATTAACTGCTTGGAATTATTGAGCATTGAAGATAAAAAATTTTGTTTATTTCTACTCACAGGTTTAAAGATGTGTAAAAACTAGTGGTTTAACCGCAAGTATCTTTAACTTTTTTCTTTTGTAATGAAGACATTCTGATTACCAAAAATAATTAAGTTGCCAGAATTTCGGGTGTTTATCTTTTCGCTATTATAGATTTTAACAAGTGATGTTTCCAGCAGTAACTGATAACCTAATCTAAAGATGAAATTTGATAGGCTTTACTTAATTTACTTACATGATTGTTCCCTAAACTTCAACCTGATCAGGATGGTAAATGAACCCACATAATAAAAAAAAATCAACCATGACTCATATTACTTGAGTTCATATTATTTTGTGTGCTTCATAGACTTTACAAGTGCAATATCATATTTAATAAATACAATAACATATGAAAAACTTTTTTTTATTATTTATATTTATTTTTTAAAAATTTAAGCTAAAAAAAGTAGAATTGATTGATCTATCAGATGAGCCACGGCCTCACTTTTTGGTGTTTCTCTATTCTACTCCTACAATGAATCACATATTTTAATTGCAATAAGTTGTTCTGCAGTTGTAAAAGTGTGTAAACATTTGTATATTTTATTCTAAGTCCGAATCATTTTCTGATAATGACAATAATGTTGTTTGTATTATGAGCCTGCCAACAGAAGTAGTCGAGGTGTGGACTGTAAATGAGTTGTGCGGCGATTCAGGGATGGAGTCCCGAATGACGTCATAATGCCAAATGACATGCGCCGTGGAAACAAAGATGGCGAATAGCGGAGCAATATGGCTACTGTAAAGAACTTCGGCTGCATCTAAAGTAACTTATAAATAATGTTGGAACCAAGCTGGACTATCGTTTGTTGTACAAATTATCCAACATTCGGCCGATAGTTGCCTTCTTTCAGGATGATTTAACGCTTCCGCGTCGAGATTTCGGCAGGAAAGAAAAAAAAAATTATTTTATTTTTTTTGTTTTGTGTTGGTTGCTTTGGCTTGAGTTGTGGAGAGTTACGTTGATTAAAAGGACGTACCCTACCCACAAGTTGAAAGAAAAATAAGGAATATGTACATACCAAAAGACGGTTTTATTTATAAATATTGTTGAAAAAAATTACGCGTACACTACAGATACTCTTCTTTCACTTTTTGGAGAATTTTACATCCATACAAAAAAGTATAACTTTTTTCTTTTTTTTTACAGGGGACCTCATTGCCTGTTTCTGAGGTAGAACCATGTCTGTGAATTTGATTTATATCGATGTTACAGGTTACATAAATTATCACTCCGATGTATATATATAATGCTGATCATAATACAAAACCTATGGACTCCTTTATGTGGTGTTTAAATCCACCAAAAAGATATAAATAATAATAAAAAATTGGTCTGTCGTCACCCCCCTTTAACTTGATTGAAAAAAAAAAAGTAAAACTGAGACGGTATATCCGCTAAACAAACGTGTGTGTGTATGTATATATATATAATATAATATACACTACAGCACTTTATAGATATATATATACACATACACATGCACCAATTTCTTGTTTGGATTTGTTATCCATGTGTGTGTGTATGGATGCATACCTTAATTTTGTGACAGATCCAATATCAGTAGCCTTACATTCCATCATCAGAGGTAGATAGTCACCACAAGAAATCATCCATCCAAGTATTATTATTTTTTTTTTTGTTTACATAATTTGTACAACTCAACTCCTGTATACGAGGACATAATGTCTTTCTTTAATAACATCAAAAAGATCTTCCGTCTGAGTGGAGCCGATGAAGATCTTAAGAAAAAGAAAAACATCCATAGTTGTATAAAACGTGATGTCGACCCTAACGTGTCTTGGGACATTATAGGCGAATTAGGAGATGGCGCTTTCGGTAAAGTCTACAAGGTTAGTACCATAAATAAATGTTTTTATTAATATTATCAATTAAGGTGTACTTAGCACAGAGCATATTCGTTGTATTGATGAATCTTGATTCTTTTATCTCTTGCAGTGTTACTTCATCATTTTTTATGATTTAAAAATTTATGATATCCAATAAATATTAAAAAAAAAAAGACAGTTCTTTCTAAATAATTTTTTATTTGCTAATTGAAGAATGTTAAAATTTTACATCTTTTACTTTCTTTTTTAGACTCTTATATAGTTTTAGAGTAAAAAATATTAGAAAAAAAAAGCTATTCCGTCACATCCTGTTTTTGAAATTTAAATTAGTTCAGTACATTTTTATTTTAATTTTACTTTTGTTGAATCTCTCTTTCTTGTATGTCATTTAAACTGAAAATTGTTCTCCAGTTTTTAAATAGGTAAACAAACATTAAACAATCACTTGACTAAAATACCCATGGTGCATATTTCTAATTTGCTTTTCAGTGCTAAAAAAATTGAATAGCTTTTGGTACGAGATAATAGTAGACATTTCTTGTGTTGTGAGGGAAATTATGCTTTTAAAATTTTATTGGGAGAATAAGGACTTTGATTAAAAATAATATTTGCACCTTTTTGCAAGAAAGCACTGGTTCGTCCGCTTGTGTATGCTACCATGTGACCTGATGATGTTATCACATTTTTAGAATTCTCTTCACTTATTTATTTTGTTGACACAATATTTATTTTTTTTTAAATCACGTACTTCAAGTTTTCCAACTTAATCTTATTCTTGTCCCACACACACACAATGCAAGGACACTAAGATCAATATGGGTTTAAAAAAACCTCCTACCTGATCATATTCATTTTTCATTTCAACAATTCTTTCCTAAAAATGATTTTTCTGTCTTGTTCTTCAATTTTTCAACGAAGTCCCTTCATTGTTTTTAGTCGAGGAGTGGTAGATCTTGGCAAGCATGCAAGTAACTTTGTAATAATAATGATGCAAACTTATTGTTTGTCAGTCATCGTATACCACAGTGTGCATAATTACACATAAATATTTTTTTAAAGATTACTATTTTTTTGTCTAGCTTGGAAAATGTAGTTGCATTTTTTTAATTACCGTTAAACATAAATGAATTAAAAAAAAAAGTCTAATTTCAATTTTCAACTGGCATAGCAGGAAAATTATTTTAAAATCTGAAGAAAAGTATATAGTTAAAAGTTCCATTCCCTTTTAAAAGTAAAACTATTTTTTGGATTGGAATAATTATAGTCCGGGAAATTATACAGACCAAACAGAGGATAGAAATATCGTGTTGCACTTGTTTGTTTTGAAAATCACCATTTGAAACACTGGCTCTTTCTTAGATTTGAACACCGAAAAATGGCTCCAGTGAGAAAAATCAGAAACACTATCTTTCAGGCACGACCTAGGCCTTCATTCGGTGGATAGTAGTTGCTTAAAAAAAAACGTGTGCTTGATGTTGTTGAGTCAAAAAACTCAAAAATTAGCAAATAAAAATAGCTTGTAATTAAAAAAAAAAAAAAGAGTTGAATGATTGTTTGACTTGAGGCATGAAAACCGCGTTGACCACACCTTTCTTTCTTGTAGAAAAAAAAAAACATGTTTTTTTTTTCCAGTATTTATTATTAAATTAGCGTCCCCAAGTTTTTTTTTTTTTTTTTACATTTTTTTTTATTTAAGTAAATATTGTTTTTTATTTTCTCTCTCGTCTTATGAGCACAAAAAGATTCAAACGTTCATGGATCGGATGTTACCGTTGTTGACTAACAAAAGTTAAAAAGAAGCACTAATTTATTTTTAACATGAAAATTAAAATATGTAAAAAAGAAAAAAAAATGAAAATATTCAGTCAGCAGCAATATACGATTCGAACTGATGATGACCAGAGAATTGGTAACATTTTTGTCGTTTGAATTGAAAATTGCACGGTTACGGTAGGAAAATTATTTTCATTGCAGGTATTAAACATGCACAACAAAATAATGACAACTGGTGACACACCTGGATTTTTCGTCTACATTCTGGGTCATTGTCAAGACAACAGAGATGATTTTAAAAAAATTCTAGCTGGGTGGATCTCGTCATCTAGGGAATATGTTTTTTTTTTCTTTGAGGTTGCTGGAGAAAGAAAGAAAGAAAAAAAAACATTCCAAAATCCAAATCCAATCCATCGTTGGACTTGACAGTGGCCTCGGTCAACTGAAATATTTTTTTATTGGGTTTTTAAAACCCAATATTTTATTTTAAAACTTTTAAAATAAAATGAAAAAGTCTCTAAACTTACCATCTCACGGTTTGGTGTGGTGAAATATTTTTTAAAAAACTGCCTAGAGTTTGCAAAAAAAAAAAAAAATGTAATTTTATTTTAATTTTTGATAACTATGGAATTGGAATCCATAGTTATCAAAAATTAAAATAGTATGGATGGATAAAAAAACATGTTTTGTACTCCCCATATAAGGTTTTGTACAAAATAAATAACAAATACAAATTTAATCAAGTTTTTCAAGTAGGAAATAAAATTCAAAATGCACCCAAGACAAATTTCTCTAGACTAAGTGACTAAAACGTGAGTGTCTCCTGCATTTTTAGGGCCAGAGAAAAAAAAACGTGAGTTTATTTTTTAAACAACCCTAGATCCGATGAATTATAAACAAAAATTGTAAATAATACTCTTCTTTAGTACTGTCAGTACGTGTTTTGTTTTTCTGGATAGCTAGAAAACTAAAGCTATCCTTCTAATTTAGACAATAATAAGAGGAAGTTCTTCTCTCTGTCGCACGCACACACGGCATCATGGACAGCAACGATTTGAAATCGTCATCCTGCTATGCGAGAGTGTGTCGAGCACGCAATTTCGACTCGTATAACAATCCTGATGAATTAAAAAATACACCCTGACAAGGGAAATGAATTGGATGATGACTTTGCTCTTGTTACTGACCACTTGACAACTTTGTTCTGAATATGACAGTGGGTTGGTTTAAAAAAGGGTTCCCGTTTTGTTAAGAAAGCAAAGCAACTCATTTTTTAATTACAAGCCATCTCTACAAGAAAAGTGGTAGACTCCTTAATAGTGAGTGACTCAGGAGAAGCAAAAATACGGTTATTCTTATTTTTTGCCTAGTATATTTCTTTCATCTTAATTTTTATTGCTTTTTGTCGCAACTGTTAGACCATTGAACACCTTTAGTGTTCGACATGAAGAATAAGCCTTCAGCAAGAGTTGAACTGAACTTTATCTTTTTGAGCCTGCTTTTCTGTGGCGGTATCTTACCGATTTTAGGCACCGAAGGCCGACCAGTAGGAGTCATTTTAGCACGGTTTCATTCTCTGAACGCTTCACGTCGCCATGTTTTGTTTATTATTTACATTTTAATATTATTAAATAAATGTAATAGTGTTCAAATATCTTAGATGAAGCATTGCCAATTAATTTTTGACTAGTATTTTTCTTCTTAATTTCTGTTGCCTTTTCTTGCAATGTCAAGATTGCTGCTCTGATTGGAAATAGCAAATACCCTAACTGATGTGATACGGTATTGTAAATTTCACTTGACAAAAATGTGTTAATCATAGTTTGATTACCTATATAGTTTAACCAAAACTGAAAATTCCTTAAATTTTAAAAATAAAGTACAAAAGGTATGTTCATTTTATTCTATGTATTGTTTTGTTAAAAAATAGGAAGACCAAACATTATGAAAATGTTAAATCTTGTATTGGCATCACATGGCATAACTCTCTTTGGCTCCTCTTTCATCAAAGTGCTGTTCTCTGTTTGCCAATGTAGCATGTGTACCATTTACAAAAGATAGGAGATGCACACATGAAGCTGTTTAAGGAAAAATGATGCAATGTTTTTTGACTGAATAGTGAATGATATTAATTGCAGTTAACCAATTTTTATCATTCTTTCATAGAAAAAAATGTGAGGAAAAAAAAATCCCTCACCTTTTGTGTCCAATTATGTTACAGTAGAAAGGGCCACTGCTACTTTTTTTGTCTTGAAACATTGAAATTCTCATTCCATCTCCTTATTTCATGTGTTGATTAATTTTCAAAGTGATTCTTTAGTCATTATTGATTTTGTTTGTTATTGTTGGTTAAGAGAATTAAAAAGTTAGTTATTTACTAATTACTATTAACACCACCATTTTATTCAACACTTTTCTTCTATTTATAAACAAACCAGCATTTCTCTCTTCCTCCATTATAGCTTCAAGTCTAAAAAAAGAATGATCTGTTCATTAGCCACCATGTTTACCTTTTTGTTTTTAAAACAATCATTATAGATTTTGTTTTTATTTTATTTTGTTTTACTTTGTTTCATATTTACTTGGTTCCTGATGTGTAATCAAATATTTCTGAGATATTCAGAGTAAGCTATTTAAAGGAAAACTGAAACTCAATTTATGAGCTTAGTAAAAATATATTCATCAATTTATGAACAGTTAAGAGGAATCATTCGAAAGGATTAATCTTTCATTATTCAATCAAGTGGGAACAAGTGAAGTATATGTTATGTGTCTACCTTGCATCATTTTTGTAATATTGTATGATTGTAGTTATAGTCATTTTTTGCAAAGCTATTTACTTTGTATTCAGGTGATAATGCCTTTGATATTGTCCTGTATAAAATCTTCTGTAGAGCTTTAATGTTACAGTTTGTAAATCTACTTAGATGTAACAGGTGCCAAGAAGTTCTTAACTCAACCTGTTTCCCAAAATTTGACCAAACCTCATAAAAGTTTGTTTATAATCTTCACAAGTCTTCTTTTTGGTTTGGCCAAAAAACCTTTCAACATCTCCCTTTGTATTATGGCAGGTTTAATAACTTTGAGCTCTCTTCATAAAATGAATTTGCATTCTATACATCCTAAAAATAATGTTAACATTTCCTTTGCTAATTCTTTGTATTTTTTGCAAATCAAGAATCTCTGCTGGAAGATTAAACAGAACTGTGATTCAAATGACCAAATTTCCATGTGTAGAAACCCTTGATGCAATAATTTTTACATATATATTTTTTCTCATCAAAGTATGAAGCTCATAACTTTGGAATATGAATTGGTTATTTTTGGTGTTAAACTTTTCAGATGTTCATAAAAAATGATTAATTATTTTCTGTAAACTGAACAAAAATAGATTTGTGCTTGGTGCTTTTTATTTTTTAAACTTTTTCTCACAATTTATCCACTTGCTTTTCCACTCAATGTTAAGATTGATATTTTAAGGATGGGAATATTTTATAATCTTTTTACATGATAATGTTCTGATATGAAACTTTACTCTTTCAATTCCATATTCTACATATTTCATATTTTTTGTCATAATTTTTGATGTCATAAGATTTATGAGAAAATAAAATTTACACTTGTCTTTCATTACATTTAAAATAAAAGAAATTTACGAAAGTGGGAATTTGAATATATTTTGTCATTTTCCTTAGTAGGAAAATGTTTTAATTTTAATATCTTGGTAGTTCTTTAAAGCTTTTAGAATGAACTTAGCTGGCCAATTTTGAGTTAAGGAAAATACATTATCATGTGATAATAGATTCTGCACAGGTTGCCTAATTTGGTTACAAACAACAACTTGAGCTACAACTGAAAACTCTGTGCTACTAAATTTTGAATTAACTTCTTCATAACTATTAGTTCAATTTCCTTTTGAATTGTAAACTCTTTGCGGAGTATTAGCCCCTAACACTATACTAAAAGGCTATTGCTGTGATTTCAGTATTAAGTACGTTTTACAAGTTGGAGTTGCTTTCCCCACACCCAGCTTATTTGAATTTACAGTTAAATTGGTTGCTAACCATGGCTAGAAAGCTTGGTCTGCATTACTATTTTACCAATAGATATGGGAGAAGAGATAGATTCATTACTTTCCCTGAAGCATCAGTTTAAAGTGAATGCAACTGACTCTACTGTAATTTGAAGTTGGCTTGTTGATTTCATTTTCTGTACTGATAGCCAATTAATTCCAGCTTATTTTAAAAGTAGAAAAATTCAAATTTTAGTATCACTAGGCTTTCAAAAGTAGCTCAACTTAGCAATCTGTTTTATGGTTGTTGAATAATGGTATCTTATAGTTAAAGGATTCGTAACACATTCTACTTCATGTTAAAAAATTTAGTGCTGCTCTTTGGTAATTCATAACACTTAGCAGTGAAGACAAATTTTATGGTTTGCATGTCATCACCAAAATTAAGTAACATCGAGCTTTTTCAGTACCTAGATGCGTGACTGGTTAAGAATACCAGGTGCTGTAAGCTTAGATGTGCAGGGGGTGTAATGGATAATGGCTCGGAGTTGTTAATTGGAGAGCTGAGTTTCAGTTCTGATTGGGTTCATTATATTCACTTGTGCACAAATACCCTTGGAAAAGATATGAATTCATCTCTTCCCTCTCCAGCTATGGGTTAATTAGTAAGATGCATATCACTAAAGCCATTATTATCTCAAGAACTAAAGTAAAACAGTGTACAAAATATTTAGATTTCAGTATTAAATAATCCATATAGGTTGATATGTCTCTAAACAAAATCGGCCAATAAATTTTATGTAGTTCTAAAGATAGATATTTTCCTAAAAAGACATCTCCTTGAATCTCTTGACATTTGAATACTATAAGTGTGTGTGTGTGTGTATATATATATATATATATATATATAATATATATATATAGTGTACTCTTGTTGTGGATGGCAAATGAGGGCACAGTAAGATGAGGTGTGCTCAATTTCTATGGACTTGTCTCTTGAGGCCTGCAGGCGTGTTTACTGAATAATCTGCACATGGCTTGTTTATAGTGGTCATTGCTTTGTGCAGCACAATGCACACACTCTCTATCAAAACAGCCATACTCTGTACTGTTGTACGGTTTGCCACCTCTCTCTCTGTGGTTTAAATGTGCACCTGGACACTGACTCAGGTTTTACCATGTTCCTGTAACACACACACACCTATATATTATAGGTTATTTATGCTTGCAATTTAAGGTCCAGTTCACTTCTAGAGTTTACTAGTTATATACATGTCTTTAAGAATGGTATTAATGTAAAATTTTTAAACACCTCTATCTAATATAATAATTTTTAATCTTGCAATATTTCTTATTACTGTAAACATTATTTTAACTGGGTATGTGTATTTGAGTTGATATCCCTGTTTTTTTTTTCTTTTTCTTAAAGAATGAAATTAATAACACCTATCCTAGATTGAGAAGTTCTGCTAAATAAAAATTGTTCTTCCTGCCATGAATCAAAGCTGTATCCCCTTTTCCATCAGGGAAACTACCAGGAATAGCAACTTGAACACAAACTCACTAAAAATAATGTTTATAGTAATAACAAATAATGCTGGTTTAAAAAATGACTGTTGTTTACATTTTGAGTACAAAACTGATGTTGGCTGATATAGATTTGTAGAAGTCTAAATGAGATGTGCTTTCCTGAAATAGGTAATCTGAACCATACTTTATCAAGATGGTCTCCTGTAGCCAAATTGGTAGCAGCAAGTTTTGGCTATAGGAATAGTGTCCTGATGGAAAAAAATAAAAATTTGATTCCTGTTGAGAGACATAATTTTTCTTTAGTGGAACTTGTTTATAAAAAAAAAAAAAAAATTGGATAGCAACTCAAACACATGAATACACAAAAAATGTTCATAGTAATAAAAGATATACTGTGAGGATAATGTCAGGTTCAAACTTAAAATAACTACTGTAAATTACCAAGAGGCTATGAAGTGTTAAGGGGGGAAAAAAAAATGTAAAGTGAAAGGTGTAAATAATTGAGCAGTCTTTCCAAATTGCACAGCCTATAAGTCACATGGAATGTCACTGACACAGAAAGGACTCCGTAAAATGACTTTGTTTCAGGCCCTTTACATGATTAAAAAATGTGGATGCATTGAGAAATATTTACTTTTTTATCAACTTGAGTCTCAATCTAAAAAATATCCAGATTTTAACAATTAATCTTATATTCAATTATGCTTATGTTTCTGATCTTGTCTAAAAATGATTCTGAATTAATTAACCTGAAAATTAAAACTGACAAACAAAAATGTGTCCTTCATGACTTTATATCTCATCTTGTATTCACTCAAAATAGCAATAGCATTTTGAAATTTGGTTGTTTGTATAAGACCATGGCTGTAAAGCTAGATAAAGTTTTTCACATGGATGTATGCAATTCAGTGTTTATTATTTTCCTTATTTCATCTTCTGTATTACTATTTGGGGGAACTGAGCAGACAAGGAAAACATTTGTGTTAATTTGTTTTAAAATAGGCTCTATGGGGTTTAATACTGAGCAATAAAAGAATTTAAAAATTTTAATTTACTGAACAAAAGTAATCAGATTGAACACATTGTAACTAGCTTGAAAATTTATTCCCACAGTGAACTGTTTACATGATTCTGTTTTCTTATGACTCTTCGTGCATGTACAGGTTTGTTTCTTTCATTTTATTTATTTCTCACCTGACTATGCATGTATAATAAGCATTATATCTACATAAAATCTCGGTCCCACCAACTTGTGATCTTGGAAAGTTTGAAAACAGGTTTTCCTCGAGGTTGGAAGATATAGAAAGGGTATTTCTGATTTTTGTAAAGCACTGCAGTTATGCTTTTAGCTCAGAATCTAATGCGGTGTTGATATTTTGCACCTATCATAAGTAGGATTGAAAGTAGGAGGAGACTGTTGATTAATCTTTTGACTTTGGAGGGTTAGCAGTAAGGCAAAATCATATCAAGGAGACATTTGGCCTTAATTACTGAAGGTTAATCTGCTTTACAATAATGGATGTTGTGATTCAGTGATTTATTTAAAAAACAAACTGGCGGCACCTTTATTTGATTAAGAGTAAATGGAACATAACTATTTTGGTTAATTTGACCTGGATTGGCAAATATGCTGGTAGGGCATGAGATAATTGTAATGAATGTTATAGGAGATGAACAATAACTGTCAAATCATCACTCATTTTTAAATCTCTAACTTTTAGGACATATTTTGTCTCTTTTCTGCTTACCTTTCTCTGTTCTTTTTTTTAATATTTTAAGAGTCTTGTTTGTTAAACCCTCACCTCCAAGGATAAAACAGTTGGCTTTTAACTTTTTTCTTATATAGAACTAGTTTGCCAGAAAAGAAAGCCTTATTCATTGTAACTCTTATAGATGCACTGTCCATTAAATCCATGTCCTTTTTAAGAATATAAAAAGGGATAGATAAGTAGACAATGACACTGAATGTTAGTCTGATTCTTTAATTACTAATTGCTGAAGAGACACTTAAAAATAATAAAAAAAACTTGTTTGCTGAATATCACTTGCTTTTCTATTGTGATCATTAAATTCAGATTTAAGTTTCCCTCTTGTCTGTGAGAAAGCCTACACAGATATTCTGTGACTCTTTATTTTGTTAACAGCTATTCTTTCTTTTTACATACATGCTAAAATGTTCTATTCCATGTTGTTCTTAAAAATGAGCAACATTTATCATCTTGCGAACTAGACATTTCTTCCAGGATCCTCAGTCAGTCAGTTAAGTGCCATACGTGATACATGCTTTGGGCAGTCATGTCTTGAAAGAGACATGACTGGCTGGGCAGAAGACTATCCTGCAGTAGGTTGCCATTGCTTTCTGCAGTAGACTGGTTGCCAGCCAAGGCTATAGAACCTAATCTGTCCTATTATTTAACCCATAACTGGAGGGAATAGATGGATTAATACCTTTCCCAAGGGTATTTGTGCGTAAGTGAATGCAAGGAATTCAACTAGAATTTGAACTTGGCACCCTGATTTGTCATTCCAAGTAGATATCTACTGTACCACAACACACATCTTAGGATCCTCGCTTAGTCCAAATGACCATTCTGGAAAAAAAATCAGTTCTTCAAGAAAAAAAGAACTTTCCTTTCAGAGAACAAGCTACTCTTAAGCTTTGTGCATTGGTACTACAAAGTTTTCATGCTTTTTCTGTTAATGGACAGATAGAAAAATCTGTAAGAATAATTTTAAGGCTTTTGTTATTATATTCTGTCAAAGTTTTTTTTTTTTTAAATTACTAAACTCCCTACTTTCTTGAATTCTGAATAATGTGAATAACACAAATGTATTTATGGTGCACACACACACAAGAAAACTGTATGCACAGTTTTTTTTTTTTTTTGTGTGTGACACATACTGTCTTAACCACATTCTTTCTTATATTGTATTTCTGTATCTGATTAGTTTTGGGTTGGCAGTTGACTGGTGTTTAGATAAATACTTTATATTATGTATAAAGGTCAGTTTGTGTGAGTTTAACTGAAAATTAAATACTTGGTTGGAACAAAAGTTTGTAATATTTATTTATTTATTTTTTTTTTCCAGTAGGTGACATTTGAACACCTGATTTCATTGAACATGACTGAAAAATATATATATATATATATATATATATATATATTTTTCCTGTTCAAATGCAATAAAATTACTCATTTTTGTAAAGAATAATAATAGGATGGTTAAAAAAGGTATTGTTTACAAAATGTAGAACCAAAATGTCCTTGGAAATGAGTTACCATTAACCATTCTAAAAACTAGTCTGCATCTGAAAAAGCTTTGTCTCTGGTGAGATTGGTAGAACTTCCTGATGCAAAATCAAACACTAATTAACGTTTGAATAGGATTGATTAAATACAACAATTGATGAAAGCGACCAGAGTTTATCAATCAGAAGGGTACATACAATCTTCCATCAGAACAATGACAAATCTCATGTCCTTTTGCAGATCTAGCAGAAATCTGTACAGCTTGGCTGGGATGTCTTATTATAATTGCCAGTCACCTGACATTTTACCTTTGGATTGCCACTTAATTTGTTTCTTAGAAAATTCTCTTAATAGGAAGAACTTCAATTCTCTGGAATCTTGTCAAAACCACTTAGACCGAAAGATGTCATGGAAACCTGAAGCTGCCCCCAAAGTAGTGTAAAATACTTGAACAAAATGGCACATATGTGGTTGAATAAACCTATGTAGAAATATCTAAATATTTCACTTTGATACCAATTTTTGTTCTAATCTAATATTAAGTTTGTGTGTGTGTTTAAAAATAATCTGTAACACTGATATGAAATAAAATCAGTCTTATTTATATTTTAGTCAGCTTACCTGTTTTTGTTTTTTGGAGATAAATAATTTGCATATACCTCTTTCAAAAATGAAATTTTTAGTCTGGTCTTTTATAATTGTTTTTGCTTTGTGGATAGCTTTTATGATTAAATTGCTTAGTTATCTAAGTTTTATACCCTGAAATTAGTAATGACCATAGTATTTAGATCATAGCTTAAGTAAAGTTATGTTAAAGGAAGTAAGCAATGGTAACATTTTTATTAACATATTTTATATATCTAACAAATCAAAATTTTAATTTTGAAATATTTATTTTTGAAGTTTTGCTAATAAAATGTTTTTAATAATGTAAATAATAATAATCTAAACTTATTTATAAATGGAACTTTGTCTGTGTAGGTGTCATGGTACAATGGCAACCAAGATGGCATAGTAATAAAAAAAAGACTTGAAGTGATTAATTTTTTTTAGATTTAGTGAAAGAAAATTATAGAAGTAAGGTTGGTATATGTGATCGATGCCCCCCCACTCCCTATTAATAATATTCTAAATCTTTACTTAATATACTTGCTTTTGTTTAATAAATTTGAAGGTTAATCATCATTTATGAATGGCATCTGTGTTGACTGTGTTAAGTATATGAGGTTGGTAAAATATAATCTTTAAAGATTTGAGTTTTGTTCTTGTAATTGCTCATCACAATAAGTTCATGTATAGCCTGAATATACATAAGGTGTAGCTGCTTAGAAAATAGTTCGGCCATTAATTGATTGTTATCCTGACAGAGAAAATAATGTTTGTTGTAAACCTGTCTTTAAATATTGTAAAGTTTATGAGGTTGTGAAAATTTTGTAGGCTTAATTTTTCCAATCCTTAACCTTTAGAAAGATTTTAGGCCATCTCCATGAATTTCAATGGGAAATAAACAGTAGTACATTTCCTCTTTGGAGTTGCATTTTGCAATACATAATCATGTAGAAATTTAAAAACCTTGTAGCCAAAATTTGGTATGATATTGATTAGAAATAGATTATATAACCTAAAAGGTGTGGGAATAGTTTTTAATTCATGTAATCTGTTTAGGAAAAATAGCTTTTTACTTAGATGAAATCTGAATGACTAAACAACAGAAAAAGATTTTTTTTCACTCTCCTTTGATTTGATAGAACATACTTGAACATAGTCTTTTTTTTTTTTTTTCCAGTTAATATGTTACTAAAATTTTTAAAAAATTAAACTCTTGAAAGTAACTGGAATAAATGGGACAAAAATAGGTATTTTCTCCTCTCTTTATCCAATGTTGGTAGATTTATTGAATTAACATTTGATAATCTTGCATATTATTAGTTGATATGTTATCTGTTGATTTTCATTTAGTCAAGTGATATTTTCAATAAGCAAATTGCTTTGTTTTCTCGTTATGTATTTGTTGACAAAAAAATTCACCTCCTGTTTTGAAAGATGATTCTGCAAAACTATATTAAAACTGCTTATTTTATAAGCCAATTATTAGTGACTTAAATGAGTAAGTGTAATTAATAATCATTATTGAACTTGGTTTTATTTGCTTAAAAGTGCTTTGCATTTTAAATCTTTATTTTGTCCAATAGTTTCTAAGAGCTGCTTAGAAAGATGATCTTGTTCCATATTAGCAAAACAATGTTACATGATTTCTATAATTGTTGATATGTCCCCATGATTTCCCATGACTTTGGTGCTCATATTATAGTATTTAAGTCTTCATGTTGCATCTTTTTTGTATCTGTACAGTACATTATGCATATACTCTGTGGCTGAGGTAGTTTTAATTTGTTGGAATCTTTCCAGAATATTGCTGTATAGAAAAGTCAATTTATGATTTGTGAATGCTTCTTGATATACACTTGATTGGTCACAAGATCTTGCAAATAATCAGTGAATATTTATTACTATTAATGTTTATTTTTTTTTTTTACTCTCATTATATTCAAAATGAAAATATCATTATAAATATGATTTCACTCTTATATTTCAATGCATGGTATCTTGAATATGGTTATAAATGTTCAGTTACCAGAATTTCTTTTTGATATTACTTATTTTTTTGTTTTATTTGTGAATAAAGGATGTAATTAAAGGCTACCAAATCTGCAATTCTGTAATTTTTAATTTTAATTTTTTATTTTTAGGGTTGAATTAAAAAAATTATCACTTGTTTAGGACTCAGAACTATTGATTTTACTGTAATTAACTCTTGAACTTATTTATTTTTCACACATTCTTTGTGCATGTTCATGCATGAATAAACTTTCTCTATGTAAAAGTTGATGTGTGGGTGATGTAATGGTTGGAATAAAAAATCAGTCAAGTATGAATTCCACTTCGGGTTGTTCATTTATGCACAAATACTCTTAGGGAAAGTATGAATCCATCTCTTCACCCACTTCAGCTATAGACTATATAGTAGGATTTGTATCTGGAAAAAATGTTATTATATTAAAAATAAAGTAGTTAATGCAACATTAATTTATAAATAAATAATTATTCTTACAATCCAAGATATGTTTTGACTTTAAATAATCTACAAAGTGTTGATAAGCCATAAAAGCAAACTATAATCTATGTTCAAGCCACATCAGTCAGTTAAGTGCCATACGGGATACACACTTGGACGATCATGTCTCAATAGAGACATGACTGACTGGGCAGAATATTATCCCGCAGTAGGTTGCCATTACTTCTGCAGTAGATTGGTTGCTGACCAAGGCTATAGAACCCAATCTGTTATTTAACCCATAACTGGAGGAAAGAGATGGATTAATGCATTTCCCATGGGTATTTGTGCATAAGTGAATGTAAGGAATTCAACTGGAATTCGAACTCGGCTCCCCGATTTCTCATTCCGAGCCAATATCCACTGCACCACAATGCGCATTCATGCTGTTTTTTATCCTTTCAAACAAGTTACAAGTTGTGTGTTGATATTTTTGGTTCTTTCTTACTAAAACTTCAGCTTACTATTTTATACCATTATGTGTAAGATAGTTGATGATCAAAATCCTGTTTACATGAACTGGAATAAGAAATGGTGTGTGACTAAAATTTATGCTCTATAGATTTTACTTTTTTTTTTTTTTTGTAACTTGAGGTCCTCACAATTTTAGTTTTTATATGAAATTATTGTAAACTAAGATGTTACAAACATTGTGAAATTGGTTGTTTTGTAAGTTGGTTCTTCACTATATTCTGACACTTATTTCACATTGAGAATCACTTGTCATTTTTGTATTGTGTAAAATGGCTATTCTAACATTTTGTAAGATTTGTTGGAGTTATTGGGTGAAATTTATTAAACATGTTTCGAGATCAAATGTCAAGGATGTATTTGTAAAGTGAATAGAGCTACATCAGTTTTAACACATGTCAATTACAAGCTTCTTGTGATTATGATAACCTCTATAATAAAATCATCAGCTATTTATTTAATCCTGAAATAGAAACTACAAATATTTATAACAAACCTGTATTAAATCAGAGTAAGAGCAATAGAAACACTATTTATATTTAAAAAAGAACCTGAGAATTTTAATGGTTATTAAATTGTGACTAAAATGCATTTGTTTGTTTCTTGGCAAACAGGTTTTTTAATTTTAGCATTTGAAAGTTATTGCAAATTAGTATTCCGGTTCTAGAGGTATCAATGCATATCTTCATTGTTGATAAATATAAATTTTGGCATGATGTATTGTTATAATTTTTCTATGGGCTACTGCTATCAATGAAACATTTTATTTGCTCATGTGCAATTCAGCACTATAGTTGAGTTTCCAGTTGATTGATCCACACCGTGGGACCATTTACTACATGTTGAACTTTGCTATGATGTGGACATTCATGTAATAAAAAGCAAGTTCTGTTGTTGTACTTAGATATTTAATAATATCAAAAGATAAAAATAAATTTCCTTTTTAGGCTTTAACAACATTTAGCATGAGGATTTGATGATTAACTGATTTTTTTTTTTCAAGTCATTGAAATTTTCATCTTTCAATCTATATCAACAAATATCAATTGTTTTTTGCAATTGTTGATTTACTCTTGACCTCTAGTAATATATGATTTCTTTCTTCCATCAGATTGTCAAAATACTAATTTCTGAGCCATTTATAGTAGAAATATTTGAGAAAAATTAAATGCTATTTATTGATTTGCTTAGTAACAGTGAAAACAGTGTAATTGTTAAGTGCTATTTTAATTGTCATTTATGGATGATTAAATAGTTTAAACAGGTGCTATTACTAAGTTTGAAAGTAGAGAACACTTGGTACTATTATAAGCTAATACTAAGTACATTTGTTAATAAAGTTGTATTATAACAAATATATATGATATACAAAAGAGGTTTAGAAATGCCCAAGAAAGCCTTTAAATACAAAATCTGTTTGGCCAAATTTTGGGAAGTGGGTTACTTTGAGAATTTTCCAACATCCCTCATAGTTAAAACTGAGCACAATTTGTGGTGTGTGACAAAATCTAATCATCTTATCTGTAAAATGATTATTCATAATTTGAAATATGTTTGTAATTGTAGCATTTTTATTTTTTATGAATTTTCAGCATTTAATTCAGCTTTTACAAAAAAGTTAGGTAAATGTTTCTTTGATTCTGTTGTTAGATGGCATTGTTAAATAGCATTAATAGTTTTAAATAACTTCAAAGATCGCTTTTGATTATGATATTTGCATACATTTTCAAGAAAATAATTTCAATTTACATAATTCAAATTATTGTCCTCCTTTTTTATTGTCATATTCACAGTGTTTTGATCATTGTATGCTCTGGCCTTCTTCAGGTGAATTTTGAACTGAACCCTTTATTTAGTTCATATTATGCTTTTTTTTTATTTTAAGAAAGGTGAGAATGATGATAAAATGCGTAAAAAAGTCTTGTATATTTTGTGAAAAATGTAAAATAATTGATCAAATGTATCAAAAGTGTTTTGTGAAGTTTTATGCTGGTGATTTTTTGCTAAATCATGTTCCATGTCATAATAAGTCAAACTATTCAAATTAAGTGTTGAAAATCATTTACCTTAGCTTGATTTTAGTAGTTGCTTACTATGATATTAGCCCAAACCAAAAAACTATTGGATTATATTTGTGTGTGTAATCTTCTCTTTAAATGTTAGGAAATTGTCTTTGGAACAAGGGGGTGTGCAAGTGATATGAACTATTACTTACCAAAAGAAGCTGTCTTTATTCAAAAAAGGTGGTGCATTAGTATATGGGAGGATTGGAAAGGAGTCTTTTACTAGGAACTCTTTCTAAAGAATCAAATGATTTGAATTTGAACAAGTACTGTTAGCATTTAGACCAGTTGAAGACAGCAGTCAACAAAAAGTGTCTGGGATGATTTAAGAGAAAAGGTGTAACATTCCATCACCATGTCTGACTGTCAATTTTACTTAATCAATCAAACAATTTTTTGGACCAACCTAATAATGAGTTATTAGCTTTGAGTAAATGTAAAAACATTGATGACATAAAAAAACAAAACAAAAACCCACTAACATTTATATTCTTTTATAACATGGGGCTCACTTGGCAAAAGAAAACAAAAAAGTTTTTTAAACTGGCCTTGATTTTGATGACATAAAAATGTCACTCAGTTTTAGTGGCCAAGGAAACAAAAACACATTTTGATGCACTGAAAAAAGACCAACTACTGATCAGGCATAAAAAAGTCTGCCTCCTTCTACTGAGCGCCCATAGCTCAGAGGTTGAATCACTGACCGATGCCAATTCGGTTGGGTTTCAATCCTGGGTAAAAAGCAATATATGTTGCCTTTTTGTGCAAACACAGTTATGATGTCAATTCCTTCTCCCACCTTCTGCTCATCTAAATCTAATCTATCTAATCTAAACTTAGTTATAAATGGAACTTTGTCTGTGTGCGTGTGTCTGTTACCTATAGACTTGAAATGGCTGAACTGATTTTCTTGAAAATTTACACAGTTGTACTATAAGCGTCTGTGAGTGTTCTTGGCTAGGTTTTGTGTCGAGGTACCACCGATAAATATTGATAATCAAAAAAATTGGGTTATAGAAGGAGTGGTCTGATTTTAATCAAATTTGATACACTCATAGACAAAGACATAAACGATATTCAGAAGTTTCAAGGTTGCAGTTCTTACAATAGTGCAGAAAATAGATAATATATATATAAAAGCTTTCATTACACCTGAGCAATGCTGGGCTATACTGCTAGTCTTATTATAATACTGACTTGCTAAGGTCATATAACTATTGAAACTTTATTAAATTATCTTATAAAAATGATCTATTCTACAAACCAGTCTTTCCATGGACATAGAAATGATGTTCAGAAGTTTCAAGGTTGCAGTTCTTACAATAGTGCAGAAAATCAATTATATATAAAAGGCAAGATGTTTGTGTGTGTGTGTATCTGTTTATCTGCCTATATGTCTGTATTTTTTTTCAGCCCTTTTATTTTAGTTTTTGCTTCGGGTTTGGCTCTAAGTAGGTATAATTGTAGTTCTTAGTCTCAGCCATGATACCATTTACTCAGAGGACTTATTTAGCCTTCAAGATTCATTTTACGACGAAAAAAATTTATTTGATATCGATAGCAGGAAATCAAAATTTGACTTACATCCATTCATTTTTCTTTCAGTCTACGGTTTCGCTTTAACTGGAAATAACTATTGCTTTTTAGTCTTTCGTCCCAGCGTTCCTGGAGTCTGAGCTCCAGGACCATGGATTAGTTTTAAAGCTTTCATTACACCCGAGCAATGCCAGGCTATACTGCTAGTATGCCATATTCAAGAATGATTTTTCAAGTATTCATCAGTTATTTCACTTCTTCCAACCTAAAAAATACAGCACTCATTAATAGAGTGAGAGAGAAGAAAAAAGAGAATGTAAACAATAAATATCTATTTCTATTTTCACCTTTTTTATATAATTAACTAACCCAGTTCAACCTAATATATGAAATTTTATACTTGTTTGTCCATGTATATGGATATTGCTTTTTCACTTTTTTTTTTTATTCGTGGGATTACAGTACTTGCCTTTGTATCCTTTCACTTATGAACTACTGCATCATCTGATGAGCTGATAATTCTATAAATATCCAGAAAATAACAATCTTTACCATTGATTAAGATTTGATTCTGAAGTACTGATTTTTCTGTCATTTCTCCTTTGTCCCTGTGAGACGTACAGTGCGTATTTCAAGGCTCTATTTGCATATCATCCTCAATCTGGAAGTTGTGAGTCTTTTTCCTTTTCCAACAGCCATAAGTAATGTGCATAAAATGTCTTCATTTATACTAAAGTACTTATCTCTCCCTGCCTTAATTTTGCTCGTATATTGTCCCAAATATTTCTTCAGTCTATGAGAGATGCTCGCTTTCAGCCTTGATTGTTCCATAGTCTCTACAATTCCATTATCATATATCAGTTAAGTGCCGTATGTGATACAAGCTTGGGCGATCATATTGTGAAAGAGACATGACTGACTGAGCAGAAGATTATCCCACAGTAGGTTGCCATTACTTTCTGCAGTAGACTGGTTGCAAGCCAAGGCTATAGAACCCAATCTGTCCTGTTATTTAACCCATAATACCTTTCCCAAGGGTATTTGCGCATAAGTGAAATGCAAGCAATTCAACTGGAATTCAAACTCAGCTCCCCAATTTCTTATTCCAAATCAATATCCACTGCACCACAATGCACATCCATTATCATATATGCTGCTCTTAAAAAAACATCTGACATTTCCAGTAGACTGGTTGCAAGCCAAGGCTATAGAACCCAATCTGTCCTGTTATTTAACCCATAATACCTTTCCCAAGGGTATTTGCGCATAAGTGAAATGCAAGCAATTCAACTGGAATTCAAACTCAGCTCCCCAATTTCTTATTCCAAATCAATATCCACTGCACCACAATGCACATCCATTATCATATATGCTGCTCTTAAAAAAACATCTGACATTTCCAGTAGACTGGTTGCAAGCCAAGGCTATAGAACCCAATCTGTCCTGTTATTTAACCCATAATACCTTTCCCAAGGGTATTTGCGCATAAGTGAAATGCAAGGAATTCAACTGGAATTCAAACTCAGCTCCCCAATTTCTTATTCCAAATCAATATCCACTGCACCACAATGCACATCCATTATCATATATGCTGCTCTTAAAAAAACATCTGACATTTCCAGTAGACTGGTTGCAAGCCAAGGCTATAGAACCCAATCTGTCCTGTTATTTAACCCATAATACCTTTCCCAAGGGTATTTGCGCATAAGTGAAATGCAAGGAATTCAACTGGAATTCAAACTCAGCTCCCCAATTTCTTATTCCAAATCAATATCCACTGCACCACAATGCACATCCATTATCATATATGCTGCTCTTAAAAAAACATCTGACATTTCCAGTAGACTGGTTGCAAGCCAAGGCTATAGAACCCAATCTGTCCTGTTATTTAACCCATAATACCTTTCCCAAGGGTATTTGCGCATAAGTGAAATGCAAGGAATTCAACTGGAATTCAAACTCAGCTCCCCAATTTCTTATTCCAAATCAATATCCACTGCACCACAATGCACATCCATTATCATATATGCTGCTCTTAAAAAAACATCTGACATTTCCAGTAGACTGGTTGCAAGCCAAGGCTATAGAACCCAATCTGTCCTGTTATTTAACCCATAATACCTTTCCCAAGGGTATTTGCGCATAAGTGAAATGCAAGGAATTCAACTGGAATTCAAACTCAGCTCCCCAATTTCTTATTCCAAATCAATATCCACTGCACCACAATGCACATCCATTATCATATATGCTGCTCTTAAAAAAACATCTGACATTTCCAGTAGACTGGTTGCAAGCCAAGGCTATAGAACCCAATCTGTCCTGTTATTTAACCCATAATACCTTTCCCAAGGGTATTTGCGCATAAGTGAAATGCAAGCAATTCAACTGGAATTCAAACTCAGCTCCCCAATTTCTTATTCCAAATCAATATCCACTGCACCACAATGCACATCCATTATCATATATGCTGCTCTTAAAAGATTATCCCACAGTAGGTTGCCATTACTTTCTACAGTAGACTGGTTGCAAGCCAAGGCTATAGAACCCAATCTGTCCTGTTATTTAACCCATAATACCTTTCCCAAGGGTATTTGCGCATAAGTGAAATGCAAGGAATTCAACTGGAATTCAAACTCAGCTCCCCAATTTCTTATTCCAAATCAATATCCACTGCACCACAATGCACATCCATTATCATATATGCTGCTCTTAAAAAAAACATCTGACATTTCCATTAGCAAATTTAACTTTCACCAACTCTGCATGAAAAGTAGTAGTAATAATATTTATATCCCAAATTTAAATTTTATTTTCAATATATCTAAAACCCTTTAATATGAGCATAGTGAACTTGACAAAACATAAAAATGGTACCAAATTTATCTTGGTAGCTGAATGAGGGACAGTTATGACTATCCAAATTTTGTCAGCTTTCTGTCTCATATGCTATTGAGCCAGAAGCCAATTTTAATTGTCTATAACTGAAGATGCAGGCTTCAAACAAGTTAAAAATCATTATAAATGTAATGTCATGTAGTTAGTCCTGAAGTAAAAGAAATCTAACACTAATGAAATCAATAATTTAGATCAGACCAGCCTAAAATTTGGGAAAAATTGTATTCTCAAAAAACAAAATCTTAGCTTGTGAAAAAGAACAGTAATGACTACAAATGTTAGAAATTTGTTTCATGAAATGAATCATGGGTGAATCCTTCAAACAAATGCTTATTTCATTATTATTAGTTGAAGATAAATGAGTTTTATCTTCAACTTTGTTAGAGCTATTTTGATATGTGACTCAAAATGCAGCAAGTTTTAAAAACAATGCTATGAAATTGTCAACTTAAAAAATGGAAGAATGTATGGACGTCTTTGAATTAAGGGTATAATTTAAAGAGACATGGAATAAAAGCTTGTCGGACATGAGAAAGATTTGTGTCTTTAGAAAGAGAAATGATTAAATTTTGTTTACATATCAATTAATCAAAATAGCCTAAAAAATAAATCAATCAGCAGTTGAAATGGAAAAAAATCTTTGCTATTTTAGCATGTGTTTGCACTGTAAACTAGGGCAGTTTGGAAGACCTACTGTTACCTTTTAATACCTCATCCTCTGAGACCCACTCCAAAAATATCCTTTTAAATACCCCAGCAATTTCAGCTGCAGTTTTTTTCATAATCTATATCTGTATAGTTACTTGTCTTGGTTCACAGTCAGTACAACCTCTGCCAATCTGAATTTCTCTTCTTTTCGTAGATACTTGTCATAGGTCACCATTTGCTGTACATCCTCTGGAGTTGTATCTAAATCAATCTTCTGGTCTAAAAAAAAATGATGGTCATATCTATCTTCAAATGATGAAGTTTCTTTAGATTTAATTTTTCACTGCTGCTACTCTCCTATCTCAGTCTTCTGGCACATTAAGCATTTTTTCTCACCCTGGTCAGAGCATTCATCATTATTTTCTGAGGGAATGAACATTACATGCAGCTTTAGGCTAAGTTCAATAATTACCTTTCCTAGGTTTCTCACTTGTTGCTCCTTTTGTTTGGTGCCCTTAAACATGGTATACAATTTACTTACATTAATGTTTGTAATCATCTTTTTTTTTTTTCCTGTAGTCATGCCATGTCCTCTATCTTTGCATCACCTATCTCTAAAACAGTGTTTGTTGACAGACTACTAGCATCACACTTTGTAATAGCTTCTTTTTCCTGATTTAGGCACATGCTAGCTCCCATTCACTGGATCATCTTCTCTATAATATTTCTCATTATAGCAATTGTCTTTTTTTCCTATCTTATCTTTTTGGCCTATTTTTTCAATTTTTCTTTTAACATAATTGCATGAAATTCAGTCATTCAGAAATTGCCTAACAGGTTTCCACATATAAAAATAGTTTCCACTTGGATCTTATTCCTCCCACTCTGCCTAAAAATGAAAACAACCCACTTATCTTGCATTGCTTCAATCTGAGCCTGAACCTGTCCCCACCACCCTCAATGACTTTTTGGATTCAATCCAAATTTAAGTGATTCATATCTCAGCTGTTGTCACCAGTCTTATCCACCAATATATTATCTATGTAGAAGTTAGTGGCCCCTTTTTAAGTCTATTCACTATTCTCAATATCATCTTCAGGACATTTGCTATGATGTTTTGTTACAGATTTAAGTTCAGATCCCAACCAATTTAAACAATGTGTTGCCTTTGTATACTAGCAGATATTTATTAAATATTCATAATAAAGCAATTGAAGTCCCTATTATTTATATCCACTCTTACAAGGTCTACAAGTGACACACCATGTGGCTAGTCAATACTTGAAAGTCCAACACTAGCTGGAACTTTTTTTTTCATTGACTTAACTACTTCCATTAGTAGCAACACTCATTTCCCTAGGCAATGAGAATACTTCAATCCACTTGTGCCACTTTTTTGAAAATTCAGCTTTTATCTTTCTACTTTGTAGCTTACTGTATTCAATATGAGGGGGTCTTCCTTCTGGAACTATTTGACTATTGCTTGCTGTTAAACTCTGTGCAGAAAACTTTATCTTATGACAAATAATCTCCTCTCTAGTGTTTGCTTTAACAATTTCACTGATCACATCTCTACTTATTGCTATATTAGTTTTATCAACAATTTTGTCGAGCACATAAAACCTGATGTTTCAATCACACCCCATGCACCATTAACTCTACTACCCACTGGTGTCTCTACACTGAATCTCTAATATTGACCACATGTTTTCTTCATCCCACTCCAGCATTTCAAATTAATCAAAGTAGTTGTGTAACCTGTACCCACTTCTAGAACTTTCACCATTGATAATAAATATAAAAGTGCCTTGACTTGATTGAAGGGGTAGCTATCTATCTGCACATTATCCCCCCCCCCCCCCAATTGGCTACAATATGATCTGTCTCATTACATTAGTAACAAATCAACTCGGGTTTAGCTTCTTTCCTAACACTCAAAACATTATCTCTTGACTGTGCTTTTCCCCTTTCTTGATTCTCTGTTATTTGAAGCTTATCATCTTGTTATGCTAGATATTATTTTAGCCACTGCTGCAAGATCTTGGGTTTTGCTTAACATCAACCCCTTTTTCTAATATAAAGCTCGATATAAAAATAGAAAGGTTGCTATATCTTGTCTATTCTGTAGTTTTGATACTAATTTTGCTATTTTTAACTGCTCAGCCCTGTCATTATCTTATTACTCATTCCCTACTCTGTTATGGCACTGAATACTATTTAAAAGCTAGCTTGCTTTTAAATAGAAAAAAAAACGATTTGACCTGTAGTCTTCTTTCACTGAGAATGATTTGCTCAGCAAATGCACACAAAGAATAAACAAAAAAGGAATTTTTTTTTTTTTTTTTTTTTAAGCCAACCTAGATTTTGATGACATAAATATGCCACTGTTCTATTAGCCAAGACAAAAGGGAAACAATTTTAGTACACTGGAAAACCATCTTCTCCCTGTAAACTTTTTTGAGTCCACTATTTGTTCAACATCCAAACTCACAACCCGTAATATGTATGTGTGGCATTCTTTTCCTCCTTCCTGATCATTACACATTTATTAATCACTATATTGATCTTTTAATAGAACCAAAATGGTTACGTTTTCAAATCTAATCTTAAACAGAGGTCCTTCATTTTTTAATAATTTCAATGTATAATATAGAAGGGGGTTGATAATTGTTCTAAACCATTTGTAGCCCTTGGCAATTTGTCTTGATTTTATAATTATCAAGAACAGTGGACATGCTATAAGACTATAAGAATCTGATTAAAATCACTGTAAAATCTTGATTTTAAAAAGGTTAAATTTTTGAGTTTGTTTAGTGTGTTATGTTATAACTTGTTTTCTAGCAGTTATAATAGTAAGTTTTGCTTGGGTGCTCACCGTGATATCTGTAAGAAGTATTCTGAAAACGGACTCCAATAGATTGTTTTAAAGATAACTTGTGTTCTTTATTTAAGTCTCTAGACTAGTCCGTTTATGTCACTGGGAGTGTATTATTTATTCCACAATATCACTCCTTTTGAGATTTCTTTTAACAAATATTTAATTTTATTTATTAGTGATCACCCACTAGGACGTACATTGTGGTGCAAGAAATAACGACTTGGAACAACAAATCGAGAAGCTGAGTTCAAATTCTAGTCAAATTTATTGGATTCACTTACGTACAAATACCCTTGGGAAAGGTATTAATCTCTCTTCCCGCCAATTATGGGTTAAATAATAGGACAGATTGGGTTCTATAGCCTTGGTTGGCAACTAGTCTACTGCAGAAAGCAATGGCAACCTACTGTGGGATAATCTTCTGCCCAGTCAGTTATGTCTCTTTCGAGACATGATTGCCCAAAGCATGTATCACGTATGGCACTTAACTAACTGATCACCCACTTCTCTTTCTGGTGAGTTCGCCAACATACTTAACTTTATATCTTACGTTTAGGATCAACCTCTAGTTTTTCTGTACGTTTTCATTTTCTTGAAATTCTACTTGTATGTTCAATGAATTCTTGGGGTGCAAGTATATCAAAAACATCATATAGTACTTTCATCCGTTCTTTCATTCTTTTAGGAATTTCTTCTGTAAATCTTTTCTTTAGCTGATTATAACATCTTCTTCTCATTTGTTTTCTTTATACCATGTATATAATTTTTCTGATTCGTGATATTACACCGTCTTCCCACTTTTATTGCGCTGTCTTTTTAGGAAAAGCTATTCAATCTGCTGATATGTTATTTACTATATGTTTTCAATTTCAGATTGAGAATTAATTATGGACCTGTTGATTTCTGTCTTATCTACCACTTGACCTTGCTAAAGAAAATGAATTGATTTTCCTTTGTTTTTTCAGTGTTTAATTTAGACAGCTCCATTTCCTAGACTGGCTACCACCCAAGGCTAGAGAGCTTTGTCTATTCTATTGTTGGGAAAGAAGGTATAGCTCCATGCCATTTCCTGAAAGCACTAGTGAGAACAGCAGACTAAGCTGGAATTTGAACACTGTTTACCAATTGCACTTAGTGCTGGTAAATGTTACATAACCCACAGATTCATCCATTTATTTATTTTTTTATTAAAAGGTTTATGCAAGAACTTATGTTTATCTGATGTTTCCTAAACACACAGTTTGTAACTTAGGGTTATATATAATAATTGCTCTAACTTTAATTCTTTCCTTTCCCACATATTTTGATTCATCTCTCCCTGATATATTTCTTCCTTTTTCCACAGTTTTGTTGAAATTTACATTTGGCATCATTGACATGACTTTGGATACGTTTATACTTTAACAGTTAATTAAATATTTAACAATATAACTAGTTTAAGCCTAGAGCTTCAGTCTTCACTTTATTCTTCAAATTGAAGTATGACTTGGATGGAGTTTGTTTCAGAGTCAATGCCTCTAGTCTGTTAAAATATGGCATCACTACTTTAACCTGCTTAGATTTCTTTTCCTTGAATTTTACCTTTGATTTCTTTCAACAGGAGAACCCAGTATTAAATTTGATTATTTGAACACAGTATCAATAAAATTAACAACTCATAGTGCTAGTGTTGTTATTTTTTGGCAATATAGGTGTGGATTTAATGCAAACATTTCTGTATTTTACCATTCAAGGGCAGGCTTTTTAAGTTGCTTTACCACACCAGTATATTCAAATATGGTTTTTAATATTTACTTTGTATTCTTTATTCGTCAACACTTTCTTTGGTTGATTTTTCTTCACAGTTGTCCATTTTTGGAGCTATTGTTATTTAATGGCTAGGTTAGGTTAACCTCTTGTTTATTCTGTTGTACAAACATAATGTTTTTTAGCTGGTAATATTTACAGTCCAAGTAAAGTGAGCCACATTGTTATTGACTGAATTTTTGTTCATTGCGTAGTAATTTTAATGAAAGTTCTAAATCAGTTACTCAGTATAGATACAATAATTTCAATTTTAAAAAACTAATTTTTGTTAATCCCACATAATTTTGGGATGATTGGATAACATTTCTTTTGTTTATCTACTTAAGTTTTAAAGCATTTTTCCTTTTTTTTTTTTTTTTTGTCTTTTTATTTAAAAAAAAAGGGCCTCTGTTTGAGTCCTGTTGATATTTTAAACCAAAGATCTCTGTAAACAGTTGATGATTGAAGAAAGCAAAGTCTCAGTTTAGATAACATTTGTGGACCTACAAATTTTGTTTCATAAAATTTGAATTAGAACAGACAAATACAACTTCAGAATTAGAACTAAACAAACTGTTAATTTTGAATAAGAATTCTTCCATATTTCATTTCATAGAAGTATGATGAATTTTAGCTAAAAAAATATAAATTGTTGAAAAATATAAAGTATATTATAATAGATATGTTATGGAAAAGTCATATGCATTTTTGAATATGAAATAGAAGTGAATATTATACTTTTCATTATATCTTAATGTCTCTTCAGTTAATCATTAAATAACTACAGAAAATTTGTGCTTTGGCTTTAAATGATTTTTTTTCTGGATTTGTTAGGTACTTGTTCATTCAAATTCAGAGACTACATTATTTACATTCAGACTAATGTTCAACTGTAAATAATAATTCCCCATTCAAAAATTTCATTTAAGAAAACTGTCTTGGTTTATTTTCACAGTATCATAGATTTCTCATCCTAGATTTGAACTTTATGAATGTGCTTATCAGAAGAGCAAGGTTAAGTAAAATTTAATACTGGCTGTGAGTATATATTACCAGGATTGAGCTTTAGACTTGACAGTGTTAAAATCCTACATTAAATCTTTGTGTGTATTAAATATCTGGTGGTTCAAAGCTTGATTCAAATGGAATGGTTGTTGTCTCTCTTCAGATGATTGAGTTCTTTGCTGGTCATTAGTCCATTATTAGTGATGTATCTTAGTCACTGAACAAAACCTGGCTTCTGTCCTGTAAGTCAAGAGTTCTTCACAAGCACATCCTTTTAATGTTGTTTTGGTCACTCACTTGTAAACTGAACTGAGCTGGATATATAAAGTAGTTAATTGACAACAGACAAATATGGAGATTATTATGTCAACTAATTGTCGTGTATTAAAAACAAATAAACTTCAGTGCCTGTACCTGTAAGCATGTAGTAGGAACTGAAATAGTAATACTTAGTCACTTTAAAGCCACCATGGGAATTTTACAAAGAAAATCAAAGCAATTAACTTTTTATTACTTTTTAGTAGAACTTCTTTCATTGTACAGTTTTTTCCCATTAAGAGTGTCAGCTGAGTAGCATGATCATTTTATTAGTAATCTGCATTTCAGGTTCTGTTTTTAGTACAAAGTAATGTTTGCTTAAGATAACAAGTGAACTATAAAAAAAAATATATTAATATTTTCTGTGAATATTTTGTAATATAGTCAAAAGTAGAAAGATGCCAACAATGCAGTTTACTTTGAATAAAAGTGATATCTTATAAACTGGGAAAAGATATCAAAGATTGAACAAAAATACTGTTGACAACTAATGATGTATAAAAAAGAAAAATGGAAAAAAAATCTTCTATATCTATCTATCCCTCTATCTCTATTTCTACCTCCTATATCTGTCTATATCTAGAAACATAATTTCTGTATATGCTGATAAGCTACAACCAGCCACAAGGCTTCTGATCAGAAGATTGGAGGTTTTGAAAAGCATGGAACCATCTCTCAATTGCTGTGGTTCTCAGGTTCAACCTGAATCATGATGGTAGCACCTATTAGGGTCCCAGCTATGGGAAAATAGTGAACCTTCAAACAAAAATGAAAGTACTAGGAAGGTATAAAAATACCAGCAATACATTTTATAATATATATATATATATATATATATATATATATATATATATATATATATTGTTTAATTACTTAGTTTTTAAGATTAGACCAGTGCACATTTATATTAAAAAGTGTTCAATACAATTATATTGTAGAACTTTTGAATATTTTCCATTTGTAAATGAGTTATGCGACCTAGGTTTCTACCATGAGTGGTGTCCAAAACACAAACATTTTTGTGTAGTGATATAATGCTTTTTATAAACCATTGAAATAATAAAATCATAATATATATGAGTTGATCAAAATTTGACAAGATGAATAGAATAAGTAAAGAGCAGGTAAGAAAAATGAGTCTTTTATCTAACATGTTTCACTTAAACAAGATTTTTCAGAGATTTTTTAAAAACAAATGATTTTAAAAAAAACTTAAAAACATTTTTCAAAAATCCACAGAGACAGTATGTTGATTTAGGTTTAATTTCATTGGTCAGATACATGTCACATGTAATAAAGCAATTGATAAATATTTTAACTTTTGAAGAAAAATTTGTTTGTTTAAGTGTGTGTACCATGTGTTATAAAAAGCACTAGATGTTTATTATAAATGTAAGTATATGTATGTTAGAATCTTTCAATGAAAGAATATGTATTAAAATACTAAATATCTATGTATTAAAATTATTACAATATCATAAGCAATATAAATGATATATAAATATTAAAACATGCATATAAAATTAATAATATATAAAGTACCATATATTACAATATTACAGTTAAGCAATATAAATAATGTACAATAATATATAATAGTATATAATAAATAATAATAATAACTAACATAATATATAATAATAGGAAGAAAACAAAATTAAATTATGAAACAAAATAGAATGTAGTCCATATAGATAAAACAATATTACAATGTTACAAATATAAGGAACTATTTTTAAATTATGTATTATCTATTGGTATTTTAGATTGCTGGATTATAGATTTGTGAAAAACTGCAGAAGTAATGTAATGTTTTGATCGTGTGCTTGTCATTGGTGGCAATGCTGTTAATGTTTAAAGTACTTCTTAAAAGGTTAAGTATTTTTTATTTAAACTAATATTTGAGAAATCAAAATTGTGTACTACATTATTTCAATGTACTACAAGAGTTGGAATGTATGTCCAAACGTAAGTCTCTTTTATGTTTGTAGATCAGGGCTTTTAGGTTTTGTGATGTTTCTCCTATATATGTTATTGACATCTAGACACTGTATTTTGTAAATCCTGGCATTTAAATTGTTTAGTGTCTTTTTTTAAACTGACAATATCACTAATAGTCTTGGAAGTGGTGGTAATGATTCTAGTGTTTGGGATAGCTAATTTATTTGAGAGTTCATATGAAAAAGTGTTGGAAGGTAGTATTATGAAATTTGTGTGATTCTTTGGGGGGGTATTCGTTTTTTAGTTTTTTGGATTTTATAAGCTTGATTTTGGTGTTGAGGATGAAATAGTGTGGGTTGTGGAGAAATTTAAATGTTTGTTCAATATATTTCTCTTCAGATAATTAGGGCTGCATATTCTGAGGGCTCTAAGGCAGAAACCTATAATCAAACCAGATTTAATTCTTTGCTTGTGGTGGGAATAGAAATTAATAAGGTCATTTTTGTTGGTAGATTTATGGTAAACCTTAAATTCTAATTTATCATTATGTATTATTAAGATATAAAAGAAAGGTAAAGAAGTGTTAGTTTCAAGTTCTTATGTGAATTTGATGGTAGGTTCTACCTTATTGAATTTAGTTACTAAGTTTAATAGGTTAGTGTCATGGAATTAAAATAACAGGACATCATCTATATATTTTAAGTAGAATTGTTAAATATAATGTATTTGAAAGAACTGGATTCTAAAAATCTAGAAACAGGCAAGCCAAATTTTTGTTTATAAAAAGTGTTGTTAAAAGAGAAATAACAATAGTTAGTGATTAATGTTCACATTTTTATGATTTTTTGAATAGGTAGGGAAAACTTTATTTGAATTTTTTGTGATGATTTCTAAGAATGTTTAGACATTTTTAATGGGTATGTTAGTATAAAGTGATTTTATATCCAAACTGTGATAAGTTAGTCATCCGAACTGTGATGATAAGTTAGTCATATTAATATTTCCAATTTTATGGAGTAAGTTGCCTGAGTGTCTGATATGTATAGTGCTAATGGTGCCTAGGAATGGTGTAATTATTTTTGCAATAACTCTTGCTAATTTATGGAAAGCACTGTTAAAAACCAACAATGCATTTTTATAGCAAAATTGAAGACATTGCATACATTGTCAAAAAAAAAAATGCTATCATTATTCTCATTTCTTGTAAGGAGAAAAAAGTTTTCACTCCTTGTTAAATTTTGTAAAATTGGTTAAAAATAATGCAGCCAATTAGTTATAATTTAATCATGAAATAATGTCATTCTCTTGAATTTATTACAAAGTTTGAATTTACATATTTAGATTTCAACATTAAATAACTCATATAGGTTGATATGCCGCTAAACAAAAACAACCAAATCAATTTATCTAAAAATATTATAAAAAGTATTATAACATTAATACATATTCTATAACTATTTGGGATTTTTATTTTTTTATGAAATATAGATACAAATTTGAAAAAAATTTAGAAGTAAATTATTTTATAATTCTCATTTGACTTAAATTGATTTACTTTTAGCCACAATCACCAGAAAGAAATAAAAATATTTTAAATAACAGGATTAGAATTTTTCTTCTCTCTCTCTAAAAATAATGTTTGCACGCACCAACATGTAGGTATAGTAATAAATCTGCAGCATGAATGAAAAATAAAAGCATTATTTTATATAACAAATATTTTCCAACATAGCCTGCTTCCTTGTCAGTGCACTTGATTCAGTAGTTGAGTATTAACCACATAGACCTAACAATGTAAATTTCAAATCAAAATCCATGTCAGGCTACAGAATTATTTTTTATAGCAGTTATCTTAGCTTTATTGTTAATTTTAATTCATTAAGTATACTTTTTTCTTTTTCTTTTCTATAAAAAGCTTGTCTATTACAAGTTTCTTTTTGTTGATTATTTTGTGTGTGTGAGAGATGAACTGTCATTCCATTTTGAACTTCTCTCTAATCACACTTTCAGCCAGATATCCTATTGAACATTTTGGAGGCAACTGTCATGACATTTTTGTATCTTGAAAGTTTGTCAGCATAAAAAGTTCACATATTTGTAGGAAAGCTATTTTGTCTTCCTCTACCAATTGGATGGTGTCTTACTTTTGAGCAGTGTATTTCTTTTGTTCTCTTTTTAAAACAAAAATTTCTTGGAATTCTTGATGAAGAATATTATCCTAACTGTTGGTCTCAGAGATTTGGCTTACTTCATCACTTTTGCTGTCAGAGAACAAACCAATGAGACCCCATGTAGGGTGTGTCTGGTCTAAGTAAGTTACGATTCTCTCTGGAGGAATGTGGCTAATTAACACAGATGTCACCATTGACAAATTTGCTTAGTAATTGTGGTACAGACTAATTTGCATAAGAATGGTGACGTTTTCTTTTTGACCAATTATAGCAGACCTTTGGTTACTACATTGCATACATAAGGCACAGTGAAAAAGCAACAGAGGTGTTATCATTTTGCTGTCAGGTATGAACAACTCTTTGTTGGTGCAATGCACAACCACTGTTAGGTGATTGTAACACCTAATACAGTTGCTTTTTAATCTGACTATCATCTTACGATTTTTTATATTATCACATTAAAATTTTAGATTTCTTTTTAATATACTCTGTATCATTTTGAAGTAATGCTAGAATTTAGATTTCTATCATTAAGAATAAACATTTTTTTTCTTTGGTCTAATAGTCTGAAATAGTTTTCAGAATTAATGGGACCAATTGAGCAGCGAGTGAACCAGTGTGAACTTAAAGAATTATAAAGTAAGGAAGCACTTAACTTTAGTTAGTTCATATATCCATCTTTGCAGATCATGTAAACAACAAAAATAAGAGTATTAAGAAGAATAAACCTGTAAGTTGTTTCAGTTTATAAATGTTATCATGTGTTATTTGAAGCTTAACTCATGAAATATAAGCAATGCTAGAAATAATGAGTGTAAAGTTGATATCAGAAGAGCCTTTTGAGTTATTAATTATTACTTGTAATAAAATCATCTTTTATTCAAAGTATCTTCTGCTTGTCTGCCATTTCCTCATGACCTTCAGCTATAAGCTGATCAAGGAAGTGTTCTTTTCACCATAGAAACTATAGCAGCTTAATGGCTTTTGTCCTAAATATATCCGAGGATATTAATTTTATTTTTACTGCACTTTTTTAATGACAAATTTATTGTGCTGAAATGTATTTGAAAACTGGGAATTGGGTTTGGTTTTAGATAAACTTAGATCAAAACTGAATGAACAACTGGTTAGTCATTATGATGCAATAGATAGTTTCGGTCAGTTTTCTTTTACTTTTATTTCAGATTTGCAATTATCTTGATAGTAAAGCCTTTCAAAAATGTTTTAAGATATTTTCCTTAGCTATTTTCATAATACATTTAAAACATTGTAAGATTTTATAGATAAAAATTCATTTACTGATAATATTTGCATAGAGAATATAGATTTAAATTTTGTGTGCTTTTCAGTAATAGTTTCACAAGTGCATAATTTTGTGTTAATTGCATTAGTAATACCTATAAAACATTTAGTAAAGTAGGAGAGAACCTGGTACCAAAATCAAAGATGTTATGAGGTTTAGTACAGTGATGGTGTCTATTAAAATTTTAAGTATTTTAGTATATGTGTACTAAAATACAAAAGTTTTCTATCATATTTTTAGTTTTCGTTGTTTATCTATCATAGAAAAGAAATTCTATGAAGACAAATAAAAAGAAGGCAAGGTTTTCTTTGTGGAAGGATGTAGACAAAATTGGGTGAAAGAAAATGTAACACTATAGCTATACTATGGTAGGCAAAATCATATATTTTAAGCAGTTAATGCATTTTCTGTTCTAGAATTAAAAAAAATACTTCTTACTCATTTTCATATATTAAAATGTTCACTGATCAAAGTGCGTGTTTACTCCACATTAACTGTTTCTTCTGGAATGTTCTATTAAGTAAGTTATATACTTTTGAAGTTAAAAATCACATCTGAAAATTAATCTTTTTGAAGTATTTACTGTATTTTTTTTGGCTTTTGCAAACCACACAAAGAAAATTACTTTGAAAGTACTCTGTACTTTCACGAAAAAGGTAAAAAAAACGACCCATCATTGTAATATAATTCTCCTGATCCAAAAACTTGATCAAAATAAAACTTATATTTATAGTAGAAAATTGGTACATGGATCAGTCAGTCAGTTAAGTGCCATACGTGATACACGCTTGGGCGATCATGTCTCGAAAGTGACATGACTGACTGGGCAGGAGATTTTCCCGCAGTAGGTTGCCATTGCTTTTTGCAGTAGACTGGTTGCCAGCCAAGGCTATAGAACCCAATCTGTCCTGTTATTTAACCCATAACTGGAAGGAAGAGATGGATTAATACCTTTCCCAAGGGTATTTGCGCATAAGTGAATGCAATGAATTCAACTGGAATTCGAACTCGGCTCCCCAATTTCTCGTTCTGAGCCAATATCCACTGTGCCACAACGCACATGGATACTTAGTCAAAATAGGCCAAACATCATTTGGTATCACCATTTTAGTACTCTGGTACTTAGTGCAGTTTCAGAACCAAACTTGTACCATCCACTCACTGACCAAGAATTTGGTACCTTACCTGGTACCCTACTGAGTATGAGCTTATTTGCTTAAAGGATTGTCCCGAGTACATCAGCTGCATGATTCATGTCCATAAAACAGATATAGTGGACATGAGAATACAACCAATTAAAAATGCAGATGGTGTTTCAATAAAATTGACCCCTAAATATTTTAGTACGGGTGTACAAAAATACCAAATTTCCAGACAGGGTAAAGGTACCATGAAATTTCTTCAAAAGTACTATGATATTCATTATATCTTGGATTTTGGTACTGCTTTCATTTCCTACCCCTACCCCTCCTCCTCTCATGAATAAAAAAATCATATTTCTTTATCACATCAGTATTCTCATTTTTCCTATGGCAACTAATAATTCCTCCCTGTTCGTTTTCCTTTACTGAAATCTGAGCTTTATCAAATGACTAATGAAACCTCTTATCTGTTGATAGAATGATTTTATGCTAAGGAAATGATATACAGAATATATCTATAAAAGATATAATTTTAATCCATTATGATGACATTGCTGAAATCTGGAATGAAAAACAAAGATAAATTAAAAAAAAAACTTTTTTTTTTTTTTCAAATATGTCTTTTAAAAGTTTAATCTTCTATTATAATTTCAATTCAGCTTGAATAAAATAATAAAAAAATAAAATTCTGGTTTTTATGTTCTATTTGTGTATAAGATGTCATTACAATTTTAACATTAAAATTTTTTTTTTTTAAACACTGCTTGTCTCACTGAGTGGTCAAGTTGCTATAAGTACTTTAGTGTTTGCAATATCAGAAACTTACATCCATTAGTATAATCTAAAGCTAAAGCCTGCACTTAAATAGGACATAATTGCATGATAAGATCTCATTGTGTTCATGCTGTTAGGAACTTTGGAATTGTGCACCTTCAGTAATTTTTTTTTTTTTTTTTTTTTTGCTGATAACAAGATGATTAAATTTCGAGGTTAAATTATTTGTTTATTTAAAATATTTGATGTATTTTTTCAATTCAGTTAAAAAAATACATAAGTAGTCATGAGAATAACGTCAAAGAATCAGCTTATACTCTTTTCTTGTTACCTGGAGGTTGTTAGGAGACAGGGAAATTAGCCCTCATGACACAGATGTCCATTTTCCATTTAAATTCTGTGTGTATCTATGGTTGGGTTGCATTTACACATCCATTTTAATTTACTGTCAAACTGAAAAATATTTCAGCAAAATTGAAAAATATAATTCTATTTAGTACTGAATAAATTCCCCAAGTTCTTTTATGATTTAAAAAATAGTTTGAAGTAAGTTTTTTTTTTTTTGTTTTTTTTTTGTTTTTTTTTTGTTTTTTTGTTTTTTGTTTTTTTTTGTCTCCAACTTTGATTTTATTGCTCAGCTCAGGATAAAGGTTGCCCAGATTGAGTCTTAGGTGAATGTATTATTCCACTGTCTTATTTTACACTCGCTCAAACTTTGTGTTCATATATATTAAATGACACAAACACATTAGTTACATGCAACACTGGTATATACATTAATATATGCACATGTATAGTTATATGCAGTGTGTGTGATGGACAGAGAATCAGTTTTTCTATAATAATAATATAGATTTTTAGTTTTTGGTTGATTATCTGAATACTTACTTCTGGTTTTGTTTGTTAAAACTTGAAATAATCATTCTTAATTATAATTATTGTTGTTTTTGTTTGATGCCTGGTATTCTTAATTAAAGGCCAAGTTATCCTGTATATTTTGCTCAGAACTGGAGACCTATCTTAAATTCTACTGGGAGCAAATATTTTTAGTTTCAGTTTGTGTTTGCCACTGCAGTAGGCTTAAGAAATATTTTCATCTGTAATAACTTTAGCATATTTAACTGAAATAAGTATAAGATTTATTTTATTTACTTTGGATTTGCTATATTATTTGATGTTTTCATTGCAAAGATAAACTTTTTTAAGCAAAATTCACTAAAGAAAATGTAATTTTTTGAAACTTGGTCTTGCTACTTGGAAATTAATAGTTTTCACTTAAATTTGACTTAACATTCTTCTCTATGAAATTTTTATTCATAAAAGCAAATACACTAAGGATCAATTTTATTTTTGCAGAATCTGAACTCTCTCCTGTCCTCTCCAAACTATAACTATTAGCTCACTGCTTCCTGTTTTCCTGCTAGTTAGAAGTCTTCCTCTGTAGTTCCTGTTTTTAAAAACTCTGGGCAACACTGATCCCTCTAATTATTGCCCCTATCAGCCTCTTACTGATTTTTGGAAAAGTGTTGGAGGCTATTATCAATGCTGAAATGGTTCATCATCTCACATCCCACAACCGACTCTCTGATAAGCAGTATGGCTTTTACTTTTCCAAATCTACAGCTGATGTATCAGCTGAATCACTGGCATCACTGAATATATATACCAGGCTCTTGATAAGAACAGTGAAGCCAGAGCTGTTGCCCTGGATATCTCAAAAGCAATTAAAAGGGTCTGGCATGCTGATCTTTTGTGTAAGCTACAGTGCTATGGTATTTCTGGACAGTTCAATTTAATCCAATCTAAATGGGCAGGCTTCCAGATCCTGTCATATGAACATGGGGGACCCTCAAGGCTCTATCCTAGGTACTACATTTTTCTTGATCTTCATCAGTAATCTTCCTGGTGTAATCAGTTCGCAAGTAGGCATCTATGCAGATGACACCATCATTTACTTTTGTTTCAATAAGAAATCTGTCAGGGCTGACAAAGTAAACCTTGCTGTTGTTCTTGGAAAGGACCTCCAATCTGTGATGGATTTGGGTAAGAAATGGCTTGTAAATTTTAATGCTTCCAAAATGAAGCAGCTCTCCTTTAATCACCATAAAGAAACTTTTCTACCTTCCATCAGTATATATGATGCCAGTCTCCCAGAAAGCAACACACGGCACCTTCTTGGCCTCAGTCTCTCAGCTGACCTCAAGTGGAATGACTACATCAAATCAATAGCTACATCTACTGCTAAGAAGTTTGGGTCACTGTGTTTTCTCATCAGAATCCATTTTGCACATTTATAAATCTACCATTTGTCTGTGCATTAAATACTGTTGCCATATCTGGTCAGTTGCCCCTGCTATTCAACTTGGGGGTTCTTGATAACATCCAAAAGAGGATCTGTAACATGGTTTCTGACAAGACGTGGTTTCTCGCTGTCTTTTCTACAAATATTTTCATGGGTTCTACTCTGATGACCTTCTTTCCCTGGTGCCCTGACCACATGAATTTACTTGTGCTACTAGATTGGCATCTAGGTCCCACCCTTTTACCATCAAAATACTATTTAAATGCCACATCTACTCTATTAGTTTTTCTTGCATTTCCTGCCTATAGAACTCACTTTTGTATACTTATTTCCCTGAGAGCTATAATCTCCAAAAGTTTAAATGCAGTGTCAGTTGCCATCTTTCTTTTATCCTTTCTTCAACATTCCCTGTACCTTGTTTTTTTTTCTTTTCTCTCACTGTAACCCCCTGCACACCAGTGACAGTCTTGCCTTGCTTAGGGTGATATGATTACAATTAAAATAAAATGAAAAAAAGGAAAATCTGTTTTTCTGTTTCTTACAGATTAAAAAAAAGTATATTGAATTTTTACCATACTTCTTATACCAAAATATAACATTTTAATTTTAATTGATTTCAAGAAATAATTATTGGTCTTGTTTTTTCTGGTCTTTCTTCTTACAAATGTTACAATGTCTCTTAAGAATTTTAAAGTTTTTTTTTAATAAACTTTCTTTTGGTGAATTTTTGCTTCTATTCTGTTTTATACTGCAAAATTTATTTAAAGATGCTATTATTTGTTAGATAAAGTTAATTTAAGTTTTTTCTATAATTTATAACAAATTTATTGATGATAAAATTTTATGAGTGATTTGTGTTTTTTCTTTCTAAAAGTTTTTTTTAAAAAAAGAAAAAAAGTAAGTTGAATTTTACCATTAACATATTACAGGAGTAAATGTATCTTAACCCTTTGTTGCATATTGGTTACAATTGTAACCAATATGCAACAAAGGGTTAACATATCACCCAATAAATCCCAGGCCTAACTAATAAAACAACTTTTAGGCAAAATTTGACTTTATTCATCAACATAGTCTTCTTCTAGGGTGATACACTGATTCCAAGGCTTCTCTGACAATTCGATGCTTTTTTTGTAGAATGATTAGTCTTTGGTCTTAAAATATGCCTTAGTTTTCGATATCACTTCTTCAGTGGAGCCAGATCTTTTTCCCTGGAGCATTCTTTTGAGGTCTGCAAGCAGTCAGTAATCACTGGGGGCCAGATCTGGAGAAGAGAGTGGATGTAAAATCAATTGAAGTGCAATTCATATAGATTTGCCATCGTTGCGATTGACTTGTGACAAAGTGTGGTGTCTTGTTGAAAGATCACTTTTTTCTTCATTTGTGGCTGTTTTTTGTCGCTTTCTTCTTTCAAATGCACCAATAATGCTGTATAATCTTCACTGTTGATGTTTCTTTCTCAAGGTAATTGATGAACAAAATACCTTGCACATCCCAAAATACAAAGGCCAAAACCTTGTCTGCTGATGTTTGCGTCTTTGGTTGGCTTTCACCTGCTACTCTCCACTCAGCTGGCTGCTGATTTGACTCCGGAGTGAGTCACATTTGCGCAAAACTCTTTGTTGCATTGAAACAGTTGCAAACAGCACCCTGAATCGTCAACACATTGTTGTTTTTGATCAACTGTGACCAAGTGCAGCAGCCACTTTGAACACAGTTTTCTCATTGACAAATGTTCATGCAGCATGATGAATACATTGCCTTCTGATATGTTCAACTCCTCTGCTATCTCGCACAACTTCAATTTATGATCAACCAAAATGAGTTTGTAGAGTTTTTGGTGTTTTCTGGGGCAACTGCTGATTTTGGGCTACCTGAGCATTTAGCATCATTTGTGTCTGTACAACTGCATTTAAAGTCAGCATACCACCTCTTAACCGTTGTTTCTGATGGAGCAGTCCAAATAACGCTTATCAAGCCATTGCTTAGCTTGAACAGCATTTTTTCCCATCAGAAAGTAATGCTTCATCAACATATGAAATTCATATTTTTCCATTGTTTTGAAAATTTACAACAGTAGCTTCACTTAAATAACTGTAATTAGTAAACTAATAATCCAATTGGGCCCAAATATTGTCACGTGCCATTTGAAGGTTAGTACTTCATAAAAATCATATGAATTTTTTTTATTAGTGGCACCATCTGTATGTCAGGCTCGGGAATTATTGTGTGATGTGTTATACTAATGTTGCCACTAAACGACACATTTTTTAGAGTCAGATTTTTTGGTAGGTACATCTATGATCTTAAAATTAAAAAATGTATATTTATGACAAAATAAGTCAGAATAACAATAGTCTATTTCTAAACAATAAAATAAAAAGAATTACTTTCATGTCTTTGTTCCAGGTCATATTTGTTCTAGAATTCATAGTTACAATATTGTTTTTGTTTTATTAAAACAGTTATCACATGGATAATTAATTCAAAGATTAAAAGGCATATAACATTTTGTACATCCTTGTTAATGGGGTGGGAAGTGATGAATCCATAGCCCTGCTAAATTATTTATCAATTGTAATAAGAAAATATACTATTATAAAGAGTATTAACTTTTAACTTTCCCAGCCAAATTAATTATACTCTAAGTTTCTACTTTTTTTTTAAATTTCTTAAGCCAATTACAGCAGTAAATCGAGACTGAAACTAAAACCTTTGATCTCAATGGAATGATGACATTTGAGATAGGCCTTCAGTTGTGTGTGAGATATGCATACAGACTTAGCCTTTTTAATTTAGAATACTATGATTTTCAAATGAGTGTAGACGAATAAAATTTAGTTAAAGAAAAATTAAGTCAATGTAGCTGGTAATTGTGGTGATGGAAGTTTGATATGATGTTTGATAATAGCTTTAGTCTAGTTTCATTTTCTGTCAGTATATGACAATTGATAAGATTATTTGCTTTCAAGTGATCTGTGCAAATCTATTTCTCTCTTTGGTTAAGCCAGTTATATCTTTTCATATATAATGTTAATATTTTCTTTAAAGTTCTTTTTAGCTTTAGGTTTTTACTTATAAGTGGTAGGTATTTTGTTTAAAACTGTAAAAACTTGTGTTTTTATGTGCTGCCTCTTTTTGTTTTTGTTATGTGTTTGTTTTTAAGCCATCATTGATAGACGATATTTTTATTCAATTTGAACATTTGCTATAAATGAAATCTACAATAATTTTTTCCCCTCAATATTATCATTTATATATTTTTTTTACTTCAAAATTATAACTTTCTCAAATTTGAGAAAATCAGGTCAGGTCAAGCATTAACCATGATATAGCTCTGGTTTTAAAACCTGGGCTCCTACTGGAACCATATTCACTAGTTTTATGCCTTCCAAAAGTGACCACTTAATAGAGTATCTGGGTATAAATTTAATCTGGAAGACAGAATCTCTAATATTAATCTGTTTTTAAAGTGTAAAATGGAAAATGCAGACATTTCTGATGTGATTACAATTTTGCTGGTCTGGTCATGTGCCTATGATGATGAAAGCAGAATGAAAATTCTCATGTACAGCCAAAGTGGGTTGACGTAAAAGGATAAATTCTATTGACATCCTTCTGTTGTTCTTTGGGGAAGTGGCTTCTAATTGTGTCAAGTGGAGGGGTGTGTGTGTGCATGCGTGTTCATGCATTAAAGGCATTACTTTTAAGTGGTTACTGTTCCTTGTTCAATATTGTGGACAATGTTGTGTTGGTCTCAAACTTGGTTTTAAATCATCAAAGGTACAAACAGAATCAGGCCATCAAGGGTAGAACATGTTGTTAAAGCCTTATACATTGAAAATGATAGGGGTAATCCTTTATAGAATGAAATAAATTTCATTCTATAGATTTTCAAAAACAATGCCGATCCTTATTTTTTAGACTTTCAGTAGTCCAATGCAAAACGTACCCAGGTGCTGACTGCGGAAGTGACCACGTCCCAGTCATCTGCAAACTAAAAGTGAAACTCCGAAGACTGAAGAAACCCAGCATAACACCAAGACTGCAATACGACACACTAGAGGATGATATCACCCTGCAGAAAGAATATAATAACAGCATAAAAAAGAAATATGAAGAACAAATTGGAAAAGGATACTCAAAATGGGAGTCACTAAAAGAAGCAATGGTGACCTCAGCGAACAACATAGCCCCAAAGGAAATCAGACGAAGAAGAAAAAATGAGTGGATGACCGAAGAGATCCTCCACATGATGCAAAGGAGACAAAAAATAACGCCAAGACACGGAACAGAGTACAAAAAACTTCACAGGGAGATAAGGAACAAATGCAGACAAGCCAAAGAGGAATGGCTCAACAACAAATGTGCAGAAGTAGAGAGACTGAGCAGGAACAACAAAGCAGAAATGCATAAAGAGATAAGAGAACTGACAGGACAAAAAACCTGTTCCTCAACAGGATGCATAAAATCCAAGGAAGGGACAATCATAGTAGAGAAAGAGGAAATACTCCAGCGATGGGAAGAATACATAAAGGATCTCTTTGGCGACAAGAGAGAACAACCGAGAATACACAAGGAGATGGATGGACCGGAAATACTAAAATCCGAAGTGGAAGCGGCAATGGCCAAAATGAACAGAAATAAAGCACCTGGCCCAGATGGCATAGTGATAGAGCTGCTGACAGCTTTAGAAGAGTATGGCATAGAAAAGATTACCGACATAATAAACGAAATTTATAGCAGCGGAATAATACCAGACGACCTATGCAAGTCGATATTTATAGCACTGCCGAAGAAACCAGGTGCAAACGAGTGTGAACTACACAGAACTATCAGCTTAATGAGTCACATTACAAAACTGATTGTCAGAATCCTGATGAATAGAGCGAGAAGCAGAATCAGGCCAGAGATAGGACAGGAACAGTGCGGGTTCGTCAAAGACACTGGAACAAGGAACGCCATATTCATGATTAGGATGCTCTCTGAAAGGGCATTACAAATGAAGAAAGACTTGTACCTATGCTTCATTGATTACGCGAAAGCATTCGACAAAATACGACACAAAGAATTGATGGAAATGATAGGAAACCTCGACATTTTCGGCAAAGATATAAGAATAATCAAGAATCTCTACTGGCAGCAAACGGCCTGCATACGGACAGGTAACGACCTCAGTAGATACACAGATAGAAAAAGGCGTAAGACAAGGCTGTGTCTTTTCACCGGATTTGTTCAACCTATACAGCGAGAATATTTTGAGGACCCTAGATGACACACCAGGATTTATTATTGGAGGCCACAACCTGAACAACATAAGATACGCGGACGACACAGTACTGATTGCGGACACGGAAAGGAAACTGCAAGATCTCATACAGAAAGTAGCAGTGGAGAGTGACAAGATGGGACTACAAATAAACTTTAAGAAAACTGAGTGCATGGTCATCAGCAAAAGATACAACCCAAAATGCCAAATACAGGTGGGGGATAACAGAATCAAACAAGTCCAAGAATTTAAGTACCTAGGAAGTGTCCTAACAGGAGATGGAAAGTGCGACACGGAGATCCGAAGGCGAATTGGCATGGCAAAGGACGCGTTCCAGAAGATGAGCAAAATACTAACACACAGGAAGATCTCAATAGAAACGAAGAAAAGAGTGCTAGACTGCTACGTGATGTCAGTTCTTCAGTACGGCTGTGAATGCTGGACAATATCATCGAAAATGAGGACAAAACTGGAAGCGGCCGAAATGTGGTTCTACAGAAGGATGCTACGGATATCGTGGACTGAGCATACAAGCAACGACGAAGTGTTAGAAAGAATGGCAACAAAAAGGAAATTGATGCTGAGCATCAGGAAGAGACAACTGAAGTTCCTGGGACATGCAATGAGGAAGGAAAGCCTGGAGAACCTGATACTGACTGGTCAGATAGAAGGAAGGAGAGACAGAGGAAGGCAGCGGATAACATATTTGCAGGGCCTGATCAGGTGGATGACGGAACGGGGGTTGCCAGGAGCAACAGGAGCAAACATACTAAGAGCCACAAGGGATAGGGAGACGTGGAGATCCATGATCGCCTACGTCCTGAAGGGACAGGGCACATAGAAGAAGAATCTTCTCCTTCAAATAAAGATTAACAAACTTGACTAAAAAAGAAAAAATTTTTTTTTTAAAGAATAATGGTTGAAGCATGTCTAATGATTATGAATAAGAGGAGGAGGAGGAGGAAGATGTACAGGATTCTCTTAGTTTCATTTTAGTGAGATGCTTTTAATTAGTTAACTATTTGTTCAGTATAAAAATTTAAACCTTTTGTTTTAATCTGATAGCATCCACCTTTTTCTTTATTTTGCTATTAGATATTTGTAAAACTAAGCTAAAAAGAACATTACCTACTTTGGTTTTGGAGTTTGAAATTATGACTAATAAACCACATCGGTTTTTTTAATTGAATTTTTTTCTTTTTATTGACTCATCTACTTTATTGCTTCGCAGTTCGGCTCGATATTCATTTCTATTCCAATGAAGAGAAAATGCATTTGAAGAGAGAATCAAAGTTTATGTAAGCTTTTTGTTCTCAACTCTCTATGTTCATGTCTTTTGGCTGATATTTGGTTGGAAGCAAATCTTAATCAGTAGTGGATTGACCTGTTACTTCTGTTAGCATCAGATGACTAAGGTATAAATCTCCCTTCCAATGAGCCAACAGCAATTGTGTAAAGATAATGATGCATCAGAAATTTGGAAAATAACATTTAGCTTTGCAGCTAAGTATCTTAATTGCTACTTGGTAGGATTAAAATTGATGTAATTAACAGCATCCTTACAAAAATACTAACAATGCATAGATGATACAAAAACATTGATGTTGTAACCATTTAAAAACCTGTAAAAGTTAATTTTAAAAATGTGTAGCTTTATATCTGTGATTCTCAACATGAGCAATTATGCATGCTTGGGGATGCTATGAACTCCCAAGGAGGAAGTAAGTGTTTTGGGGAATTATGGTCATTATAATTTAATATAATAATTTATAATAAGAACAGATGATTTAACTTTTTGAAACCTGATTGAGATAAGTCACAGCATTTTATATGTTTAAGGCCCAAGATAGAGAGTTACAGAATAAGAGGTAATAGGTACAGTTTTATGATATGTAAGAAAGGTAATAGTTAATCTTAGATTTTAACAGGTTTATGGAGTAAAAAGTTTCAACCTGACGTCGGTAGCTTCTACAATCTGACCTGGTGGATATCACATGCTTGTTGTCACTCCAACTTCTGTTGATTAGTGTGACTATCATGTAACAAAAATATAAATATGTGACATTAACTGTGTTGCATTAATTACTTCACTTTTGTGTGATTTTAATATTAGAGGTGCTAGTCACTGCAAATATCTGAGAAGAGGCATTGGAGAAGAAAACATTAAGAACCACTGATTTACATGATTTATGAAAATGAGAGCCAAGAATAATAATGATGATGATAGTCTCAGCATCATGACAATTGCTGTCATATCCAACAGTATTTATGTTGTCGATTAATAAAACTTAAGTTGTATTGTATCTATTTTTTTTTATCAATTTTTAAAAAATGTGATATTACTTTCTGAATGACCGAATGCTATAATCTCATACCTAATAAACTTAATGAATACTGATTCCACCCTGCAATCACTATTAGCTGAGAAACAAATTATGCAATTTATAAAATTATTCAGAAACGTATTTTCTTATGCACATTTCTCTAATTTATAAAATTTGATAGCCAAAAGATAAGCTTTGTTTTTAAAGCATTAGTTAAACTTCAGTCACTTTCACACCACTGTGATGTTGCCTCTTTGTGCCTTTTCTATAAATACTTTCATGGTAATTGTTTAGATTAGCTTTTTCTTATCCAGACTTTATGAATTTAAGCACAATATTAGACTGGTGTCAAGATCTCATCAATTTACAGTTGAGTTGGATAGATATAGCCATAAGTTCTATTTTGTTTCTTTTCTTGTCTTTTTCACTTGTGGAACTCCCTTTCAGCTCTATGCTCTTCAGCCAACTTTGTATTTCAATTTTTACAAATTAATGTTAATTGCTATCAACTGTCCTGATTACTCTATCCTGTTCCTGCTCATTGTTAATGTTTCTGTTCCTAATTCTTCCACACTCTGTAACACTTTGTGTCTTAGAAATGCCTTGCATGGGTTGATACTGATCTAGAAAAAAAAAAAAATAGAAGAAGTTTTCATAAGTCTTAACATTTTACATTTTATTTTTGTAATCCTAAGAACATCATAAGCAAACAGGAAGAGTTACTTTTTTACTTATCTGCTAGATTTTATTTTATTTTTTTTTATAACCATTTTACCCCAAGCAAGGCAGAAATGCCACAGGTGCACAGGGGGTTGCAGTGAGAGAAAAATAGGTACAGGGGATGTTGAAGAAAAGATAAGAGATGGATGGGAATCATGTAGATAAAAGTTATATATAGTCATCCGCAGACAGATCTGTTTCGCTGTATCACAGCTCATCAGTACGGTTAGGCTCCGATTGCTTTTAACCCAGGATTGAAACCCGACCGAATTGGCGTCAGTCGGTGATTCTACCTCTGGGCTATGGGCGCTCGGTAGAAGAAGGCAGACTTTTTAGCGTATACATTATCATTATACATGCCCAATAGCCAGTGTGCTCTAATTCATTACGGAATGAGCGATGCGTACATGCCAGAGTAGCTACTGTTTTTTCAAAGTCTATCATTCTTCCAGAGTGCTCAATCAGGGTGTGAGAGCATAAATAGTCATCCGCAGACAGATCTGTTTCACTGTATCACAGCTCATCAGTACGGTTAGACTCCGATTGCTTTTAACCCAGGATTGAAACCCGACCATATTGGTGTCATATATATATATATATATATATATAAATTAGTAAATATACATATGATGGTGCATATATGTATAGTATTATTATTCAGGTGTTAATAAAACAGTGCTCAATGTATGAACAGAGCTGTATTATATATATTACCTCTATGGCACAACTCTGAGATTCACGTGTTATCAGGTGCATATTTCAAATAGTCTGCCGTAGATGTAGGATAATATATATATATATATATATATATATATATATATATATATAACATGATTATATATAGTTATACTCGTCTTGAAAACCTTCCTCGAAAACTTTTGAACGAAAGAAAAAATGGTTTTAAAAAGAAAGCTTAGGACATAAATGTCTGTCAGAAGTGTTCGGACAGAAATCAGCACGAAGCCAAAAAAAATAAAAAAAACTTGACACTAGTAACCATCTAACAAAAAGCACTCAATACAAAGGTAGAGCAAACTTAATTGAACCTAATGAGCCAGACGAACCTATTTAGATTTCTCCTAAACTGATCGTCAGGGAAAGCTGGCTCCAGCTTTCCCTGACAATCCATAGGTTCAATTTTATATATATTAAACGTGTATGTCTTTTTAAAGAAGAAAAAGTTCAGTCATACTGTATTAGGAAGTGGATATTTAGTGAATGTTTATGCATGGAACATAATTCTATGCAAAAGAAAAAGTGTAAGAATAAGTACATGTAATGAGATAATTTAGTTGTTGAAAGTTTTTACTTAAAGATAAGTTATGGTCAGATTGTATGAGTATTTGTAAATTTAAATGTGAGTTTATGGCATTTTGTTGTTCAGAAAGTAATATCCCGTTTTAAAGAGGTGACTAGATTATGGATGAAATACAACTCCAGTTTTATTAATAGCCTACTTGCTGTCATTAGCAATTACAGTAGCTTGTTAGAAAAGAAAACTCTCATTTCATGACAATAAAATTTTAGGGTTTTTGATTAAAAAAAAAAATCAAAAACACAAAGGGATGTGAACTAATGCCTTGGTTATTTCTGAATATTCTGGCATCAAGAAAAATGTTTAAATGATTATACTTTTGGGTAATTGTTTCTATGTCTGAGAAGTAGGGAGGATTAGGTTAAACATCTGTTTTTTTTTTTTTTTTGGGGTTTTGTTTTAGCAAAGTGAGATTTTACATTGTTATACTGTAGGATGACACCCTTTCTATTCACCAAAGCTATACATTTCTGGTTTAATGCATTATTGTCTCTGCAGGTCTGTGGCTCTGCTTTCTTCATTATCCACTTAATCATAACAGGAATATTTGTCATGTATTATATGCATAAGAAAACCTGTAGATAATTTTTTCTTACTTTTTGTGTTGGAATCTATCTGAGAAAGGGTTGGTTTCCTACTTAGCAAACAGTTTAAAATGATTGAACATTAAATTTGAGTTTCTGGTGAGTTTGTGGGAACCCAAATTTTTTCCTTAGGTTTCTTTCCAATTTGCTTGATATTGTTTATAACTGAACAAACTGTGTTGTCCTTTTTGATAAATTTCTTGTATATCTATCAGGGATCTACTTCACTATACATATGTAAAAGTTTGTTATCCAAAGTTGTTGGTCTTTCAGAAAGTGAAAATCAAAAAAGATCATATATTCTTTTTAAACTTGCTAAGTCATCATTGGCATTTACAGTTTTTGCACCTGGGTACACAGGACAAATATTCTTTCTTGTGTTGCATTATTACCTTTATGTAATTGCCCTTTTTTTGTTTTTTGAAATGTGTATCATATTGGACATGACACTCAACAACTTTGCCTACCATAGTATTAAAGGTTATCATAACCTATAAGCAGTATATGGCCTTATCCGACAAATATTAAACTGAACCATGATTCTCTTATATTTAGCCTTGACTTCAAAGTAGTTAGTTCCAGATTTGGATTTTTTCAATGCAACTTTGTTTTTTGAGCAACCTCATCATAAACTTATTTAGAAAATTTAAATAACAATAACATTAATATTCATACATCAATATTTATTAGTAGACAGTTTGTTCAGAATTAATTACAGTGATTATAAATGTCTCTTTTCTTTCAAATTAGATTTATTTCACATAACACATCATTCAATAAGTCCTGGGCCTGGCATATAGATGGCACCACTAATAAAAAATTCATGATTTTTATGAAGTACTAACCTTCAAATGGCATGTGACAAAATTTGGGCCCAATTGGATTATTACTTTACAAATTACAGTTAAGTGAAGCTACTGTTGCAAATTTTTAAAACAATGGAAAAATCTGAATTTCGTGTGTTGATGAAGCATTGCTTTCTGATGGGAAAAAATGCTGTTAAAGCAAAGCAATGGCTTCATAAGTTATCCGGACTCTGCTCTGTTGGAAACAACAGTTAAGGGGTGATATGCTGACTTTAAATGTGGTCATACAGACACAGATAATGCTGAATGCTCAGGTTGCCCAAAATTGGCAGTTGTTCTGGAAAACACCAAAACAAAATCTACAAACTTGTTTTGGCTGATCATAAATTGAAGTTGCGTGAGATAGCAGAGGAGTTGAACATATCAGAAGGCAATGTATTCACCATTTTGTATGAACACTTGTCAATGAAAAAGCTGTGTTCAAATTGGGTGCCACGTTTGCTCATAGTCAGTCAAAAACAATATAACAGTTATGTTCACAATAATATCAATAATAATCTATAGTATTTGATGTGCTTTGGTAATATATTTATTAAATTACAATTTTTTTTTTTTATTTCATCCAGTAGATTGTTTTTATTTATTTCAATAGTATTTACAATTTCTGTTAAATGTTTGTGTATTTGTGAAAGCACAGGTTCTGAAAATGATCTTGCTGTTACCTTAGTGAACTCAAGTTTTGTTGGAGATTATTTCACAGTATACCCAATATGTATTTATTGACGAGATACTAGTTTAGCTTCATAAATAAGCTATTCCTCTTTGTGATCATTTAAAGAAGTTAACACTTTATACTGAATATGTGTATGAATATACAAATGATGTTTTCAGTCATGAAAATGAATGAAATGTTCTTAATGTGTCTTTTATAGTTATAGTTCTTTGTATAAAAATACCCAATGTACAAATATCATTTGTTGGAAATATTATTGTAATAAAATTATTAAATTAGTTAAATTAATTTTCTTAATTTATAGCATTAGCTATTGTATCTATTGATACTTTTTTAGATGTCAAGAGAATATAAATAAAATTGTTAGCACTGGCCTTTATAGTATTATTAGCTCTATTATCACACAAGACCTATAACCTATTAGTTGTTGATGCACCATCTTACCAATAAGATTTATACAGAAATGTTTTTGAAGCATATTTTTTTTTCTTTTGTATTTTTTATTATGTCTTGATCACTATTTTGCTTAAAAAGTTTTTCTGGTGATAAGGTTGATTAATGGTTTTCATTTTCAATAAAAGAAATAAAGAAATTAAATTAGTACAATATTATCACTTGAATTATTGAAAATGAAGCAAGACAAAAAGGTTATACAATAAAAATAAAATTTTGACAAACACTTTTTGGTTTTTCAAAAATCAATATAAACACAAGATATACTTGTCTTGTATATTTGACAAAGTTACACTGAAATTTTTTCTTGGATTTTCCTAAACTTATTAGATATTTCCTCTCATCTGTAAGTGAGAAACATAACAATTATGTTTGGGACATATTAGTAGATTCAGAACTAAGAATATATAAACGGATATATTATCCGGATATAGCAGGAATTTTCACACAATACAATGGGCTGTTATGAATTTTTGTAAACACCACTTGACACAAATTAAACCTCTCAGAATCTTGTCTCTTTTGGTAGTGGGAAATAGACAGATTTATGTCAATGATCTCATCTCTTCTCCTTTTTTTTTTTTTTTTTTTTTTACTAGATTAAAAAAAGTATTTGATACTCTTGAAAATTTGTTGAACTGTCAGGCTTTTTAGATAACAGTATGAGTCAAGAAACTGATTTAAGAAAATGCAAAAGTTCAATGTTCTGGGAGTTTTGGTTTCAGATATTATCCAAACTGGTATCATTAGAGATCATTTTTTAGCATAAATGCCAATTTTGTTTAGTGTTTCTTGTTTAATCTTCAAGGAAAAAAAGAAAACTGACAAATTCCATGAAGTTAGTTGTCTGCCACTCCTTTACAAAAAAAAACAATGTTTTTTATCAACATTATTAATAGGTTTTTTATATATTGATACCATTTAAGTAGTCTACTAGGGTGGTACCAATTAATTGTCATATTCTGTCATCTCTGTTTATTAAATCATAGAAATTTCACTTACACTCAGAATGAATTTAAATAATATTCTGATAATTTTCCATTAACCTTTTTTGTTAATCTTTATTGAAGATGCTGAAATAATCAGTTATAAACTGATTGATTGGTACAATTCTATTCAGTACATTTAAAATCTATAAGTTTGAAATATTCTATTATGATTTTGTTTTAACAATGAATTTAGTAAATAATTAAATGATAACATTTTCACGATATATTTATGTATTATTGCATTGGTTTCAGTTTATAATATCTATCTATAATAAAAATATTGATAACTTGGAACAGGGTGTCTAGTTTTATTAGCAAATGTTTACCTATAAATCTTAGCTCTGTATTTATTGGATATATATATAATAGAGAAGTTGGCAATTTTTTTTTTTTTCAAGTACGAACATTAACCTTTTCAATTAAAGACTATCAGTTTAGAGTATTTTAATTCTTATTAGCTATAGTTCATGAATAAAGTTGGAAGTTAAGAATTTCAAAGAGATTTGACTATGAAAAATTTGATATAAATTTAAAACTATTAAACGTGTTAACATTTAAATACCTCCACATTTGAATCATTAAGTTTACATAAAATTTTCATTTCCAAATCTTATTGAAACTCTTTACATTCACAAATGTATGATTTCAAAAATACAAAGTGAATTTTATCAATACAAAATTTTTATTAAAATTAAAAAAAATTTTCAGAATTAAATTATTGCCATTTTATCTGAAAGAATTTCAGATACAGATGCATATTTTTGTACAAATGATTCTTGTTCATTTAAGAAAAAAAAATGAAATTCTATAGATTTCAGTTTTACACTCTTTTAATATACTTTTGATTTATATCTTTGTCATTATAAACATTGAATACTTGTTTTTCATTTATTTTTAACTGTTAATATCCTATCAGCCTAGGCATAGAAAGTCTTAATAAAGAAAATTTACATGTTAGCAGTGACCAAACCTGTATTTTTTAATACTGGAAAACCACCTTTTAGCTATATGTTCTTTACCATTTTGGCCTTGGAGGTCCTACAGCACTCTTTTACACCATTTATGAAATGTACATCTGACATTGGGACTTTTCAATGTCCATCCATACTTGTTAGCTTACATTTTTATCTAAAATGTAAACAGTAATTTAAACAATGGATTTTAATGCAAGTTTGATTCTTGGTCAAGAGGTACATTTTCTTCAATAAAACTTTCTATGTCTAGTTTGAGGAACATTAATTTTGATGTTTGAAAAACCAAACATGGATGTTTACTCAAACATGTTTATACACTAAAATAATGTTTATGGCAATAAAAATGTTAAAATATAGTCAAAATTAGGTCTGATGTTGGGAAGTAGATTGAGCTGAGAAGGTTTTTGTACCCTTTCATATGTAGCTTATCATTCTTAAAATTAATATTGTTGCACTTTACATGACAAGTATTATTCCTTAAGTTTCTTTATGCTAGCTGTATTACAATAGCTCCTAATCTCTGACCTCAAAAGATCTATCACACATCAGCATAATCACTTCCTGATTATTGTTGATGTGAGATCTATGTTTTGCTACAAAGATGAAACATGGTGGCTAATTAGATTCTATAATTTCCAAATGTCAAGATGTGTTGGGGTAAATGTATATTTGTTATATAATAGGAAATTGTTGATTTACTATGTTTTTTATCATTTTTGTATTTTGTATTCGTTACATTTTTATTCAGTTGTGTCCTATTCTCTAGCTTCTTGCTTATCAATATATAAACTGCTCTTAGCACATTTAGTGCCAAAAGACTAATTAACATTTTTCTCTATTAGTTAAGAATTAGATGACATCAGTCATCACCTCCCCAACCATGTCTTCATTTTACCCTCAACATTCTCATCTGTCTTCCAGGGATGCAAGTTGATTTCTGGGGAATTCTCATTGTGTTATTCTTGGCCCACAAACATGCTTTATAATATCTAAACTTATTTATAAATGGAACTTTGTCTCTGTGTGTGTGTCCGTTACTTATAGATGCCAAAACGGCTAAACTGATTTTCTTGAAAATTTACACAGTTGTACTATAAGCGTCTGCGAGTGTTTTTAGCTAGGTTCTGTGTTGAGGTACCCCCGATAAATATCAAATTGATAATCGAAAAAATCGGGTTATAGAAGGAGTGGTCCGATTTTAATCAAATTTGATACACTCATAGACAAAGACATAAGAAACGATATTCAGAAGTTTCAAGGTTGCAGTTCTTACAATAGTGCAGAAAATAGATAATATATATATAAAAGCTTTCATTACACCTGAGCAATGCTGGGCTATACTGCTAGTCTTATTATAATACTGACTTGCTAAGGTCATATAACTATTGAAACTTTATTAAATTATCTTATAAAAATGATCTATTCTACAAACCAGTCTTTCCATGGAATCTTACACGTTTCTTTTGAAGTTTTGATGTTTAAAAAAAACTATCAAAACAAGGCTCGTTTAAAAAGTCAGTTTTTAATCATAGCAAAGATATAAGGATATTCAAAAAGAATGATTCATGTAAAGCTGAAGAGAAATATTTTAATATGAAGAATAGTTAATAAGAAAATTATTAAATTTAATTGTAAACATATGTAGTTATGATTGTGAGGAATTTTAGTTAAATTTGAATATGAAACCTGTAAACGATTTTCATAGTAACAGAAGTTAAAAAATGTCATTGCAATGGATTAGTTATTCTCTTCTATTGGTAAAGCCTCAATTAGACTTCTTTTTAAAAAGAAATTGGCAGTGAAATTGGACAGTTTTCTGTTAATATTTTTAAAAATTTATTTTTATTTCAAATTAGATTTTAATGTTAAAATGTGAGATATGTGCAGATAAAAAACGTTTTTTTCTTTGGAAGGCAACAAAGAAATTCTTGGTAATTACAGAAGTTGAAACCATTTTTTTTTTTTTATTTAATGAAATTTAGATTGTCTAATAAAACATTTTATAGTTTGCCTTAGTTGCTATTTGTTGAGGAATAAACAAAATTAACCAGATTGACTGTTATTTTTAATAATTTATTGGCTAAATTTAAATGCATGTATTGTTCTTTATTTTAATTTTTTTTTCTAGAAATTATTTTAGCCTGAATTTCAAACAACTTTATTCATTTTTCTTTTTCTTTACTTGTCTTTTCTTTTTAATTATGTTTTCTTTTTTTTAGATTTTAACAATAAAATATGAATTTTCCTTTTTCATATGAAATGTCCAAAATTGAATTATTCTTGCTAAATATGATAATTAAAATGCATGAGTAGAAACAGCAGCAAAAGCAAAAAACATTAACTTGAGAATAAATGAGTGATAATTAGTGATGTTTGATTTTTCCCAAATAGGCTCTTTCTCTAAAAAATTATTTGGGATACATTTCTCTTTGTGTATGGTAATAGTTTTATTAAAATTTGAGGAAATGCATCAAGTGAAAGTTTAATTACTTTTTGCATGAAAATAGTAAATATTTTTGTTTTGTCTAAAATTTAGGTCGATGTTTCATTTGAACAATTGGTGATTGATTGTCAAGAAAAAAATTAACTTTGACAATTTCAGATAATGGAGTTGTTTAACTGGACAAAAAAACAAACAAACCTTTAGAACAATATTGTGTAGTTGCCTCTATATTCCATTTGATTGTGAAACTTGAAAAGACAAGTGACTTGTAGGCTAAATATCATTTTGCATTATTTACATTGATATTTGTTTTTTTATTTATAATGGTTGATTTTCTAATTTTTTTTTTTTTAAAGGCCCAGAATAAAGAGAGTGGTGAATATGCGGCTTTGAAACAAGTAGAAATTAAAACAGAAGAAGATTTGGAAGATTTTACTGTTGAAATTGAGATCCTGTATGACTGTCAACATAAAAATGTGGTTGGACTTCATGAAGCTTATTTCTATGGTGATATGCTGTGGGTAAGGATACTTTATTTTTGATTTGTATTCATACGATGAGCATATGAAAACTTATTCAATATCTGTCATAAACTCATGCAAGTAATTCTTAAAAAATGATAAGGTTATCTCCTGAAGACATTACAAGAATCTACAGGTGGACAGGATTTTGCTTCTTCTCATCCAGACTAGTTCAAATTTATGCAGAAAAGTTATTGATTCTTTTAGAAAGGTTCGATCTTTGGCCACATATTTTTCTGGATTGATTATGACAGATTTCTTTAGGAGGATTATGCTTTCATATATCTGATTGCATTCCACACACACACACACACACACACACATTGTTTATTCTCTTCAAAGGATATATTCTCATAGGCAATAAAAAGAAATTAAAAAATCCCATGACTTCTTGATCAGAGCAGACATATCCAGGGACATCTACAAAGTCAATCCTTTTTGCTATCAGGAACTTATCTAAAGAAAAATTACCAGTACCTATAAAGTTGTTAAAGATCTGAGACTATCTAAAATTAACTGGAATGCAGCTGAATTTGCAAGTAAATTTAATATTGAAAATAAAATGGGTAAAATCCACCTGAAAAATGCATACTTACTTTTCAAAGACCACAAATAAAACTTTGATAATAAACTACAAACTAGATTGATTAACTCCTCCAAAACAGAACTAGGACTTACCTCTAAATACATAATTAAAAACATAACTGACTCCATACAAAAATCTTCCGTTATAAATCTGGAAAGATTCTGCAGATATGATTGAATGGTTTAATAGCATTAAAAACAAAGATAAAGGTGACCTTCATCTAATTCAACATTAGGAACTTTCTACCTCTCTATATTAAAATGTTTGTTGTTGGAAAGTTTGAATTTTGCAAAGAACTTTGTTACAATAACTGATGAAGAATCCAAAGTTATATTGGCTTCTAGCACATCATTGTTATCCAATAATAATTCTATGTGGATAAAAAGCCACGATGATAACTTCAATGTCCCTATGGGTGCATTTGATTCCACTGAAATTGCAGATTTGATGGAATTTACATCCTAAACACCCTTAGTAGTATAGTAGACTCTAAACAAATTTGTCTACAAAAGGATGGTGGACTCATTGTTATTTTTAATTGCAATGGCGCAGTATCCTCTTGGATAGAAAAGAAAGTCATTAGGGCTTTTAAATTACTTGGATTGAAGATAGAAATTCCACCCAATCTAAAAATAGTCAATCTTAGATATTACTTTAAACTTGTCAAATGAAACATTTAAACCCTGTCCAAAAAACAATGAAGCCTCAACCTACATTAATGTTTGCTCTAACCAATCCCACCAAATAATCAAATTCCTGCCATTGTAAATGTCAGGATTGGCAAGTTATCTTTTAATAAAAAAATCTTTAATGAAAATAAAAACCCCTTACAAAATCGCCCTCAAAAAAGTGGCTTTAGACAGGAATTATGCTACCTAGAATCCGCCAAAGATACCAGACCAAATAAACCCAAAAATAGAAAAAGAAAACTAATATGGTTCAACCCCACTTTCTGTCAACTATCTAATATTAATATTGGTCAATACTTTCTGAAATTGATTGACAAACATTTTAATCAAAACAACCCACTAAGTAAGATTTTTAATAGAAAAACATTAAAAAATGGCTTATACTTGCACTAAGAACATTAATAGTATCATCAACTCACATAATAGTATACTAAATAAAATTTATAATATTCAACAAATAGATAGTACACCCTCCTGTAAGTGCCGAGTCAAAAATAAATGCCTGGTTAAAGGTATATGCAAATTTGAAAAAGTCATATACCAAGCAACCATTTTTCCTAGTGAACACAGAAATGAGAAAAAATTATACATAGGATGCTGGAAACAGCGTCTATATAAGCATAATCAATCTTTCTCTATTTTAATATAACCCCCTTTTTTACGTGTATATGGGTACACTTACGTATATGTATGTTAGCGTTAATTTTGTATTATGAATGTAATTGATTGTATCTTTATTGATCAGTATGCTCATGTAAATGTATGTTGATATCAGAATCCAAATGATTCTATTATATCACACTTGTGAATTCACTTCCCTGCTTGTGTAAATTATCCTTTGATAATTTTTGTGTATTGACGAAATTGTGCTTAAGGTTTTAAGGTCTCCTATGTGTTTGATACATATTCCTGTATATATGTACAACTACTTTGTATTACATATGTATGTATATAGGTGGAAATCTGCTATAATAATTCCCACTATATCACACCTGTAACTTCACTTCCCTATTTGTGTAAATTGTCCTTTGATAATTTTTGTATATTCACAAAAAAACTGTGATTATGGTTTCATATGTGTTTAATATATATGCCAGTATATTTGTATAACTACTTTGTATTATGTATGTGATTTAATATAGGGCCCCACTCTTTGTGTGTGTGTATAAGTGGACAATTATGTATATGTATGTTATTCTTGTATATACACGTACAAATCTGATCTTCATAGGTGGGTACATGGATGCGGAAAGGCGAGAGTGTGTATAGATAAGAAATTTATATGTAGAAGATTTTGTGTGTGTGTGTATATGTATAATATATATATATATATATATATATATATATATATATATATATATATATGCGTAGTTTGTGCATATATGTGAAGTTTTTTGGTATACTTCCTTAAATATGTGTTAGTATTAATTATATGGATGGATGTGTGTATATGTATGTATATGCATAGGCACATTTGTATGTACATATGTGTGTGGGTGTATGCATAGAGTGCCAGTACCTTCAACATGAATCAGTGCTGCAAAAAAAAAAAAAAAGAAAATACTCCATCTTCACTGTGAGGCCATACTCTGAAGATGTAAGACCTTTCTGTTTGATGAATGGGTCTCTGGACATCACAATAGAAGAGTGCTGTAAAAGAAATACAAGGAATTCTCTACTGCAAATATGTAGTACAAACTGTTGGCAGGCTACCTTGACTTCACAAGTTTTTCAGTTTACCACTCTCACTAAATTCAACCATTAGGAGAGCAGGTAGAACTGTAAACTTGGTGTGCCCTTGAGCCATTAATCTTGCCTCTGTATCAACTGCATTAAATCTGCAAATCTCACACAAATCTTTCCAATCACTGGCACTCCTATAACAGACGTGTCCCCCTCCCCATCCACTCACTCTTCTCTCCTGTCTGTGTCTCTTCTTCAGTTGCTAGCTCTGCTAATATTGAGTAATACTGTCCTTATGGGTCATCAGGCTTTCTTTTCCTTCCTCAGTTTGGGGCTAGTATGTCTTCTTGATAGGGTTGATATGGGTTTCCTAAAATCTTATGGTATTGGGATTGACAGTGAAGTCTAGTGTGAACTCTATGTACGTTATGTATCATAGTTAAGAAGGAATAATTCTAAACTTATGGCCATGGTAACTTTTGTCTCTCCAGTAAAATGCACAACACTGTTGATAAATCTAACAACAAGTTTATTAAATATAAAAAAAATCTAGTTGCATAAAATGTTTACTATTTACCACAAAATCAAATTCTCTACTACTGGATAGTGATTTGAGAAATCTGGTAGCAAACGCTAAAGCAATAACCATCCAGTCATCTCTCACTCCTATTCTTCTTGTGTGTGTGTGTTTTTTTGCTCAGACCAGGGGAATTGTGTGTTCTTTAGTGTCAGCTGTCTTACAGTGCAATCTGAGCCAACTCTGAGCCAACTTCCTGTTGGGCCTGTCTTCATTTGTGTCTCTATTCACTCCAGCATACACATGTTGGACAGTATAAGCTAAACCGCAAGCCTGAGAATTAAACAATGGTAGATGCATTTTTTGTCTAGAAAAATTTGGATACTCCTTTTCTGTAAGAATACAGATTTTTTGGATATACATTATAATATAAAGAAGTTTTTGTAGTTAATTTGGACAACACATTAATCGTGTCTTCTTATTGGTGTGAAGTGGATAGGGTGGTGAACCTTGGTTTTGTTCAATTTTTCTAAATTCTGAGTTTGATTCTCTTTTGAACTGTGTTAAATTCATTTTATTATCTGAAGACATAATTTTTAACCCATTTTTTTTCTTTTTTTCTTCTTAACCTGATGATTTTAATTATTATCCAATTAGTAGTCCCTGCAAATCCCACAAATGCAACTACTCTTAGAGAAAAAATAAAAAAACCTACTTGCAAATTTTCCCACAGCATCTTTAGGACACAGTAATGTTTTTTTTTAATGTCCCTTTTTACATAGTATGTTATTGAGAAAATTTCTAAGAAATTCTTTGATTTTAGGCTGTCTAATCTCGGGAGTTCAAATTCCAATTGAATTCCTTGCATTCATTTACACGCAAATATCCTTGGGAAAGGTATTAATTTGGCTCTTCCCTCCAGTTATGGGTTAAATAATAGGTTGGGTTCTGTAGCCTTAGTGGGCAACCAGTCTACTGCAGAAAGCAATGTCAACCTACTGCAGGATAATCTTCTGCTCAGTCAGTCATGTCTCCTTTGAGACATGATTGCCCAAGCATGTATCAAATATGGCACTTAACTGAATCATGTGAGAATTTTCACTGGAATTTCAAATTTTCTTATCTCTCTGTACCTGGCTGATAATAGAAGCCTTCTTTGATGTTAACCTGCCTTCTCTTGCTGTCAAAAGATCTTTTCATATTTACTGACCTGAACTTCATTTATTCAAAAATTTAGGCTTACCTCTATTTTACTATTTTAGATGTTGTCAGAGTTTGAGACCATGTATTTCATTGGTCAATATATACGGAAAAATAATTTTTCCTCAAACTGGAAATGGATCCTTCACAAATTTTTGGCAGTTTTTAACTGCTGAGCTGAAAAAGATGTACAACTCTATCAATTTTTGCACAAACTGTCTGGCCTTCATAAAAATACATTTCTCTGAAAAAACGAACTTGCATTAAAAATAAACAACCTAGGTGATTATACATTGAAACAAGGTTAACATTTTTGAAATAATAAAAATAACATTTTTATGATATTGCATTTTAAATTTTAATAGAATGTCAATTGTATTTTTTTTTTTTTTTTAAAAATAGAAACCCAAATTTCAGAATGATGTATAATTGGAATAGTATGTAAAGAACCTGCTGGGAGTCTTTGTACTTAAAATGTCTTAATTTTTGTAGTCATTTTTTTCTTTTTTCTTTGCTTTTTTGTATTTGCTGAAAGGCGTGTGTGTGTATGCAATTAAGTAATTATATGATTAACCTTGTACACTTGAGTGCTTTTATCCTCTTTATTTTTCTTCAATATTTATGGTTGTCAGGTGAACTAAAATCAAACTGAGGCACTAATAGCTTCAAAATATATTTCTTAGCTTTTGAGTTGTCATGTAATTAAAAATTTGAATAATTTAATAAAATTATTAACTATGATCATATTTGAAAAAAATTAATTTACTATTTGACTGTTGCTAATCCGTATAAATACAACATTTATTTTTTGAGTAGTTATAAGAAAGAGTTTGTATAATGTCAGCATTTGATTAATGATTTGTATGTTTGCCTTATAAGAGCATTATCACATTTGGTAGCAATTCTTATTTGTTTAGACAGTTTCATTTTTGGGAATGTAAACATGAAAAAAAAATAATGCACATCCAATACCTTTTATTGGGGTTAGGGATAGTTACTGTTGTCGAGAGACATTATCATAAAGTTATTAAAGTTCTCTAACTAGAACCTTACAGTGACTAATTGTCTTTTATCTGTATGTATTTTATATTAGAAATAAAATCAAACTGTTGCATAATTCTCTTATTAAATTTTGTTTCTATTAATGGGTTAAAGAGTTATTAAATATTTGATTTATTGGTAGTACAGGATATCTATACACTATATGTAGAAATATTCTGTATCTATAAAATTGGTAAATGTTTAATCCTGGCATTTAGTTACCATTAAAAAAGATCCAAGCAGCAAAATTCTCATTTTACATACCATCAAGCTTGTATAACATGAGATATTGTTAATAAAAACTTTGAGAGCTTTAATTTTGCTTTATGTTAAAGTTTACTTCATAATCAAATGTGCATTGGAATTATCTGGTTTCAAAGAAAATTATAGAAACATATTTTGAGCTTCTTAGCTTTTTTTGTTTTAACCTTTAATAAAAAGAAAATTAAAACTAATCTGAACTCAATTTATTCTTTTCAGATGTTCATTGAGTTTTGTGGTGGAGGAGCCTTGGATACAATCATGTTGGACCTAGAAAAGCCTTTGACTGAAGAACAAATTCGTTATGTATGCCATGAAATGTGTCAAGCCCTGGACTTTCTTCATAACTCTAAGATCATCCACAGAGATTTAAAGGCAGGCAATGTTCTACTAACAATGGATGGCCAAGTTAAATTGGGTAAATTTCTTTGTTATCAGCTTTTGTCCTTCGTGTGTATTATTAGCTAATGTTGCTTTCATCTTTATTTCAATTGCTTTTTATTGCTACCTCATTCTATGTCTGTTAGTCAACAGTGCAAATTAGAAATAAACATTAAGCTTCTAGTAAAACTCAAGCTTGCATTTCCTTTTCCCTTGAATAGCCTGTCCTGGCACAATTGCTGCCTTACTTAAGAGTGTAAATAATAAAAAAAAAAAAGAGAGGAAGAGAAAATACCAGATTTCATCATAGTCGATTTTGGCCCACCATGAAGGCTAACGATTGTCATTCTAAACCTAAAAGAAAGATAGATTCAATTGTTATTTTTTTTGTTGGTCATTTTAGGCCAGAGAAAGAAGAAAAAGAAAGAAAAGGCTTAAATTTGTTTCAATGCCACGAGACAATAGATTTCGATTTCGGCCCACCCAAAAAAGCTAGCAATGGTCATTCTAAACATAAAGGAAAGCTAAATTTAATTGTTATTCTTTGTCTGGGTATCGGAAGGGGAAATTTTATTTTGTATCCGATTGTCTTACTAGCATGAATTGTGAAAAGAATTAAGATAACACTGGTCCCGAATTGTGAAAAGAATTGAGATAACAAATGTTTTTGATTCCGAGTCAAAGTAATTTAGAGAAAAGGTATTTCCACTTAGCAGGGTGGGCCAGATAACGAGAGCATTTCCCGTTGGTGACTCAGAAAATGAATATTAAAAACACAGGTGAAAATTTTTTTTATGTGGTTGACAATGTCAATGGACCCTTGTCAGTTCAAAAAGGTTAATACCTATTGTTTTAAGAAGAAAAAAAAATCCCCGAAATTGTTTTGTGAGAAAGAAAAAATTTTGAGAGAGAAAATTTGGTTAAGTCCAGCCCAGAAAAGGGGTATGGGAAGATAACGTCATAAGATAGAGAAATCCCATTGGTCCTGTAAACAAGCCCTGAAAGGGGGAGATGACCAACAATTGACGTCATGGAAAGCAGATTAATCCCATTGGGTAAACCAGGAGCAACAACGAGTAGCAGCTAACCTCAGGATTTTATTGGTCGCCAAGACGGGGGATTAGACACACAGCGACCGTCGGCCCCACACCATGGCATGGGCATAAATACAGGGTCCCAAGGGACCAAAATCAGTTTTGAGTTGGCGTGGGAAAAGTTCCGGAGCACAGTCTAGTTGGGACCCAGTGGCGGTTCGAAGTAGTTGAAGTTCAGTTTCAGTTACCGGCTTAAAGATGTAACGACGAAGATAGGTGCCATGTTGTTGGGTGCCAACCACAGATCCTGCTGGCCAACCTGAGTTAAAGACAGAAGAGAATTTCCAGACAGTTTTTGAGATCGACAACTGAATGCAGTTTCCAGTTGCAGTTTATGTCGGAGTTTGAAGTTGAAGTTGGAATGACAGAGATCGACAGCAGAGACCTGATGCTGGCTAACCAGAGTTAAAGACAGACAAGAGATTTTGCAGACAAAAGTAGTTGTAGCTCGAGTGGCAGAGAGTTCAATTTTCTGGTCCAGAGATGTAATGACCAAAGACAGTTCTCAGCTGAAGAAGTAAAGAGACAGAGAGATGATTGCCATGCCGTTGGGTGCTGACCGTAGAGAAGCCTGTCGCCAATCAACCAACCAGAGTTAAGAGACAGACAAAAAGAGAATTTCCAGACAAGTCTGAAATTGCTAACTGAAAGAGAATAACCCAGCACTTCAGCAATTTCCGTAACATTCTGGAAAACAAGCAACAAATTGACTAGACTTATAATGAACTTAGACTTCTGTTCGGAGCAGTGAGCTGTGGCCAGTCAGATTCCTCTTTATTGGTTAGGAGAATAATTCAATTTACCTGAGAAATGTCCATTCCACTACCTGTTGATAGAAGCAGGGATTGGGAATTATCCCGAAGAACATATTGTGCATATCCTTCAGACGTCAGTCCCCTGCCATATTTTTCATGGCGCAAGTTTCTTTCTTTCACAATTGTGTGAAGTGGCATAGGGGAAGAAGAGAAAGAAAAGTCGTAAGATGAGCCAATATGATAAAACATTTTATTAATATATATATATATATATATATATATATATAGGCTTGTTTTCTTCTCTTCCTCCAAAAATACCTGGTCTTGAATGTAGGAAGTTTAGTACAGCCGAGCATACCTGATCTATAACATCGAATAGTGCAAGTGAAGTTTTGATTGGTTACTATTTTCCAGGGGAACTTATATCATGCACATCCTAAAGCTAGTACCAAATTTTTAGTCTGGGTGTGAGTTGAATACTGATCATATTTGGTTGGGTCGCTTATCGAAGAAGTCTGTTTATTTAGACCCGAAACTTCTAGTGACATAAGAGCAACAACACTGACGACGCACCTAGATTTGGCACTTAAAGGTATATTTTTAATAATAATCCAAGTAATATTTGTTAAAATGTGTAGAAAAGTGAAAAAATCACAATATCATGCCATCAAAACCTCCACTGATGTTCTGATCACAAAAAGCATTTTGAATCACATTTCAACCCTGACCACACTAAATTCAAGATGCCTGCAGAAATAGAATGTATACCAAAATACATCCAATGATTACATAGTCTGCCTCCAAATATAAACAATAATGAATCTACTGATGAGGAAATTAAGAAAGCTAATAAATAACTAAAGAATTATAAAACTTCACTTGACATTTAGTCTGAACTTTCAAAGATAGCTTATTTTCTGAATTCAATAAGTTTCTCTACTTTATGAAAGAAATTTAGAATTTAATGATGGATACATCCCAAACAAATCTACCAATAGAAGACAATGATCCTGTGTTCCCTCCTGAGGGCAATGTATTGATGGTGGGGTGGGTAGGGGTGCTATACTTATTATATAGGCATACATAGTTGGGATAAGAATGCTCTTGAACAGAAAAGCAATGTCCTCGACCAAGTTCCAAGAAATAGGACTCAAGATAAACCTTTCCAAAACAGAAACTATGATTTGGAATTGAAATGAAAGTAGTGATGGCATATATTTTGGATCCATCATAAAAATTCAGGATGTGGAATTAATGAATACTAAACCTTAGATACCTTAGTATATGATTCAGTTATAACGAATTTTCTATAGATGAAAAAAGAAATTGCATATAGAATAGACTGTGTTGGAGATATTTTTGACTAACACTGCAAATTGTTACAAAACCAAAACATCAACCTGAAACTTGAGTCCTGTTCTTAAATAGCCTTGTCAGATTAAGACTTTCATGTGGATGTCATGCATGGCATCAAACTCATTAAAAAATACCTAAACTGTCAGTTGTATACAACTACTTTCTAAAATCAATGGTGAAAAAGGGTTTTGAGTGAGTAAAGTCTGATGGTTTTGGCAAAGATCATCTTTCTTTGGACATTGTGGACTGGTGCTACAGAATCAAAAACAGCTGTACCAAATAAAAGAAATCACATCACTTGAGGATTACCAACAACAGCAACAACTAAAATGTAACTCAGAGAAAATGAAATCAAGGTGTTAACATTTCACACTACTTTGGATAAAAAGTTAGGAAGAAAAACCCACCATCCATATTGGGCAGAGTGATAAGAGCTATTTGAAAAACCCATTTTCCTGAAAAATTGTTTTAAGAGAAAGACTTTATAATCCTCAACTGAAAGCAGTACCGGCTACTCTGTCAATGAATGTCAACGGTTTATTTTTTTGAAAAACAGTTTATACTACTATTGCCATATAAAGGCAGTTCAAATTACATAGCTTTTTCATTCTTCATTTACTTGATTTGCTATCATATTTAATATTTACTTGCATACACTAGTACACTAGTGAATGTTTCTAATATTACGAGTAGTAATAGACTGGTAATCAAGAGATTATCATTATTGTCAGCCGTTTGTGACAACTTCACTCTGTCATTATCTGTTTGGCTGGGTTTTTTCTTATTTGGTTACATGTAAATTAGCTATTAAGTATTTTAATATTGCACTTCAGTAAACTAATGTACAATTCAACCATATTTCTATCTTTTATTCTATCCACATAAAATGAATATCTATTTAATGATATATAACATAATTTGTTGGCTACAGGGTGTGATGAATGAATTGTCATCTAAATTACGCGAGAATGAAAATAACACTGACATCTTATTTTAACATATATATTTACCAAAATTACACAAAAATACCTTGCAATACTAAAGAAAAAAATTATTCAATAAAATCACCATTGGCTTTAACATCAGTCCTTAGACAACTTTAGAATCTCCTGTAACTCTTCTGGAGTGTCTTTTTGTTTAAATTGGTGAATGCTGCCATAATTATTGCCTTCAGTTTATATTTTGTCTTACAAGAAGTTTTGTTGGTCTCTTGCTCAACTGTGTCCCACACATAAGAATCAAAGAGGTTGCAGTCTGGAGAGTTAGGTAGCCAGATGTAAGTGGTGATATGGTTACAGAAATTGTCTGACAGTCATGATTGGATTCTCTTATGTGGTATAATGTAGAATCCCGTTGCCAGACATAGGGTCTTACAGCAGCTACTCACTTAACCAAGAGCAGTACTACTTCCTCAATGTACTTGATGTAGACCTCCATGTTGAGACTGTGGGAAGATGAATAGAGGCATAATGTTGCCATCACTTGTGATCACTTCAAACACCTTTGTAATCACCATTAGACTCATCCAACTCTTTCTGGATCCTGTAATGTCTTCAGATTGATGCCCAAACACTCTCTAATGTTTGTGTTAGAGCTTCCAACACAAATGCCAAGCAGTACAGCATGCCATTTCCAAATTTCTGGCGAAGGGAATTTGGTCATAGTGCTCTTTTTTATTTTTATTTTTTTCACAATTATACTCTGCAGTCAACAAAATAAAAAATAAGCAATGCACATATAAAAATATAAAATGGCGAAAATTTACCAATCGCACCATGTTGTAAAGAGCTTATCTAAGGGAAGCAACTCTTTAGATTTTAAATGACAAATATATCAAAGTAATGCAGGTAAACAGCTGTTCAAAATTTGTTTTCTTTCTTTTTTCACTTTATACAATTTATATTTTAATCGTAATGGATCTATAAAACTGATTTTCACACCATTAATGCTGAATTTAAAATATCCTAATGTGTTATTTAGTAAAGTTGTAAAACCTATTAAATCATATTTTCTATGAATACTAATTTGATGACGATCTTTGTTTTTTCTGCTTATGAATTTTATATTTTTTCTTTTACTCATGCAGTTATATAAAAAAAAGTAATATTTTGAAGTTACTATTAGAGTAAATTAAGATTACAATTGAAAAGGAAAAAAAATGAAATTGTCCATGTACTTTGATATAAGATGTGCATTGTGGTGCAGTGGGTATTGGCTCCGAGAAAGACAGACATGAAGAGAATTTTGCAGACAAAGTTTTGAAATTGCCAACTGAACAGAGTTGAACAGTTCAAGTTCCCGGCCCAGAGACGTAATGACAGAGATAATTGCCATGCAGTTGGGTGCCAACCATAGAAAAATTGAGTTCAAATTCCTGTTGAATTCATTGCATTCACTTACGCGAAAATCCCCTTGGGAAAGGTATTAATTCATCACTTCTCTCTCCAGCTATGCATTAAATGGCAACCTACTGCAAGAAAATCCTCTGTTCAGTCAGTCATGTCTCTTTCGAGAAATGATTGCCCAAGCATGTATCATGTATGGCACTTAACTGACTGAGTTTGATATAACTGAGTTTATTTTTTTTAAATATATATTGTCTCAACTTTTCTTAGATTAGTGGCATTGTTGTTTTTCAGAAATGAAAACAGGGACAATTGTATAAAATGATTGAAGAATGGATTAAACAATATTCAATTCCTAAATATTCTCCATATTTTATATTGTTTTTTAAGTTATTTTAGTTTTTTTTTTTGTTTTTTTTTTTTTAATAATTTTCATTTGATATAAAACTGTCATTGATAAGTTAATTGCAAGTAACATGGGTTTTTTCTTTTTTTTTCATTTTTCCCAGTATTTTCAAATATCTTATTTTTATTTATTTTTTAGCTGATTTTGGGGTATCGGCCAAGAATACTAAAACTAACCAACGTAGAGATTCTTTCATTGGTACTCCTTATTGGTAAGTATATATGATGTCATAGTTTTAATTGAATAAGGAAAAAGAAAAATGCAAATATATATATGTATAGGAACTTCATTTGATATTTAACACAAAATCTGTGGGTTTTTTCTATCAGTCTGCTTTTTTCAAATTCTTAGGAAATAAATTTGTAAGGTCTTTCACATATGTTCTTTATCAAAGAGAATTACTTTCAAAACAATGCAGTGAATGGCCAAGCCATGAGCAGTCGATCATGCAATGGTAAACATTTGCTGTCTTTTTAAGGCCATTCTTTTCATAAATTGCTAAAAAAAGAATGTACTTTTTTTAAAAGATTGTTCAGATTAAAAAGAGAGCTGCAATTTGTAATATTCACTTTCTCTCCTCTCTCTGAAAAACAGTTTCATTGTCAAAGATTATTTGCATTATTAGCTATTTTAATTCCATCTCTTAATTGACAAACCAGTGTTACATTTTTGATAGAATTGTATTCTCTCTCTCTTTCTTTCTCTCTCTCTCTCTCTATATATATATATATATATACACACACACACACGCATGCACACACACACATACACACACATGGAAAATGACAAAATCTAATCTGACAATAATAATAACATTTTAGTATTTGTCAGCTTCAAAGAATTTACCTATTTGGTTTTATTGCATTAGTAATTTTTGAAAAATTAGAATATTTTAAAGCACCTCTCTTTGCTCTTTTGTATGTAAAACTCTGTAGGTTTTTGAAGTCAATTTTAAGTAAATCAAACTTTAATTTGAAAGTTGCCCATATTACCCCTTTAATGTTAGCATTAATTTTGTCTTTTGCTTCACATTGTTATAAGAAATCCATTTTTCATTGCTTGTGATTGTGCTTTTAAAAATGTGTTTTTGTTGTGTTTGAGTGGAGAGTAGCATATGGAAATGCTTTAGAAACTAATATTTCTTCTCATAAGAATTACACTTTAGAGTTAGCATTAAATCTAATGTATTCTGCATTTCTGTGGTTTTATTCTATTAAATTTGGATCTCGGTTCAATGGTAAACAGTATTGTTTTCTATTAGATTCACTCCCAGATTTTTATCTCCTAAGTGCATGTCTCTTTTGTTGTAAATAAAAAAATTTATAGAAATAAGGCTATTCATTTCTTTCATGTTAAATATTAAACCATATAATGTAACAGAACAAAGGATGAATATCTTTCAAAAAAAGAAAGTCATCAAAGGGATATTCTTCTCTGAACAAATTTTAATAACAAAATCAGTAAAAAAAAAAAATTCTAAAATGGATTAGACTATGACCTGACTTAATGATTAGAATGTTCTTCTAATCTCAGCAGATATACAGAATCCCATTCTTCAGATGTAGACCAGCTTAGGAGTGGCTAATGCTGATTAATTTTGTTTTTTGCACCCCATTGTTGTAAAGAATCCACTTTTCATTGCCTGTTATTGTTCTTTTAAAAACATGTGGAAATGCAGTCCATTAAATATTTTCTCTTAAATTGTAAGGCATCTCACAACAGTTATATGAAAGATGTGAAATATTTCTGTAATGTCCTGTGTTGTGTGACTTGGATTATTTTTAGCCAGTGTTTCTATTTGATCATTACTGACGACTGTGAGACTACCAGAATATTAGGTTTTCCAAATTCAAGTTTCTGTTTGTAAATCTCATAACCCACTCACAAACAGCACTTTCAGTTATAGCACCATGGCCATAAATGGCAAATATCTTTTGCTGTTTTTCCAGTTTTTTTTCTGAAAATAAGAGAGCATTAACTAACCAAATTTCATATAAAAAAAGATTTAAATTTCACAATCCACACATGAATTCTATAGAAAAACTTGTTGAAATGTCACCAGATGGTATATGTATACATGAGTAAATTGTTGAGATTTTAAAATTTTTAATTATCTCGCATGCACATTGTTTGTTTTTACTTTTGTCAACTGTACAGTATAGTAGGGTCAGTTGGGCATCGTCTGTGAGAAAAAGAGCAACATGACACAATTCACCTGTCAGAAATTTGGAAATGACATGCTCTACTGCTAGGCATTTGTGCTGAAAGTGCCAATATGAACGTTTCAGAGTCTTTGGATGTCAATTTGAGAACAGTAGTGAGTCTGTAGGGGATCGGATTTGATCAGATTCACCAAAGCCTGGTTAGGGTTGCCAAAATGTAGTGACTTGATGGTTAACTATGTGATCAAATATTTGCTAAGTTACTAGCGTGTTCAGAATCCAATCCACAAACATTTAATTTTGTACATTGACAAAACAAAAGAAATATACAACAAAATTCTATAAGACAACAAACGATAACATTAATATACAGGAATTTGTAATGGTGATGAACATATGAAAAGAAGTTGCAAAATTGTATGTTTATGAAAATTAAGGAGAATACCTTTCAACATAAATCTACCATAAATGTGCCACATGGCATGGTTTGTTTTAGGAACAATTTAAATTTTGCAGAAGTTAAATCTGTTAATAAATGTTCCTTTGATATTATGTGGTGAATGTCAATTGAAATGGATATGTTAGAGCTAAAATTGAAGTGAGTGGAATAGTTGAAAAATAAATTTCTCGCTTGAGGATTCAGGTTTGCACTGCATGGCGAACGAAGTGAGCGATTGTTGTTTTGTCTATTACATGGTGGCTTGCATGGGCATCTGCTTCTTACTCGAACTGAAATTTTTCCTGGGTTTTCTTCCTTTAAATGCTGGCAGAGGTGGATCATGTATACTTGTTAAAATTTTGCATGCAATTACGTGTTAACGTGTTCTCACATCCCTATGATTAATTAACCAGTTAGCGAGGGTTACACTTAAAATTAGCTGTCTCATCCTTTTAGCGTTTAGTTTGCACAAATCTTTTAATATCATTGTCACTGGAATTTTTCTTCACTCACATGTTATGTGAGGGGTAAATCGTCGTATCTGCTTTTTTAATAAAACTCATCAGGTGGATTCCACAAGTCTAATAGTGATTACAAAGGTGTGGCAGCTCGGAAAACTCACTCTGATTGTTCTAATAAGAAACAAACTCTCGAATTTGTTGGAGGCCTACATCAAGTGTCTTGAAGAGGGAGTGCTGCCCTGGGTTAAGAGGATGGCTGCTGGAAAACCCTATGTCTAGCAACAGGACTCTGCACCATGCCACACAAGCAGGAGAACCAAGTTATGGCTGTCCGACAATTTCAATGACCATATCACTTCCTTACATCTGGCCACTTAACTCTCCAGCTTGCAACCCCCCTGATTCTTATGTGTGGGGCACAGTTGAGCGAGAGACCAACAAAACTCGTTGTAGCACCAAATATGAACTAAAGGCAAGTATTATGGCAGCATTCACCAACTTAAACAAGAAGACAGCCCAGAAGAGTTGCAGGAGTTTCCGATGTCATCTGGAGGCTGTAGTTGAAGCCAATGGTGATTTTACTGAATAAATTTACTCTTTAGTATTTAAAGATATTTTTGTGTAATTTTGGTAAATATATCTGTTAAAATGAGATGTCAGTGTTATTTTCATTTTTGTGTAATTTAGATGACAATTTATCCATTGCTCCCTGTATATGTCATAAATTTCAGTCATGTGTGAAATGAAATCATGTATTCAAATGCCACCTATGGAAAATCACTACAATTTTTTATTCCAACCCAATATTTTGATTTGGCACTCATCCAAATATTTAAAAAAAGATTTTTTGTTTCCCTAGTTTTTTGTTAGGGAAAATAACATTTGCATTCAACTCATAGCAATAAAAGCTTATGATCATATCATGTTCAAACATATGTCCTTATAGAACCATTAGAGTTAAGCAAAGGTTGAACCTGATCAGTAACTAGATGGACGACTGCTTGGGAATATCAGGTGCTGTAAGCTTAGATGTGTGGTTGATGCAATGATAACTCCTTGGAATTGCAAACCTGTTAACTGAGTTCCAATTCCAGTCAGGTTCGTTATATTTACTTATATGCAAATACCTTTAGAAAATGCATGAATCCACCTCCCCCCCCCCCAGCTATGGGTTAATTAATAGAACTTGCATTAGTAAATCAATATTATCAAAAAGTTCTTAATGTGCCACTTAGCCGAGTCGGTTGGTGTTGGTTTTGATCCAGATAGCTGGTCGTAGGTTGACTCTGCTCATGATGATCTCCCTTGTCCCACGTTGTGTTGATTGATCACAAGGCAGTCACGGGAGTTTTCTACTAGCTGTCTCTCTGCCAAGTCAAACTGAACTGGAAAGCGTGCACACAATTGGATAATAAAAAGAAAGAAATATGGCACCAAAAATAAATGGCCCTCTGCTCTGTCTTTAATTCTATTCAGCTGGCAATTTTTAAAACCTTGTCTGCAAAATCACTTCTTGTTTGTCTTTAACTCTGGTTGGTCGATTGGCGACAGGCTTCTCTACGGTTGGCACCCAACAGCATGTCATTTATCTGGCTCTTTACATCTTCAGCTGGGAACTGTCTTTGGCAGGCGGCGGTTTTTCTATGGTTGGCACCCAGCTGCGTGACAATTATCTCTCTATCATTACGTCTCTGAGCCGGGAACTTGAACTGTTCAACTCTGTTCAGTTGGCAATTTCAAAACTTTGTCTGCAAAATTTCTTCATGTCTGTCTTTAACTCTGGTTGGCTGGCAGCAGGCCTCTCTATGGTTGGCACCCAACGGTGTGGCAATTATCTCTGTCTCTTTACATCTTCAGTCAGGAGCTCTATGGGAGGCAGCAGGCCCTGCAGTTGGCGCCCAACAGCATGGCACCTATCTCGGTTGTTACGTCTCTGGGCCAGGAACTTGACTGGAACTCCGACTCCAACTGACTTTGGTTCCTCGGGACTCTGTATTTATGCCTATGCCATGGTGTGGGGCTGACAGGCGCTGGGTGTCTAACCCCTCATTTCGGCAACCAATAGAATGATGAGGTTAGCTGCTGCTTGTTGTTGCCTTTGGTTTACCCAATGGGATTAGTCTTATTTCCATGATGTCAATTGCTGGTCGTCTCCCCCTTTCGGGGTGCTGGTTCATGGAACCAATGAGATAATTCTGTCTTATGACGTCATCTTCCTATACCCCCTTTCTGGGCTGGACTTAACCAGCGAATTTTCTTTCTCATGAAATTTCCTTTCTCACAAAATAATTTTGGGTTTTAATCAATTACTATTAACCTTCGAACTTGTCATAAAAGCCTGTATGACTAAACTCTTTTTTCTTCGTTTGAAGCAAACAGGTGGTCATTATTTACATTGTCACCTAGATAAGAATTCCCACATATGCGTTTTCAATGTCTGTATTTTCGGTCACAGATATTTTTAGAGCTTTCCCTGATGACAGAAAGTTATTTTTGTTATCAATTCCTCTTTCTAATTCACGCTAGTCAGACAATCCTGGTTTCACTTGGTGAGTGGGTTGAGTCTCTTAATTTCCAGTTTCAACCTTCATCTAGGGCCATCTGGATTGATTTTATGTTTTGAATTACTAATGTCTATTGTTTTGCATTTTATCTAACCTCGGAAATAAAAACGAATTTATTTCTCTCTTACTTTTTCTCCTTCCTTCCTTTCTTTCTCCGGTTTAGAATAACAACAATAACAAAAAAAAAAAAAAAAGCGAAACTTATTACCTTTCGTTTCTTTTATCTTCGCTCATATTCAAAGAATTAAAAATTTTTCTCAGTACGTTTCCTTCCAATCTATAATAATTTCTTCCATTTAATAATTTTTTCCAATTATAATAAATATTCAATTAATAAAATTAATTACTTCCAGTCCACTAAATTTTTATTGTTATATTACTATTTGAAAATATTTTTGGGCTTTAAATAACCTGCAAAGGGTTGATGAAAAATATCAATCAAGATAACAAAGTTTAACTCTGTTTTTTAAAACTTTCAATACCAATATTTAATTTTTGATGTATACATATTTCTTGTCCTGCAATAATGTAGCAATTTATTTTTTAACTAGTGTAGACTAAATAATTATTGATATCAGCAACATTAATGAATTGAAGGAGAGGTTATTTTATGTTATAGGATTTGAGCATATGCCATCAAATTAAATTTTGATTCATCAGTTCCCTACTTACAAAATTTTAAGATAAATTCATTGAAAGCCAATTCAATTTGATCCTGATTTTAGAAGTTCTTGCTTCTGAGGAAGCAGTCTAAATAGATAAGCTATAAGGGCATCTTATTCAGTTTTAGTAATGTGAATAGGTGCTAGGTAATCTCATGACATTTTATTGACCAAATTGGATGCTATATGTTTATATAGTTTTCAATGCCTGGACTAAATTTCTTTGTGCATGTTAAACTGCTATTTTGAAAGAAGTTTAAATGCTTGAAACACTTTTGCTCACAATAATCTACAATAATCTTTCTGGATTGATTGTGGGGTCTTGGTTGATGTTTCTTATCTGCATTTTGCTATTGTACAGATCTTCTCTGGTTACTGATATGGAATCGCCCTCTCCAGTAATAACTGATTACACAATGAGGAAAATAGATTGATGAATGTAAATGTTAGTATCTTTCCTCATTTTATTTCATTTCATGTTTTTTTCTTGTCTTTCAACCACTCTACAATTATTTAAAATTGTTTTAATTGAGACATTCAAGTTTGATGCTTGTGTCCTAGAATTTTGGGGTCAGTTTCCACTACAGCCTTCAAAGTTTTCATTAATTAATCGTAATGACTGATCTATCTCTAATTGTTTCTTTTTTTTTTTATAAATCTCTTTGTAAATTCGGAAAATTCATTCACTTTCAGGAATAGCAGGACAAACTGGGTTCTATAGTCTTGGTTGGCAATCATTCTAGAGATGGTAACTTGATAAAATTACCCATCTCCCAGTACAGTAAGCCTGGGGATGCATTGGCCCATTGGCAATGCACAGTGACTGAAATTCTGTTGCATGCAGAGAAAGCATTTACGTTTTTTTTTTTTCATTCATAACATGGTCTTCAAATTCTGCATTTATATTCTTTGCAGCATTAATTGCATTATGGCACAAATTGTCAAAATAGTCATGGAAAATAATTTTCTATGATATTGCGATGACATTAGTAAAAAAAAAAAAATCAGTTGCTGACAACTCTTGAAATATTAATAAAGTAATAATTGAAATGAGTTACATTCTTTTTCATTTTTTGTATAGTGATTTTGCAGGCAAAACATTACTATTATTTCCATGAATCCTTGTATTATAAGAGCTTATATTATTTGAAATAAGGAGATACATTGTTTTAGCTATTACAATATTGATGGTATTATAAGATCAGTATCAAAGTATGTACAGACCCATTCACATTCATCATGTGATCTTATCAATAGGTTTGAAAGCATTGAAAATTGTTTCCTTTTTCTGTCTTTCTTTTTTTTTTAAAACTGTTTATCAAATTAGAATTATAGAGCTATAGCAATGCCGAAGAATGTGCACTTATGTTTTATAGATTACATAAAAGCATTTGATAAGGTATGGTGCAAGGATTTATTTGAACTGCTAGGAAAACTAGACTTAGACATGTGAGAGTAATCCAAGATTTACACTGGGAGTAAATCACCTGTATACAGATAGAAAATGAATTGAGTAGGTATACAAAAATAAAAAAAAACAGCATGAGACAAGAATATGTCTTCTCTCCAGATTTATTCAATTTCTACTGTGACACTACCCTAAACAAATTGGAGACCCTTACCAAGATTTATTATTGGTGGTTATAATCTTAACAATATAATATATACAGATGACATTGTAGCCAATTCAGAAAAAAGCCTACTGGTCCTTCTAAACAGTCTGGGTGAAGAAAGTGAGAAAAAGCATTAACCATCAACTGTAAAAAGATGGAAAGTATGGTTATCAGCAAATTATGAATTGGAGATATAAGCATCAAGTAGGTACAGAAGTTTAAATATCTGTGTTTTAACATAGGATGCAAAATGTGACATCAAAATCTGAACATGTATTTGACTAGCAAAAAAAAAAAATCCATTCAAAGCGAAGCAAGGTGCCTGTGAAATCGAAAAATATTGTTAGAAACAAAGAAAGTGCTAGATTGTTATGTGGTATCTGTCTTAAACAGAAGAAATGTATTTGAACAGAAGGATTCCTTGGGCATATCATGAAGATAGAGGGCTTGCAAAATGTGTCTGTCAGGGAGCTTATTGAGGGTAAGAGGAATAGTAGAAGGCAGTGAGTCACTTGCTTGATGAGCTTGTGTGAATGGATAGTGGAACAGAAGAAAAACTATTAAGAGCCTTACTAGATAGGAAGTTGTGGAGACTCTTGATTGATTATGTCCTAAAAGGGACATGGCACATGGAAGTTTATCAAACATATGAATAAATTTTAAATTTATAAAATTTCAGTTTTTGATCAATTTCTGTGTTTTTAAAATTTGAAATCAATTTTGACTATTGAGTGAATATATCTCATTTTTTGGAAATTCTTGTTCAAATTAAATTTTTCTACATGTATTGTTTATATCTTCTAAATAAGAAAAGTAACTTTTTAAAGAGGAATGGCTCAATGACAAATGTGCAGAAGTAGAAAGACTGAGCAGGTATAATAAAGCAGACATGCATAAAGAAATAAAAGAACTGACAGGAAAAAAAATCTGCTCTTCAACAGGATGTATAAAATTCAAGGATGGAACAATCATATTGGAAAAAGAGGAAATACTGCAACAATGAGAAGAATATATAAAAGATCTTTTCTATGACAAGAGAGCAACCGATAATACACAAAGATGTAGACGGACCAGAAATACTAAAGTCTGAAGTAGAATCTGCAATAGCCAAACTGAACAGAAACAAAGCAGCGGGACCAGATGGCATAGTCATAGAGCTGTTGAAATACCTGGAAGAATTTGGCATAGAGAAAATTACAGAAATAATAAATTTATAATAGTGTTGTAATGAACTCAGCAAGTCAATCTTCATAGCACTACCTAATAAGCCAGGAGCAAACGAGTGTGAATAACACAGAACCATCATTTTAATGAGCCATGTAACAAAACTGATTGTCCAAATCCTGATGAATAGAGCGAGAAGCAGAATCAGGCCAGAGATAGGACAAGAACAGTGCGGTTTCGTTAAAGACACTGGAACAAAGAATGCCATATTTATGATTAGGATACTCTCTGAAAGGGCAATACAAATGAAGAAGGACGTATACCTGTGTTTTATTGATTATGCCAAGGCGTTTGACAAAATATACCACAAAGAATTGATAGAGATGCTTAGCAACCTCGACATATTTAGGAAAGACCTAAGAGTAATCAAGAATCTCTACTGGCAGCAAACTGCCTGCATACGGACAGGTAACGAATTCAGCAATTATACTAAGATTGAAAGGGGCATAAGACAAGGATGTGTCTTTTCACTGGATCTATTCAACTTATACAGTAAGACTATTCTGAGAACCCTAGAAGTTATGCCAGGATTTGTCATCGGAGGCCACAATTTAAACAATATAAGGTACGCAGATGATACAGTGCTGATAGCAGACACAGAAAGAAAACTACAAGACCTCCTACAGAAGGTAGCTGAAGAGAGTGACAAGAAAGGACTACAAATAAACTGCAAGAAAACCGAATGCAAGGTCATTAGCAAAAAGGGCAGCCCAAAATGCCAATTACAGGTGAGGGACTCTAAAATCAAGCAGGTACAGAAATTTAAATACTTAGGAAGTGTTCTAACAGAAGATGGAAAGTGTGACACTGAGATCCAAAGGTGAATTGGCATGGCGAAAGAAGCATTCCAGAAGTTGAGTAAAGTATTACGAAACAGGATAATTTAACTAGAAACAAAGAGGAGTGCTAGATTGCTATGTGATGTCGGTTCTTCAATATGGCAGTGAATGTTGGACAATATCTTCAAAGATGAAGGAAAAACTTGAAGCAACTGAAATGTGGTTCTACAGAAGGATGATGCGGATATCATGGACTGAGCATATAAGCAATGACAAGGTTTCGGAAAGGATGGAGATGAAAAGGAAATTAATACTGAGCATCAGGAAGAGGCAACTAAAGTTCCTGGGACATGCAATGAGGAAGGAGGGCTTGGAGAACCTGTTACTAACAGGCCAGATAGAGGGGAAAAGAGACAGGAGAAAGAAGCGGATAACATATTTGAGGGACCTGATCAGGTGGATGACGGAATGAGGGTTGCATGGTGTAACGGGAGAAGGTGTGCTAAAAGCCACCAGGGAGATGTTGAAAACCATGATCGCCTACGTCCTGAAACGACATGGCACATAAAAGAACTTTTAAAGTAAAAATCATGAATCCATGAAAGATTTTATCATCAACAAAATTTATTAAATATGTGTGATATATTAGGAAAAAAAGTTTTATTTAATCAAATTAATGCTATTAGTTGGGTAAAAAAAAATAAAAAGTTGGTCAGGTATCTTATTTTGTATGTAGAAATGTAAAAATAGAAAAAGCTCTTGTCATTATCAGTTCACGATAGAAAGAAACTGTTTAAACATCTATCACAAAATGATGAGTAAATAAAAAAAAAAAAAAAAAAATAATTACTGCATAGTTTTTACTTCAGAGGTCAACCAAAAAAGTTGACTTTGAATTTTGCCTTTAACCTTTTGTAGCTCATTTTGCCAATTAACTAATTTCCATTTCTAAATTTGACAAACTGATCTAGCTTGATTTTTGGCATGTGTAGCAAATTTGTTGAGAACAAACAAGAAGTTGGGCTGCAAGGATTCTATTGAACTAAAGTGTAATATTTAAGACCTTAATTTAAAAAGGAAGAAAATCTTTTGGGTTATTTCCCTTTAATTGATTACTTAGGTTAAATTATATAAACAATATATATTAAATAGGATATAAAAAGGTAAATGTCAAGAAGTAGCTAAAATGGAATGATTGTATGATTAAACTCTGAATGTTAGAGGACTATATCATTTTTAGATAAAAATATTTTGCCTTGGCGATTCTGAGGAGGTTGCATTAGCTTGCAGATGAAATCTGGATTTAGTTCCACTATGACCAGGACAGAGATTCACGATTGACATGATCTTCACATCCAGGCAGTTACAAGAACCAGGTACAGAGGAAGCATTTATATATTGCCTTTATCAACCTTTCCAAGGCCTCTTTGTACTTTTGAGATAAATTAGATGTCTACTGAAACTATTAGATTTTATCTTTTTTCTTTTCATGCATGTGATAGACAGAACAATTTGATGGATCATATTTGAGTTATTTCCTATCATTGGTTCTTATATTTATTTTATCAAATCTGTACCATCCAAATGATTTAAATATGTACATTGTAGCTTTTACTTAAACATGAGAAGTTTGATAGCCTCAGAAAATAAGAACATTCTCAGCTTCATTTCTTACTAGTCAAGCAACTGGAATCCAAAAAAAAAAAAAAAATCAGACTATATATTATCAAAATGTGATGCTTAATTTGTTTATATATATATATATATATATATATATATATATAATTCCAAGTGAAGAGGACTCGAGGTTTTTTTATATCTTGAGTTTTCTGGCATTTATTTTATTATAAACAGTGCTCAATATAATGAGTATTATAGAGCTTAATATAATATATTGACATAACCATATAATTATATTATACACACACACACTATAGTATGTTTTTAATTATACAAACTTTCTGCTAATGAGCATAATGTGGTTTGGTCAAGGTCCAGTTTCTTTATTCTTCCAATTAAAATGATTCCTTTGAAGAAATAATTAGCCTTAATATCTCATATGAAATGTATTTCAGGAAAGCCGCTTTCTTGTACACCAAAGTATGAGGTGTTCAAAAGTTATTTCTAATTAAGCTTGAAATAAAAACTAAAGCCGTCTCACCTGTTGCACAGTGCGTGTTGGTTAGCAGTTGAAAAGTAATCTGTACTCTTCCGGGACATCCTGACATTTTACTGGAATGTCAGAATACTCCCAGGTAATAATAAATCTTAAGTTTGTATTTATCTTTGATGTTAAACAATCAGTTGTCATAGATATTTTTCTTTTTGCTCCTTATTGTCAGCCAATACTGCATACAAGTTACTGCAAATGAGCTAACCTATCTAAACTTATTTATAAATGGAACTTTGTCTGTGCGTGTGTGTCCATTACCTATAGACTCCAAAACGGATGGACTGATTTTCTTCAAAATTTACACAGTTGTACTATAAGCGTCTGCGAGTGTTCTTAGCCAGGTTTTGTGTTGAGGTGCCCCCGATAAATAGCGAAAATTGATAATCGAAAAAATCGGGTTATAAAAGGAGTGGTCCGATTTTAATCAAATTTGATGCACTCTTAGACAAAGACATAAGAAACAATATTCAGAAGTTCCAAGGTTGCAGTTCTTACAACAGTGCAGAAAATCGATTTTATATATATATATATATATATATATATATATATATAAATATATAAAAGGCAAGATGTTTGTGTGAGTGTCTGTTTATCTGTCTGTATGTCCTTTATACAAATCCACAATTTTTACAGATTCTCACCAAACTTCACACATATATTCTTTAGGATGAGTCCAGAACCATGGATTAGTTTTAAAGCTTTCATTACACCTGAGCAACGCCAGGCTATACTGCTAGTAAACTTTTATAATTCAACTTTACAAGCCTGTCTTACAATAGAAAACTTGTCATAGAATTTCCTATTCTATTTTCTTTAACTTCCTAACTCTGATTGTTGATATTGATAAAAACTTGTCTTTGGTAAAAAAAAAAAATGCACTTTATTGTACATTTTATATTTTGCTAGTCTTAATTTTGATAGAGTTCTACTGTAGAAAATATTAATATTTTTCTTTTTTGTAGATGACTAAAAACTTATTGTTTTTTATTATTTCTTAGGAAATAACTGTAAAGAATATTATTGAAAATATTTGTAATAATTCCTACTACATGAGATTATTTTTACTATTGATTGGCTTAGTTATTTAAGAAGTGAAATTTGAATCTGTCTTGTGGAGCATACTCATGCATACATTGTTCTGAATTTGCAATGCATAGATATGTGAATCCCAGGTTCAAAACAAGGAAAAAAAAATGGGTTCACTCAGATAGAAATGCACAACACAGGTGTCAATGAATAACAAACAAGATGAATGTTTGTAAATAACTTTATATAATAAAAACAACAGAACATGGAAAGAGTATGAGATAATTGATGTAAAATAAATAAAAGACACTTATCTGATGCTGGGTGTTTAAGTATTTGTGTTTCATGACTTTGTAAGTTCAAATGTTCATAATGGCAAATAGAATTTATTTAAAATATCCAAATAAAAGTTGTTAGTTCTTTGCTGTCTACTGAAGAGTTCCTCAATCAACCGAGCAGGTTCTATTTATACTTGCATGGACATCACATCTGCTGCTTCCTTTGTATTCAGATTGTTTCACTCTTCTTCCAAACTGCTGCTTGCATATCTTCGAGGTTATCTTATATGGTGTTTTGTTTTCTGATGGTGGTTTCCCTTTGGTTCTAATGTTGTACACGGGATACATTGGCTTATGGCAGCCTCTATGTCTTTGTCTATATTGGGGCCACCATATTTTAGTCCTAAGCAGGGCTTTTGTTTTCATTATCCCCATATGTGTCTCATGTGCCAATTTCAGGATTCGCTTCCGGAGGTTTTGGGGTATAATGATTCTGATTCCGTGTATAACTATGCCTCATTTTGGTGTCAGTTCATTCCTTACATGTTTAAAGGGTTCCATTAACTTATGGGCCCAGTCGTTTTGTTGTATTGCATTTTTCACTGCTGTGATGGTTGGATTCCACTGAGATTCCTCCATTATTTCTGACAAGGTGATTGATTTTGGAATGCTGTTATTTTTTTAAATTTTTTTTTTTCTGTTGAGGGGGTAATATTTTGTTAATTCGAGGTTTTACTCGTGTTGTTGTTATTGAGGGGGTAATGTTTCGTTCATTTGAAGTTTGTCCAATTATCTCATCCTTGTTGCCAGGTTTGCTGTCTACTGAAAAGTTCCTCAATCAACCGAGCGGGTTCTATTTATACTCGCGCGGACAACACCAGTTTTTTTTTTCTGCAATATAAGTTGAATAACTCTGGAATGGTACATGTACTTCATTTTCCTTCTGGTAATCAAATTACATCCAAGATGAAATTGGGATAATTTCTCTGGGTATAATATTCCTTTATTCCTTATTCATCAAGTAGTTGAATAAATTCATGATCTTTGGGAATAATATCTTTTTTTTTTTTTTTTTTTTAATTCACTGCACATCAAGTACTTAAATAAATCCAGGGTTCTCAGAATTATCTCCTTGTTCCTTGTACAACAAGTAATAGAATAAATTGATAGGTGCATCTCTTCTGAGCACACGAATCTGTTTTCTTGAGACCTATCATGGTCAGAGATTACCAAGAAACTGAAATTATAATTAAAAAAAATTCCATGTGGTGAATATCATGTGGTCTTGGGTGATCACTTTTACTTCCTCCCTTAGTTACCAAGCAACACAGATTCCTTTCCACCATTTTTTTAAAAAATTATTTTTTTTAATCATATCACCCCGACCAAGGCGGTAATGCCACTGATATGCAGGGGGCTACGTAAGAGTGAAAAGATTGGAAAAAAGAAAGCCGGAAACCACATCCTAAACAGGGAACAAGGGATGAGCCTCTTCACCTGTTCAATAGACGTGGGTGGAGTGTGAACCGGGCGATAGATCTATCTAGTCCAATTAAGAAAAAAAATAAAACATGGTGGTGGATTGCTAAGTTTTAACTTAGTTAAAGTCCAGTCAGAGATTTCTGCTAAAATTTTAAAAAAATTAAAGAAAACCAATTAAACATGAAAAGTTTAAAATTAATTTTTTACTTTTTGGTTACACCAAGTGAATATTGAGGCAAGGTTGGGTTAGTCAACTGAAATAGCCAGTGAGTGACCCCATGAGGGTAGCAAGACTACCAAATTACAGCCCACCAAAAAGAGAAAAGGAGAGACAAACTAAAAGAAAAAAACAAACAAATTAGCAATACACCAGTTAAAAAGATTTCTGCTAAAATTTAAAAAAAAATTAAAGAAAACCAATTAAACATGAAAAGTTTAAAATTAAGCAAAAAAATGACTTATTTTTAAGAATATTTTAAACAAAGTTGATTCCCATCCCAACACGAGGGTACTACCATGAGACAAGACTCAGTCTAGACAGGAAATAAAATAAGTGAAGAGGAAATACAAAGAAAACATGGCTCTAAATAAATTGATCATACATCTGATTTAACATTCATCATTGAGAGCCATGTCTCTCTCTCACACACACACACACACACACATACATATAGAGTGAACAAAACAGGAAATGTGTAATCTAGGTAATTGGTTTATTTGTTGGAACATAGTAAATTACTATAGTCAATAGAATTTTGTTCATTTCTAATAAATAGCTTGCTGGTAGCTATGTTTTGATTCTGTCTTTATTACTGCTCAGCATTTCTGAATTTTCCACTTTAGAAAACAATGCTTCTTGAAACTTGTATGTTTTTCTACTAAGCTATCAATTCATTTTGCCATAAATGGAATATGCTTAGGTAAGAGAGAAAATTTATCAGTCAGATTTTGAAATAAATTAAAAATCACTAAAAATATAATTATATGAAAAAATTAGAAATGTTTGTTTTGCCACTTATAGCTGCTTGGTATGATTTAAAGCGAAATAATTTTGTCAGATAAAAAAAGAAATTAAAGAGTGGGATGCTAGGTATTTAGATTAATATAAACCCAAGATTAGAAATGATTTATTTAAAAATAATTATTCAAACTCAAAATATTTGAAATTTAAAATAGCTTGGTTTCTAAAATTTTCTCAGCACTTTGATATTTTATGTTTTTGTTTTATTTGTTTAGGATGGCCCCTGAAGTTATCCTTTGTGAAGCCATCAAAGATAGCCCTTACAATTACAAGGCTGACATTTGGTCACTGGGTAAGTTGAAAATTAATATTTTATTATTAATATTAATTATGTCACGTTAAATGTCTAGAAAACTTTCTATCTTAATGAGAGTTTAATAATTATTTTATAATTTTGAATTAGGACACATTTCAAACCATTCCTCTTACTGTCTAAAGAATTTATTAAAGCCATTGCTAAATGATTTTCATTCTGTTTGAAAATCTAGCAAAATATCTGCTCATATAATGATTTATTCAGGTTAACAGATGTACCTGTTTTACCAATATTAAATCAGACTGCTGTCAAAAGAAATGAACAGTTTTTTAATAATAAATTGCTCTAATTTTTTAGTTGGTCTGTTATATGTTCTATTGTAAGCATTATCACATATGCAAAGTATTGTTTTTATTATAGGCTGTATAACATGACTGAGATGCCCCCCAAAATTTCATAGCCATGCCTTCTCTTAATAGTTCAATCCTTATGGCAAAGTTCATCAGTCACTAATTAATTTTCTCAAAAAGAATCTGAAAATTGAATAGGATTAGATAACATTTTAGTTGTTCACAGGTTTTTATGATACAAGTTAATATTTTCATATTAACATTGGTATTAACCAATTGGGGTTAAAATTTTCAGGATGTATGCCTATTTATATGAGGAATACTCCTTGGGAGTTTTAGCTTGTAATATTAAAAGCAATATTGATAACAACTTGTTTTGTGGATGTCAGGTTATATTATACAAAGTGCAATATGAATTTTTATTTATAAAGATCAAAGATATAGGCTATAGAAATGCATTTAACACCATATTCCATCCACTTGACATTCTATAAACAACAGTTTTTATTACTTCTCATATCTTATTTTTTGCTTTTTACCATATATATCATCTTTCCAGTTTGTGACATTATTATGTTGTCTTCCCACATTTCTTTTCTATCTTTATACACTCTGAAAGACACTTTACCAATCTTGAAAAATTTAGTCTCCTTTTTGTTATCTGTTCTCAGTCTTTTTTTGACTTGGTAACAACTTGTCAAACACTGATTTAATTTTTCTTGGGAACATCAATTTTGATGCTGACATGCACTATTGTGTATTTGATTCTGCGTTATCCAGTATACTCTCAAGAAGTTTTGTAATATTTCTTTGCTCACTTTTTTGTTACTTACCTTTTTCAAAGCTCTCTTAAAAGAATTCCTAAAAAATTTTCAGCTTGTCCTTTTAACCTTGGATGATATGGTGAGATAGTAATATGTTTGATTGAGAGTATTTTACAAAAATCTTAAAATTCATAAGCAGTGAATTGTGTACCGTTATCCAAGACTATGGTATCCAGTATGCCATACCTTGCAAACGGTTCAGGTAAAAATTCACTGTACTGTAAAATTTTTATTTTTTTTGCACTTACAAATTTCAGGCCGCTTAATAAAGCTAATATAAAATAATTTCTACAACAGATTAATATGTAGACATTCTATTAATTTGGTATTTTTGTCACTTTTGCTAGAAGAGGAGGCCAAGGTGGACAATCATCAGCTGTGTAGAATGTCATGGTGCATTGTTTTGTATGAATATGCTCTTGGAGCTAAAAGTTTCTTGGCTGTCACTGGGACCGCTTAAAAAAAATAAAAACTTGATAAGAACTTAGAGTAATTATTTGCATTTCTCTTTACCCCTCATCAACTGTGAAGGGACCTATAATTTGACTGCCTACAGTGCTAACCCAAAACAATACTTTATTTCTCACCCTGTTGCCTTAGTTGCATTGATTATGTCACTAAAGGCCTGACTTTCAGTCCAATGTAGCTCTATATTCATTACTAAAAATTTCTGTTTAGAATTTACTTTTCCTCTACTTATTTGCAAATCTTACATGCCTTAGTAAATTTTATATAAAGGTAGTAGTTTGATAGCTTTTATTTTTCTGTATCTTTTTTGTTGATATTTACAACACTACAACTTCAAATATTTTCTAATTGATTAAACCACTTTTCTTACTTTTTGACCTTTTAATTTTTCTCAAATCTTTTCGTGACATTATTAAGGCTAGTTTTTCTTATTTTCATCTTGGTAATTTTTTTTCAATTTCTTTCTTCTGAGTTCTATTCAGTTTTCTTTTGTAATTTCTAACCTTGTTTCATTTTATATATAAATCTCAATAAGCATGTTATCCCAAATATTTATTTTATGATGAATAACCATTGAGTTGCATAATGACATCTCATGTCAACCAAATATTTTCTTGCAAATATTTCTAATAAAAATAATAAAAAATTTTAAAGTGAAATTCCCAGGGTATGTATTTATCATGAATTTAAGTATATCCTAAAAAATGTTACCATATAAACATCAGTTGGTTAATAATTTTATTGTGAAAAAATTGCCTTGTATAATAAAATTAGCATGAAATGGTTTAGTTAAGGTCATGTTACCGTTTTACCTTTTCAACATCATTTGTGAATATGTAACAAAACTGTTGGTTTTAAGCTAGAAACACATTTCTTGTGATTATATTTTATTTATCACTGTTTTTACTCCTCTTAATGTGATTTACTATTTTTTATAATGAAATTGATACTATTTATAAACTAATTTACTGTAAAGAATAAACTGAAGTGTTTTAGCTCATTCCAGTTGAGGAGTTAAAATTATTTGTTAAAGTTGATGGTATTGGTTGAATATGTTAGATTCTTTTTGGTGGGGAAATGACTTGTTGCAAAATAACCTATTTTGCATGTTTAAGAAAGAACTCAGAATTCTAACCTTAAAAGGAGTCTGGGTAGTAGTGAAAGACAAAATTCTTTGACATTTCCATAATGATGTGTCATTGTTAAGGGAGCAGTATCAGTGACCTTATTGCCTACTTAAGCTTCAAGTTTTCTGGCTTTGGGTTCTATTGAAAGTTGCATGAAGCCAAATGGACAAATGACATCATAGGCTTTGTATGTATGGAAATGTTGAAGTGTACTGACTGCTGCTTTTCTACCTACCAAATTCTCAGGCCACTTTTGGCAGCCAAGCAAGCAGCTGTTTTGATTCAGTCTCCTCATGACAGCACTGCATTTCAGAGGTTTTCACTCTGACCTACAAGTGACTCTTCAGATACTTTGTTTCTTTTCTATTAAGCAGTCCATTCATTGTGCCATGGCAAAGTTGGATGTGTTTATATAAGATGAATAATTTGGGTAAATACTATTATCTTTATTTTTCATGATTTTACTTTCCTAGATTTCTGATTACCCAAATATCTGTTTCTGGTGCAAAAGCATTTTATTATTAGTTACTTAACATCTTGTGCTCTGTATTGATAGAAAACATGATTTCTGTAATAGATGTTTGTTTTGAGATTGTGTATTATTTCTGTTGTGGATGTTTTGTTTACTATTTGCCAGACTAGCAGATTGAAAATGATTGGATTGTTATGTTACTAAACACAAAGTTAATTAGTAGGTAGTTTATTTTTTTATAAGGAAAAGTATTTTTGGTATTATTTGTTTCATATATTCTTAATGCTTTATATTGTAACCTTGTATGTTTGAATAAATGATTAAGAAATATCAGCATTATTTTACCTTTTATCTTAATGTTTCCATTTAATCATATCCAAACAAACCTTGAACTCTGATATTTTCTTTTTATAAATTCATGACTTGATAAAAAAAACCATTTTAACTGAACAATAATTTTATTGGTTTAGAGTACTGTAAAGTTTTTGGTTCAACTAGCTCTTCCACACCTAAAAAAAAAAAAAAGTGATGTTTTGGTCAGGGAATCAGACTGAAAATATTTCACACTCCCTATTTCTGATGACTCATTTATTTTTATTGAATTTAGAAAACCACCTTCAATTCATAAAATTAAACATACCATTCATTTGATATATGATTAAACATTTACGTAGAACAAAAAAAATATTGAAGTTCAAAGTCTTTCCTAATAGTTCCTTTGTTGGCTATTTCATTTTAATACCTGTTTTTATGAGACAAGGATTCCATTTGGCTGACAGGTAGCTTTGTGAACAATATCTTCAATATTTTGTTTTAGTTGGTAAATTTCAATTAATATTTTAAATAAAATATCAATGAACTTTGAGATATTGTGGGATGAGATTAATATTTAATAAATTGCCAGAGAAAATTGAAAATGTTTACTGTTGACCATTGCCTTTATCCTAATGTTGAAAGTAAAAACAAAAGGGTATACATGAAAAACAAAATAAAATGGTCCAGTCATTTGCTCTTTTTTTTTTTTTTTGTTGTAATTTGCATTTAGTTATTTATATTTATATCCACCATGTTGAGAAGGCCATAGTTATCAAAGCCTTCAAAGCTGTATTGACAGTAATAATTATTTTACAGATGCTTGTCATTAAGTATCAGTTTTAAACTCTGTCATTCATTTTCTTTACTTAGCATTTCCAGCATTAAATCCAAACTGTAAGTTCTCTATTTTAGTTTGAATTTATAATAAAACATCTTCATTATAAAAAAAGGTTCCTCCTTTTTCATTTAATTTATTTTTTATATCGGAAGAAAGGGATATTTACAGTTTATTATTTATCTTGTTCATATATTTGGACACACTTCTAATTTTTGAAAATGAAAGTAGTTTTAATAGCCCCCTTCCTCCTAATCTTAAACTTGTAATTCTCAGTGTAAAAAATTTAAGATTTTTTTTATATGACATTATTTTAGAAATCTCTCCAGTCTTATGTTTTGATGATAAGTAGACATTTTCACTATTAATAATAATGAACTTGATATTTTGTGAATTCACGGCCCATTATTTGATATGTTTTCCCTGAAAACATCACAAACATTTGCAACATGATGTCCTGATGCACTCTGTTGGCAGATTACTTGTTTTTGCCTAATGAATCAATAGAAATAAATGAATGTTCAAATTGAACTCCATCTTGGTACCTAAACACTAGGTAATATGCCTAGAAATTGTGACCCAATATAACTTGCAAATATATACATTATTCTGTGATATTTGGTACCAAATTACCATGATACACTTTAGTCATTTCATTCAGTCATGGTAGCATTATAGTAAGTTCAATTTATTGATATTACTAGAAATTTTCAAAGTTAAATGAGCTTGGTCTCCAACAATTTGCTTATTTGTACAAACAAATAATAAAAAAGAATCTTTTTGCTATTCTGCTAATAATTTTTTTTATTATATTCTTTGCATTTGTCATTACTAGCAGTATAGCCCAGTGTTGCTCGGGTGTAATGAAAGCTTTTATATATATATATATATATATATTATTGATTTTCTGCACTATTGTAAGAACTGCAACCTTGAAACTTCTGAATATCGTTTCTTATGTCTTTGTCTATAAGTGTATCAAATTTGATTAAAATAGGACCACTCCTTCTATAACCCGATTTTTTTTCGATTTTCGATATTTATTGGGGATAACTCAACACAAAACCTAGCTAAGAACACTCGTAGACGCTTATAGTACAACTGTGTAAATTTTCAAGAAAATCAGTTCAGCCATTTCGGAATCTATAAGTAACAGACACACACACACACACAGAGACAAAGTTCCATTTATAAATAAGTTTAGATATTCCAATTTGTTTGCATCTCTTGAGTGAATTTTGCATTCAGTTAATTACCCATTACTATAAGTTTGCCTCGCTGTCTTTTCTATAAATACTTTCATGGTAATTCTTCACATGAACTCTTCAATTTAGTGCCTAGACATTATGAATTTAAGCAAATACTTGATTGGCATCGAGATCTCATCAATTTACTGTTGAACTGGCTCAATGTAGTCATAAGTTCTATGTTAGTTTCTTTTCTTGCACTTCTCACTTGTGTGACTCCCTTCTGGCTCCATGCTTTTCAGCCAACTTTAATCTGCAAAAATTTAAATGCAGTGTCAATCGATTTCTACTGTCCTCCTGATTACTCCGTTCTCTTTCTGCTCACTATTAATATTTCTGTTCTTAATTCTTCCATACTCTGTTAGCTCTTGTGTTTTAGTAGCTTTACTGCCTTGCTTGGGGTGAAACTAAAAAAAACAATCTAGTAGCCGTTTAAAATTGACTTGTCATAAAATCAATGATTAACAAGAATCATATGAATGTAGATATTTAATTCTGGGACAATTGCGGGTGAACTTTATAGAAAGGAAAAGTAAATATAACTCAGCTAAGTGCCATACGTGATACACGCTTGGGCGATCATGTCTCGAAAGTGACATGACTGATTGGGCAGATTATTATCCCCCAGTAGGTTGCTATTGCTTTCTGTGCAGTAGACTGGTTGCCAGCCAAGGCTATAGAACCCAATCTGTCCTGTTATTTAACCCATAACTGGAAGGAAGAGACGGATTAATACCTTTCCCAAGGGTATTTGTGCGTAAGTGAATGCAAGGAATTCAACTGGAATTCGAACTCGGCTACCAAATTTCTCGTTCTGAGCCGATACCCACTGCACCACAACGCACGTCCATGTAACTATCAAAGCAAAATGAACTTTCAAACTATCACAGTGTATGTAGATATTAATTTATGCCCAGAGAACTTGCTTTGTTTCAAGTCATTTCAAGGCACTGTATATTTGGTGACTTGAGAGGATTTTCTTCTTCTAGTATTTTTTATAATCTTCTGGTAAAAGAATTTCATTTTAGGATTAGTTTTTAAAAATATTAATATTTCGTTCATATTTTTTGGTCAAATGAATATTGAAGTAACTATATTAAAATTAAGTATTTAATAAAATATATTTGACTTGAACCCTTTGTTTTGCACCCGCTAGCCCATTACAGTTTGGGAAATTTGTCTGTGTTAGTAAATTCTGTTTCTTTCTAATATTACTGAATGTTTTTTTGCTTTACAGGTATCACCCTCATTGAGTTTGCCCAAATAGAACCCCCAAACAACGATATGCATCCAATGAGGGTTTTGATTAAAATCCAAAAGTCAGATCCCCCTACGTTAGACAACCCTTCTAGATGGTAAGTAGAACTTTATTAAAAAAAAACAAAAAAAACTGTCATATTCTATTTTTGTTTTATTTGTTTCATCCACTTCATTTTTATCTCTCTGCATCTTCAGTTTATCATGTTTTCTTCCATACTCTTTCCTGATAAATGTCTTTTATTGTTTCTCTACAATTCTTGCATCTTATCAATCATTTTTCACTTCAAAATAATCTTTTGAAACAAACCTATTTGCATCTATTTCAAATATAACTGACATTTCTTTATTAAATTTCAGGTCAAATTTGTTTAGCAATTTTATCAGCAGGTGCCTTGTCAAAGATCCTGAATTACGTCCAACTGCCGCTGAACTTTTGGAGGTAAGACGACTTCTTAGGCACAAAAAATAAACCTCTACAACACATGCATACATAGTCATCCTCTTACTACTACTATTGCTGTTTGTATCTTTTAGCTTGTGTATGTATGTATGTGTGTTTCAGTTTGATATTAACCAGACCAAAATATTGCTACTGAATATCAGCTTAACAAAGTAACTACTAATAGAGGTTTTTGTGTCTGAAGTTTAAGATTTAGTACTTGTAGCCATCTAGTTAACTGAAATGTAATGGGATCTCAAAGTAATTTCTATGGCATTCTTCTGCAATGGAATCGAAGAAACTATTTAACATTATTCATTTTATAAACTGTAATTATTTTGCTATTAAAAAATAAGTAAAAATGTCATAAAAAATTAATTTCTCTGAATATCTGGACTTCAGATATATTTCTATGGAAAGAATATTTCATAAGTGAGAAGTACAGTTTTTACTAAAGAATAAATAATTCTGAATTTTATTGTTAGATTTTTTTTTTGTTACAAAATAAGGGATGTATCAACAGTATTCAAACTTCCATATTATACGCAATATATCCTCCTTGAGTTGGTATCATACAGATGATGAATAAGATTTTGATACATTATTCCATACCTCATGCTCTTGTTGACACAATAGAGCAAAACTTGTAGGTAGGTGTGGTTAAAGAGAAAAATAAAATCCATTACTCAGTGCAGTGATTGAGCTCACAACTAGTTAGGTTCTAGCTTTTATTAGAGATGTCACCTTTGTTGACTGAAAGAAGATCACCCAAAATAACCTTCCAGTCTCTCAAACGTCCACCATCCAATGCTCCTGAAATAAATAAAAGGAGTATGTGTGTGTGTGAGACTGTGGCATGGCACCTGCTTGCACAGTACTTTTTGTCCACACTGAACCCTATCACTGCTTCATGCTTCACTGTCTAAAGTGAAGATCTAGACTTTGCATTGGTATGCATCACAAGATAGCAGAAGACTTTTGAAAATTCTATCAGAATATCTGTAACTACTTACATACAATACTATTCAAAGGTCAAAATTGGTATCGTCCTTCAGGGTAGTGCAATTTTATTTTTCATTAGCATATATTGAAAAGAGCAATTAATAAAAACAAAACAATGATTATGGTAAGAATAAAAGTATAAGCAGTTTGTCATTGGAAGAATTAGGATCCTTAGCATAATAAAAATTATGACTGTTTTAATTTGTAGCAAATTTGGGGAAAAGAAAAATCAAAGAACAAAGAAACACAAAAGTCCAGTGCTGCTAAATTGTCCAATTAAAAATTTTGCTAAGCAAACTCGTCCAACACTGATAACCTGTCTAGCCACAATTTCTACTGAGCAAAGAATCACATAGGTGAGCCCCAAAAACTTCTTTCTCTAGTTGTATATTGAGACTGGCCATCAAGATGTGTTTTATCACTGGTTCCTTGCTAGGTGGCATACTCCTTGTTACTTTTTTTCATAGCACATCCCCTTTCTGTGGTGGTAGTGGTGAAAATCTACATGAAGTGCTTCTTTCACCCTCTCAAGACAGTGTTCATTGTCAGCTGCATCACTTGCCTCTGGATCTTCCAGAAATGTTACCAAGTTTAGCAAGATTATTTCCTCCTCACTTGTGGTGGATGTTCTCCAACATATTTTACAAGGATTAAATATCTGCGATTCCATTGATCCTGGTGAGTTGTGGGCTGATGATCACAGTAACCCTGCCTGCCTAATCCAAATTCTGACGTGCATATATCCTGCACCATCTTGGGTTTTAATGAAGGTACTGTGTTAATGCCTTTCAACTGAAGCTTGTATTTGTAGATCACACTGCAAAAACAGCATAGTGAGACTTCACCTTTTGTTATGTTGTACAAATACATCATCTAAGGCATAGAACATTGCTTCCAAGTGTCGATCAATTTGAGACTTCTATAACATATTTCCACTGTTCCATTTTTTAGCAGAGTAGATTCACACTGAAAACATTTTAAAATTCCCCAGTCATTCATAAAGTCTGTAAAAATGTGTTGCAAAATGCTGTGTTAATATCCATGGGGAAAATGGCTTGAGGGCTTCTTTTAAAATATATATAATTTGTGCTTGATACCTGTAGAATCTTACCAAAATAAGTCATCAAACTGAGAGATTTGCATTCAATAAGTGTCAATATTTGTCTCCATGATGTGTGATATCCATTCTCACTTTGTATCTGTCCTTTTTGCCAATGCACTGGTACCAGATCAATTGATTAACATGCTCTGCATTTCTTAACCACTGACTAAATAGCTCTACTCGATATGGAAGTGCAAAATACAGTCATTTTTCACTGTTTATATGGAAGGACAAAATCTCTTAACAAAATTCTGTGTTCCTTTCACACCAGGATGTCCATGATGTTGATATTTCTATTGTTCCATTATTTGATTGGACTCTTTCAAAAGCATCAGCAATGCATGTGTTATAAGCTCAGTTTCTTTATTCATTACATTGAACTATTTCTATGACACTCAATTAGTTTGTCTGCTAAGTTCCTACTCACTAGTAAGATAGTGGCAGAAAGATTTCACCAGTAGTTTTAGTCTTCAACCTCACTTTACCAATTGTGGTATACTGAGAAAAAATTGGTCCTCAGATACAACACCTTTTCATGCAATTGAAGAGCCAAGTTAATTCCTTTGCAGCATCTCATCAAATTCTGCTATATTACTGCACATCATTCATTGGACATGCAATCATGGATCTGGTTACTTCTAATAAGATTCTAATTGCCAAGCACCTTGCAGTGAGCCACATGTTCATTTCTTCTGGTAATAGTTCCTAATATAATACTTTTAATGGGATCAAATACTTTGTCACTGCGGTAATTCTACATTTTATTGCCATGTAAAGCTTTACTTACATAATAGGAAGTACCTAACAAGTTTCCTATGAATGGGGAAAAAAATGTAATAACCTCAGGAATTTTTACAATCTGGTTTTCTCATTTCCAACGTAATTTGTTATCCTCTATTTCAGCAATTCATCACCACTTCATAATTACTATGAGTTTTTACAAATTAACCCAAAATTCAGTTCATACTTCTTGATGCTTTCGTTAACATATATTGTTGACTAGCAGTATCGCTCGGTGTTGCTCAGATGTAATGAAAGCTTTAAAACTAATCCATAGTCCTGGAGCTCAGACTCTTTGGATATTGGCATGAAAGACTAAAAAAAGCAAAAGTTGCTTCCAATCAAAGCGAAACCATAGATTGAAAGAAAAATGAATGGATGTAAGTTAGTTTTTGATTTCTGGTATCAATGTCAAATAAGTTTTCCATTGCAAACTGAATTTTGAAGGCTAAATAAGTCCTCTGAGTAAATTAAGAACTACAATTATACCTACTTAAAGCAAAACCCGAAGCAAAATAAAAGGGCTGAACCATGATAAAAGGGCTGAAATCCTGATCTTAATCAGATCTGGTCGGATATTGGGGTATCGTTTTCCGATATTGGGGAAAATCAGAAAAAATAAGTAGTCCATGACCTGACCAGAAGCCTAAAGAATATTTGTGTGAAGTTTGGTGAGAATTGGATAAAAATTGCGGATGTGTATAAAGGACAAACACACACACACACACACACACAAACAAACATCTTGCTTTTTATATATATAGATGTAGGCTGATGTCAACTTTCAAATGGACTAAGCTTGGGATAACACAGAACTCCATACAGCACAGATCAAATGTTCCTTGAAACATTATTTGAAATAGTCAAATGTTCTATGAGCAGGCATTTGCTGGTCTGCTTTCCTGATACTGATGAAATGTTTTTAAATTGCTGTCACCCAACCCTCATTTTGTTCATACAGATATGTATATAGGCCTTGAATATAATATATTCATTCAACTTTCAATAGTCCATTATGGGGTGTACCTTCACCTTGTTCTCTTGCACAATAACCATTAGAGCTTGGCAGGCCCAAATTTCTCTTCCTTGTTGATGTACATATAAATTATATTTTTCCCTAACTTGTGCATACACTGGGTACCCTGAAACCTTATTCTTTAGCTTCTTGGGCTGTCACTTATGTAAGCATTTTCATATTAAAATTCAGGCTGGATGCATATCCTTGTGTGATTTCTTCCACCCATGAACTTGCCCATCTATTTGAAAGAGCTGGAAATATGACTTGTTTGATTCAGTATTACACTACCAATCTTCTATGGCAATGTTCTCTAGCTCAGGTGAGGTGCAATAATCATGAGGTGCCATGGTGTTAATAATGGTACCCTTGTTGATCAACAACTATGAAAACTTATGGAATGTAGTGTATACTGTACAGTGGATTGAGTGGTACCAACATTGAACTATGAATTGATGCAATGTTCCCCTTTGTTGAGTGGTCACTTTCCTTGTCAGTTGTCAGATCTCTCATTCTTGTATCACCTGTGAGTGCTCACAGTTCATGTGCTGTTGATGTCTACTTAGAATTAACATATTCTTAGCATTAAATCCTGCTTGTGTCCCATGCCTGCCACAGATATATTTAGGTTATATATATCATCTGATGAAGTCCATTTCTATAAGTGGAGGAGGGCAAAACCATTCAGTGAACTGCTGTCACTATTTTTTTTTTTTTTAACACTTGGATTTATATATTTACTATTTATAGCATTGGTGACTTAATAAATATGCAAATCATTAATACAGAACATATGTTTGTTTATACTTCAGAGATGAGGTAGTATTTACATTATTTACTTTGTTCAGACTGTTGTCCTTGTCTTTATTGCCGTGTTTATGACATTTTAGCCTCATGGTGCAGTGGATATAAGCGTTGGTTAGTTTGACTTGACCCAAATAGATGTGAGTTCAATAACTGGCTACAGCAGGTGAACAAATAATTTAGAGATTTGAGTTAAAGGGAGATAACTGCTTGGCACCCAGAAGTGGCATTGCACATGGAATGAGAATGATATACTCTAGTGATTGAAATAAAGGGTTCGGTTCAAAATTCCTATAATCTGAAGAAGGTTTCATATGACTGAAACATAGTAAACATGACAGTAAAGATGAAGACATAAGTCTGAACAATGTAAATAATGTATAACAAATGTTATACAAAGATGATTTTCTCTCTCTAAAATGTTTTGATGTGAAGTCTTATAAATCTGAATGTGTAAATGATTAACAAAACTAAGTATATTAACATTTTATTAATTTATTTTATAGCTTTGAGTAAAGTTTATTTTATGCTACTAACTTTTCATTCTTTTTTTTTTTTTTTAGCATCCATTTATTAAAGATTTTACTGACAATAAATGCATACTGAATTTGTTGAGTGAGGCAAAAGCAGAAGTTGAGGAAATTGTCCAAGACATTGATGAGGAAGAAGAAATAAAACAAATGAAGGTGAAGATAAATTTTGATTACATAATTGTTGTTTATATTTTCTTTCTTTGCAGATTCAATCGTAATATTATTTTTTACTTCATATTTAAAGTGGATATTGATTGTAAATCTGGGAATGTTGCCATCTGTTGGAAAGTAGTTGAAAAAGCTTAGCAATATCTTAAAAAAAAAACAAAAAAAAACAAAAACAAATTTACAACCTTTTATTAATCCAAGGTTGAAATATTAAAAATATTTTAACCTGCATTTTCAACTTTTTTTAAAAAAAAATTTTAGATTCCTTGTCAGCTTTTATTTCAATGATTAAACTGTCCTCCCCACCGAAAGAATGATTTTTTTTTAATAATCTAACTAAAAATAATTTTAAAATACTTTCACCAGTCCAACTTTAGATTACTGATCATGAATTGCTTTTAATTTTTCTGATTTTTATCTACTTCTATGAAATAATATTTTTTAAGGGTTTTTAAGTTTCATTGCTTGTGATGCAGTATGCAAACAATATTTAAGCTTCTTTTCTTTTCCATATTTCTATTTACACATTAAATTTGTATGAATTTTTATTGAAATTTAAATTTTCTAAATTGCTTTTTTTCATATTTATCTAGCATTATTAAAATTTTGATTGTTAATAAGTAGAATTATATTGTTCAATAATTTGATAGGACATTGCTACTTACTAATTTTTTTTTTAATACTGTCAATGCAATTCATCTTAATTCCCAATATTACAATTGTATTCATTTTTACTGTCTTAAGTTGTTTGCTCATTTAAAGATACTTACAGATTTGCTTGTTCCATGTTAAAACAAAACTAGTACAAATGTTGGTAATAAATGGGTAACCAGTAAGGTTTGTATTAGTCTTGAGTAAAAAGCCCAAACGAATCATCAACAATATAAATTGATGATCAATGAAGGCAATAATTTAATCCGAATTCAGTTTTATTTTCAAAAACGTTTAAAAATTGATTACTAATAAAACAAAAAGTAGAAATTTATTTCTAGTGCTCATAAAATTGGAAGTATCTCTATGTAACAAATTAGAAATTATTTAAATTCTTGAAATAGCGCTATAGCAACACACTTATAAACTTTTTTTTTTTTTTTTTTTTGACATAGTTAAATTAAAGATATGATGATTTCATTTGCTTAGAGTTTTCTCCCTTGTCCTCTTAGATGTTTTCTAACTTTACAGAAAAGTCTCTCATTCAGGGCCTCATTTAAATGAGAATGAATTAATGGTAACATTTTGGGAGAAACATCAGCAGCAGAGGAGATTCTTGAAAAAGACTTTCACTGAATGCATGAATGACTGTATCTATTGAAAGACATTTTTTTTAGTGTATATGTTTAAATTTTCAACAGAGCATTCCAGAGCATGATGAATCCATTGAACTGGACAGGATATCAAATTTGATTGTGGATGAAGCAGAAAAGTCAGATGAAACTAAAATTAGTAAAAATGAAATGATTGTAAGTATGAGTCCTGCCATGATCTGCTCTAAGCCAATATTGCTTCTTGACTCTCTGCCTGGTTTCTCTTTACTTATAAAGAACTGCAGACTCCATTATTCAGGTTAGAATAGTCTGCTTTTTTCATGTTTCTTTTTCTTTTCTTATTCTCATTTTTTTTTCTTCCAGTCCTGTTATCTGTTATTTCTCTCTGATAGAGAAATATATTTTTATGTAGCCTGGATATGGGTATTGGTGCTAAAACTGCTGTCTCAGCTCTTTTGCACTTTACATTTGTTCTTATCAAAATAGAACATGTTAATTTTAGCTGATAAAGATATCTGCAAATAGGTTTAGTTTTAATACCACCTAATTAGATAGAATGAAATTTTATAAAACATTATAAAGATTATTTGATTTGTTTTAGACATTAGGTTGCAGTAATTTCAGTTAATAAATCTTTCATCCTGAAATGATAATATACAATTTTAATGAGTTTCTGGTATTTTTTATTCATTAAATAATATAGTTTTGGTATTGATTAGTGAGAAGTAATTAAAAAATCTGCAAAAATGGCTTATAAAGTTATAAAAATGGCATACTGATGTCAAGTTACTTTGATTGAGTGAGATGGGTCCCAAAACTGCTTTAGGCTCATTTACATAAAACTGAACTCCCTGAACCAGATTTAACAAATGAGTATAAAATTAAAATTAAGTTCACTATTATTATAAGTTCAATGAATGTGAATTTGGTGCTCTATATTGCTTTGATTGATTAGCATTTATGGTTTTTTGCTTTCTCTTCTTCTCTAAGAAGAAAAAAGTAATAAACATTAAAAAACAAAACAAACACAATCTTTTTTTATCATTATTTATATTTTAAGCACTACAATACTGTTCACTGCTTGGATATTTGTGTCTGCTTTTTCTAATATTTTTTTCTTTTTGTATTTCACTACTCTGCTGGAAATCAGCCAAGTTTTCTTATTTTCTATGTGACTTTTCTGTTTCTTATATTTTCAGAACAAGATTAAGCATCTCACACACACACTCACACATATCTACATTTTCAGCTTCCCTTTCTACACTTTTTATTTATTGTATCTTTTGGCCTTTTTTTTCTTTTCTGATTGAATTACTTATCAACTTTTAAAAATCAAATATGGAGACAACTGACAAATGTTAAGTTTTTTTTTGTTCTAATTCTTAATTTAGAATGACTACTATTATTTTTTTACATTGTACAAATTTTTCTCTTTATAAGGATTAAATTTGTTTTTAAAGAACAACTGCCAACAACTTAAAATTGCTTAATTTTAAACTTAATGTTTCAGATTATTGCTATTATTTTTGTAGCACTGCTTTCAGTGGGCTAATTGGCAATACTGTTATAATGATCTAGTGGCGGCATCTTCTTTTCGTTTACATTTCTACATTGTTAGATATTGTCTGTAGCACAAGAGATAGGGACAGAAAATACATGACTATAATATCAGCATGCATTTTCTTCCAATCTTATTTGAAGAGAGGAAAAATAAAAAGTGTCGAAAACTCTGAATTAGGGAATTAATTTGTCTTGATCGTATGGGAAATAAAGCCTTAAGCATTAGTGCCAATTCCTTTCCTTTCATATTCCATTGTGTGCCTGGGGTAAATAAACACAACAAGCATCCATTGCACATGAAATGACCTTGGTTGTAGATGTTACCACAAACAAAACCATTTCATTTTGAGGGCTACCTACCTACCTACTGAAAGCTTCAATTCTTAATTATCAGTTTTAGTTTTTCTTCTCTGCTACTATATCTGTGCTACTTTCATCTCATTAGCTGAGCAGCTCCTTTTTAAAAAGAAAATATTAGTACTTTCTGGTAAGGGAACAAGATGTGTTTTATGCAAATGTGTAGATACATCAGCAATAGTCGACAGGAGCATGACAATTAGACATACCGCCCTAGCTTATCTATTTAAATTTTTTCTATAAAGACCAAACTAAAATTTATTATTATTATTATCATCTTTTTTAACATGCTGCACATTAATTTATTGCTTCAGATGTGATGTTTGGTATCAGTTATTCTCAGAAAATGTTTGTGAGATTCTAAAATTGATTATTTTAGTCAGAGTATGTTAAGTATCTTTGAGCGGTTCTGCTCTGGCACATTTACATTTTGGAAGAGGGTATGTAGGTGATTCCTTTTATCATATATTGATGAAAGGTTGGATCCAATTTTTTTTCAATTTTGACAATATTTGTGAAAACTTTCAGTGAAATGTTTTTGTTATTCTTATCAGTATTAAAGAAAGCATAAGTATTATTATGATACAAGAATGCTAAGTTCACATATTTGAAATATGACACACACACACACACACACACACACACACACCTTTTAAAAGTTTGAAAGTAACTCATGATAGAACCTTAAAAAATATATACTGATATTAGTTATGTTTCCTGTAACATGGTGGAATGAAAACTACTTATATTTAAGTAAACTTTTACACATGAACATGGCTATCATGGCATAGGAAGTAATATTAAAATATAGATGTGGAGTTTTTTTATTTCAGTAAAATTTTATTTAAAATTGAAATAGTTTTGATGATTTTCTTTTTGGATTTTTAAATTTACTTGGATAAAAGTAAAAAACCAAAAAAAAAAAAACCAAAAAAAAAAAAACGAACTCATTTGTCATTTCAAAATTGAATTTCAAAATTTCTGCTTTAATTGAATTCCTTTTATGTCATTGTATTTTTAATTACTGAAAATAACTAGAATGAAAATAGGTTTTGCATGTGCTTATTGATATTCATATATAAAGATTCTTCTATTTTAATATTGAAGAAATTAATGTAGATATTCTGTCATTTTTGTTACAATGGTAATTACATTTATACTATTAGAAATATAGATTCTCAGATACTTGTCACTTGTGTTAATTTTAATACCAATGAATAATTATGTCTAACATATCATTAGAAAATGATTTTTAAGAACACAAAATGTTAAAATAAGCAGCAAATTTTATGAATAAAGTAAATCTTTAATTGTGATATGTGATTGATAAATTTTGTTTGTATATTGGAATTGTGAAGTTTTTCGTGGTCAATATATATTCTGTTATTAATCTTTAACTTCTATGAAAATGTCCAGAATGCAATACACAGATCTTTGTTTGATTCTCTTGCATAAATATTTTCAGTGGAACGATTACATCCATTGAAAATGTTTGAAACTCTTGCATAAAATGAGGTCCTTGGCAAATTTTCTTTTTTAAATAATTTGAACATTCTCTCTTTATAAAAACATTTTACCATGTGCATAAACTGTGTATTTAACTGGATATATTCCACTAACAAAACTTCTCTTATTTTGGTTTCTCATTTCTGAATGTCTTTTATACCTTTTATTGATACTGGTCATGTGGTTCATCTCTGCCCATGGGTGTGCTCTATTGGACATTTATTGGGAATATGTATCTTAAAAGCATCAGGTCATATACAGCATTTTAAGAATAAGTCACATAATATAGATGCAAAAAGCACGCCAACATTAAGAACAATCCCAAGCTTTATTAACTCAAATGAAATTCACTGCAAGACATTACTCAAGCTAAATATTTTTTTTTTGCTGATAAATTTCACAAGTATCCAAGAAATATGGAGGCCTAACTGTACTCATATCATGTTACTTGCATTCCTTTACGCACATTAAAGACTACATTAACTGCAATGCACGTTCGCGAAAACCTATTCCAACAGCATGTGTTAGTTTTCCTTTTTAAAGTTGCATCTACAGTTTGTGTTGTTATTTTCCATCAGCAGATTAACACTGATAAAGATACTCTGCCAGCACCTCCAGATTCCAGCACCTCTGAGCCTGTGCCTCCCATTGTTGCTGATAAAAGCTTGCCAATGAAAGAGAAAACAATCTCTGATTCTAACAGTGTTTCACAAGATGCAGATGAAGTTATTGCACAAGCTGAGCCTGTAGCAGAGATTCCCAAACTTGTTGCACAAAAACCATCCACATTGCCTGTCACCCCCACCGCTGATGTTAATGATCAAAAAGCACCAGATCACACAGAGGACCTTGACCGGTCATCTGATGAGGGGCTTGGGCCGAGTGGAGATGAAAAGTCTGATGCTAGTCCGGTAAAGTTCTCTCTCAATTCATCTTAGCTCCTTGCTTCTCGCACTTTCTTTTCTTTTTTTTTTCTTTTAGTGTGTAAAGATTCATGAAGTAATATAAACTCTTAAAATTAGTAACGCATTTAGTTAGCAATATTTAATTATAGAGAAAAATATTTCTTTTGTGTGATGTCTTTTAATTATACATGTATATGATGGGTATGTGATGGAATTAATGTACACATTAGATAATTGTACTAAATATCTATTTTTATGCTTCTCTCATTACTTTTTATCTTTTATATTTGCTCTATTCTAAAAAAATAGTCTTACAAAGATGCTAAACTATATTTCAATAATTTAGCATATATTTTTTAGTTAGAACATTTTTTTAATGCTAACAATGCCATCACAATGAGTATTTTTTTGTTTTTGTACATGGTCTGCTTTTGTTAGAATTCATTGTGTATAACTAAATATTTTGGGAACAGTCAAAGGTTTTTCTGAATTTGTTAAACCTTTTTTATTCTTATGGACCTGGATTATCGTCCTATACAGATTTTATGGCAAATTACAGCCTTATCACTCTGAAACATCTGTTCCCGTATGATAAAAGAAATTAAGCAACATCAAGCCTTGTTAGTACATAGATGGGTGACTGCTTGGATATACTTGGTATTGTAAGTTTGGATATGCAGGTGCTTTAATAGTTAATGGATTAGAAATTTTAATTGAAGAGCAGATTTTCAGTTTTAGTGTTGGTCTTTATATTCACTTCCGCACAAATATCCATGGGGAAAGGTATGATTGCACTTCTTCTCTCTCAAGCTATAAGTTAAATAATAAGACATGTATCATTAAACCATTATAAAAAAAATATATAATATATATAAAAAAAATATATAAGTTCTTACAACCTAAACATATTCCCTGGCTTTAAATAACCTGCAGAGAGTTAAGCCTTTAGAAAATGAATCCACTAAAAACCCAACCAGCTGATGGCACCTGCATTTATTACTGTTACTTTCTGGTCCATTACGATATTCTGGGGTTACATGAATCAGATCAGAGACATTTTACCCTTTTTTTTAGTAGTTCATGAATCCAAATTAAAAGAAATTAACTGTTGACAGTATTTACTGTACTTGATACTTGCATGCCTATTCTCTTTTTCATATTGTCTTCTATTGAGTCAGGCAAATCGATGAAAAAGAAAGGAAATGATACCAGTAGCCTATACAGAATGTTAAAAATGAGTTATTGTTACATAAAAACTTTTCTCAGTTTTTAATATCCTGTTTGTTCAGTTATTGATATTTACAACCAATGGTACCTAGCCAAGTTTTCTATTCAGGCCATTATTTACTTCATTTCAGAGTAGTTTTATTTTTCCTTAATTATGGTTTTTCTTGGCTTTTAATATTACATTTGATGGGAGACAAACTTTTCAGCTAGCTAATTTATTAGCCTCTTAAAAGCCTACGGCTAGGCAGAAATATATTAGTTATCATGATATCAATAAATTTTTGGATAAGAATATTTTACACAAGCTTTTCCATTTTATTTAAATGAACTTCTTTTCAGTGTTTGAATTCCCCTAAGATAAATATCAATGACTTTTAAACTAAATCAAAACCTCTTTTTCTTTGTTGATCAATATTACATATGTTATACAAATATGTTAGTTATTCCAAATAAAATTTAAATAACTTTTGTATCAGTTGATTTCAACTTTCAGACTGTTGTCTGAATTCAACATTTTATATTGTGTAGCATAGGAATTCGCCAGTGCATTATATTTTTTATTTTTGTTTGTATGTAAATAGAAAATATTTTGAGTGTAATGAAATGATGCTTCTTTATGGCTTTATTGTAATTGGCTGATACTGCTTGCTTTGATTGATTTCTCTTTAAATTTATGATTTCTTGGTTATATGTGGAATAATTCATTATCTTATACTTTAATTTATGCTTTAAGAGCCAAAAAGAAAGAAAAATTTTTTTTTTCTTGTACTAGCAGTATAGCTCGGCGTTGCTCGAGTGTAATGAAAGCTTTAAAACTAATCCATGGTCCTGGAGCTCAGACTCAGCCTAAAGAATATTTGTGTGAAGTTTGGTGAGAATCAGATAAAAATTGTGGATTTGTATAAAGGACATACAGACAGATAAACAGACACACACACACACACAAACATCTTGCCTTATATATTATCGATTTTCTGCACTATTGTAAGAATTGCAACCTTGAAACTTCTGAATATTGTTTCTTATGTCTTTGTCTATGAGTGGGAATGTCCGTATGTGTCGGTTGGCGTCTCGAGGTCAGTAAGTTGACGCAAAACGGTGGTATGCTTCATGCTTTCACTGCTGTGTACGTCGTTTCTTTCCTTCTCTATATTTTTTTTTCTTTCTTCGCTTATCTAACCTTGCAGTTGCTGTTAACTTTCGTTGACCGTTCGTCATTCATCTCGTTCCCACATGCCGCAGCGCACTGCTGTCTTTGCCGCTTTCGTTGCCGCCTCCGCCGCCTTCGTCGTCCATTGTGTTTTGTGCGTGCAGGCAAAGGTGTCGTCGTTCGTTCGTACATACACTTGTTTGTTCGATTGATCTCTTGCCTGGGATGTGTGTTGTGGTGCATTGGATATCGACTCAGAACAAGAAATCGGGGAGCTGAGTTTGAATTCCAGCCGAATTCATTGCATTCACTTACGCGCAAATACCCTTGGGAAAGGTATTAATCCATCTATTCCTTCCTGTTATAGGTTAAATAACAGGACAGATTGGGTTCTATAGCCTTGGTCGGCAACCAGTCTACTGCAGAAAGCAATGGCAACCTACTGCGGGATAGTTTTCTGCCCAGTCAGGCATGTCTCTTTCGAGACATGATCGCCCAAGCGTGTATCACGTATGGCACTTAACTGACTGACTGACTATGAGTGTACCAAATTTGATTAAAATCGGACCACTCCTTCTATAACCCGATTTTTTTGATTATCGATTTTTAATATTTATCGACACAAAACCTAGCTAAGAACACTCGCAGATGCTTATAGTACAACTGTGTAAATTTTTAAGAAAATTGGGTCAACCGTTTCGGAGTATACAGGTAATGGATACACACACACACACACACACACAGACAAAGTTCCACTTATTTATAAGTTTAGATATGCCATGTCCCTTCAGGACAGTTGGTGATCATGGCTCATCACAATTTTCTGTCGTTTGTAGTTCTTAATTATCTTTTTGACACCTCTCTTAAACCCTACTCCACTATCTATTCACTTAAACTTGCCTGGTAGGTTGTGCATTGCTTTTCTATGGCCATCTTACTTTCAATCTGTACTGTGAGTATCAAATTTTCCAACCCCTCTTTCCTCATTGTGCTCCAGAAATTTCAACTACCTCTTTCTGATGTTAAGCAAAAGTGTCTTTTTTGTTGCCATTGTCTCTAGAACCTCATCGTTGCTCACATGTTCAGTTCATGATATTCTCAGTAGCTTTCTGTAGAAATACATTTCTGTTGCTTCAAGTTTCTTCTTCAGCTGTGAGGAGATTGTCTAGCATTCACTGCCATGTAGGAGAACTGATACTACCTAATAGTTCAGTACTCTTTTCCTTGTTTCTAATGATATTCTTCTGTTTCTTAATATTTTAAAAGGCATATTTCACTATTCCAATACACCTTCAGATTTCTGTGTTGCACTTACTGTCCTCTGTTAATATGCTTCCCAGATATCTGAATTGTTACACTGTTTGAGTTCAGTATCTCCAATCTGTAATTTACATGCTAGGCTGTTCCTTATGCTAAGAGACATGCGTTCAGTCTTCATGCAATTGATGCTTAATCCTTTCTTCTGATTTTTCTTCACTACATTCTGTACTTTTTGTAGTTTCCTTTCTGTGCTTGCTATCAATACCATGTCATCAGCATATCTGCTGTTATTTTCTATTGAAAATGCTCTAGAATTAAAAATAAAGTTTGAATAACCTAACTTTAAATATTTTAAAAACTGTAAAATAATGATTGTTTTCACTTGGTTTTACTTTCTTAATTTTTAGAGCCCAGCTAAGACAAAAGAAGAAAAACCTGCCAGTCCAGTTATTCCTTCAGTTCCCATGATTCCAATCTCGACAGAAAAACAGGAAGAGTTATCTAAAGCAGCAATGGCTTACCAAATCTTGGATGACATCATTGATGATGTGATAAAATCCACAACTGTTCAGCCGTCTATTCCAGCCGTTGTGTATGATACTGTTAGCGATGTGGTGGAGGAGGCTCGTGACCTAGAGGACCAGTTGAGTCCGGTTGAGGAGATCGCTTGGGATGCAGACATAGATAAAGATATTCCTGTTGCTAAGAAACAAGATATCTACTTGCCAGACAGTGCCTTAGAGAAGATGGAAGTGCAGGAGGTGAAGGTGGATATTTCTGATGAGACAGAAGAAAACAAAGTGCCTGAGATGCACAAAGATGTGAATTCTGTGATTACAATTAATGGACAGATGGTGCCAGAATTAGTGGCCAATGGTCATGTACCTGGAATTGACAAATCCATTTCTGGTCAGACCAACATATCTGAATCAAAACCACAGCCAGTTCAGCACACAGACTTAGACACATTTGAGACTAAGACAGAAATTTCAAATCCAGATGATGAACACTTAAAGGATTCTGAAACCATGACTTCGATCAGTAGTTATGATAGAGATGAAAGGAAGCCCGATGGAGGTCATGTTTTACGATATAAGCAGAAAAATAAAGTGGTAAGTGATTTTTATTTACTTTTTTTTGTTTATTTTTTGTATGTGAGGAGGTATTTTTGCTTTTCTTTAATTTTGTGGAAAAAATACACTAAAAGAATTATAAGATAGTGTTATCTTCAGTAAGAACAATGAATACAATTTATTTATACTATTCCTTTTTTTGTGACAATTTATTATATAAATGTTTTTTATTTTTTTTTTTTTATAATCATTCTACCCAAAGCAAGGCAGGACTGCCACTGTTGTGCAAGGGGTTACAGTGAAAGAAAAAATGTACAGGGAATATCGAAGATAGATAAGAGATGAATGGGATTCAAGTTGATAGAAGATGGCAATTGACATTGCATCTAAACTTTTGGAGATTGTAGCTATCAGAGAAGCAGGCAAACAGAAGGGAGTTCCACAAATAGAAAATGTGAGAAAAGAAACTGTTCGAGTAGAAGAGGAGGTTACATTTAACTATTTTGAGGGTAAAAGGGTGGGACGTAGATACCAATGTTGTAACATGTGTAATGCATATGGTTGGGGAACCAGGGAGAAAAATCTTACCAGAGCAGTTTCCATGAAAATATTTGTAGAAAAGACAGAGAAGCCACATCACATTGGTGAGAAAATGACTGAAGGTGAGCTGCCAAGTCAGGATTGATTATATTGCAGATCCTCCTTTAGATTTTGTTGAGAACCTCAAGATGAATAGCAGGAGCACCTGAGTAGATATGGCAACAGTATTCAATGCACAGATGAATAGTAGATTTATAAATGTGCAAAATGGATTCTGATAAGAAAAATGTTCTGGTTTGACACAGTGACCCAAACTTCCTAACAGTAGATGTAGCTATGGATTTGATGTAAGCATTCCATTTGAGGTCATTTGAGAGAGTGAGGCCAATGAGGCACAGTTTGTTGCTTTCTAGGAGATTGGAGGTCCTCTTAAAAAGCAGCAGCCAGGTTTACTTTGTTTACCTTTTCATATGAAAGGATCTGGAAGCTTGGCCATTCAAAACATCCTTCATTTCACAATTTTTTTAGGAACAATTGGATTAAATCAAACAGTTGTCTAGAAATACCTTAGCTCTGGAATTGCACAGAAGGCTAGCATACCAATCGCTGTCAAATACTTTTGAGATATCAAGAGTAACAGCTCAAGCTTTGCTCTTAAGAGCCTGATATATATATTCAGTGATGATCGTTAGCACATCAGCAATAGACCTGGTGAAACAGAAGCCATATTGTTTGTCAGAGAGAAGGTTGCGAGATGTAAGATGCCTATTTCAGCATTGATTATTAAAAAAGAGGTAAGCAGCTAATAGGGTGGTAATTAGAGGGGGTCAAAGGGCTCCCCAGAATTCTTAAAAACAGGAACTACAGAGGAGGACCTCCAACAAGCAGGGAAACAAGAAGCAGTGAGGTAATTTATAAAGTTTGGAGAGGACTGGAGCCAGCTCAAGTGCACATTTCTTTAGTATGATAACTGGAATTCCATCACCTCTGCTTGCCTTATGGGAGTCAAGCTTAGAAATGATGTTAATAGACCAGAGACAGGGTTTCATATATGTAACTCCATTGAGCCTCAGTTCTAGGTGAGAAATAAGGTGTGGGTACTCCAGACAAATTAACTGTGGAGTTTGTCAAGAGTTTGCAAGCAAAGCACTTGACCTTGTTTGCTGTGGATTTGTGGAGGGATTGCGGATTTTCTGTTGTTCAGCACACTCTTGCAGAGCTTCCAATAGTCTTTGGAACCAAACTAGCAAGATGCTATACGCTGCTTCATTCTATCACCAAGTAACAGCTTAGCATCATTTAGGACACACTTACATTTATTACAAGCAGGGCCAAAGAAGTGCCTATTGTGATCTGAGGTGTCTCTCTGGTAAAGCTGGAAGAAGTGATTTCTGTTAGTGATGGCAGCTGAACAAGCAGGAGAGAATCAATGAGATGAATGAGGTTTAAGTTGGAATTTCTTAGCTGGGATGAAAGCATTGATACTGGCTTTCACTCAGGAGGAAACTTCAGAGGCGCAGTCTTCAATAGGGAGACTAAAAACTTTGTTCCAAAGGACATCGTGATGGAAATCATGGAATGAGTCCCAGTAAGCTTGTTGATAGCAGTAAGATATTCTGCTGGTAGGAGGTTCCTGGATGGAGAAAGAGACATTTACAGATACTATAACATAGCAAGAATCAGGGATAGATGTAAGAAAGAGATCTATAAGGGAAGCGTGTCTAATGTGGTTACTTGGGAAATATGTGGGGAAATCCATCACTTGCATGAGAGACTGAGTGATTGAAAAGTTTAGTATTTCAATCCCAGTAAGATCAGTGATGGAGTTTTTCAGCCACTGGGCCTGATGGGCATTGAAGTCACCGAAACTCAAGCATATCAGCGAATGGGTGAAGGGAAATAGCCTTGTCTATATTGTCTGAAATACTATCTAGCATACAGCAGTCAGGAGAGGAAGGGGAGCAGAAGAGAAAGAAGAAATAGCCTACTGAGTTTAGCAGAGTGAGAGAGAGACATATATAGTAGTGAAGAGGAGATTTAAGAGAGATCTCCTTTGCCAGGGGGAGATGTTCGCTAGCATAAACATCCAGGCCATACATGTAGACATTTGAGTCCTTCCTAAAGAGAGAAAGGTATCCAGGAATTAAGAAATAAGTAGAGGGAATTGTAAAGGTGAGGTTAGTTTCACAGAGAACTAGAATGTCAGGGGACTTTTCTTAGAGGAACAATTCTACACTACAAAAGTTGGTACTGATATCAGAGATGTTGGAGTTTAGGTGTTTTTTGCCTGATTTAGTTTTATATCATTGATTATATGTTGTCATGATTTAAAGTTATTTTGGTAAGGAGAGGTCTAGAGTAGCAGTAAGTTGTCAAATGCAACATGTGTAGGAAATGAACTGACACAGACAGCAGCATAATGTGGCCTTGGTTGCCCACTGGAGGCACTTGCAGGGACACCTATCCATGTGTGACATAGCACTACAAGAACCTCAATATTATTCAGAGCAGCTTTTCAAGATGCTACACAAAAGTTTGGTCTCCTAACTACCAGTCAGAAGCAGCAGCCAGAAAACTGCCAATCCTGTACTCTCAGTATGAAGAGACGTTGCCACCATACACACACACACGTCACAAAAAAAAAAAAAACTTGTGACAGTAACTTTATTAAGACCTGAGAAGAGGAAAGAAACTGGGAACCCCTTTCCTAAACAGGGAGCAAGTTATGAGCATCTACTTCTGTTCAAGGGAAAAGGGAGAAGTATGGACTGGATGATAGGAGAGCCCATCTACTCTTATTGTAAAAATAAACAAATAAAATAAAAAAATTACTTAGTAATGTATTATGAATTCATTATAGGATAAAAACAAACAAAAAAAAAACAGCTAAAACGATATCTCTGAAATCTTGAGAAAAAAAAAATGAACCTCCAAAGAGTAAAGTAATTTACTTCGATTTTTAACAAAAAATTAACATTCTTTTGGCTTATCAATATTTTGCAGGTTATTTAAAGTCAGAAAATATTTTTAGATAAGGTCTCCTGACATTCTAGTTCTCTGCAAAACTAACCTCAACTCTACAATTTCCTCTACTTATTTCTTAATTCCTGGATACCTTTCTCTCTTAACAGGTCTTAATAGAGTTATTGTCACATGGATAGGTGTCTCTGAAAGTGCCTTCAGTGGGCAACCAAGGCCATATTATATAACATTAGGAAATGTCACATTCAAATAAAATAAATGTTAAGACTTGAAATGCTCAGATAAATTTGAAAATATGTTCTGATCTAAATTAAAAATGTTACTTGCTTGCAGACATTGAATAAGAAAAAATGTCTGGATAATAAATGTTAGAGAAAAAAAATCAATGATAAACAAAACAAACATAGAACTTGCAAATAATTTTCTTGTAATTTTGAAAATTACATCTTCATTTATAAAAAGAGAAATGCTATGCTAAATATAAAATAAATCAGAATTATTCATACCAATGTATAAATGTATAAGTAATTTAACAAATACAGGGTATTGAATGTTCTTAATATAATTCTTAAACTTGTGACATAACACTTATTTTAAAAATAAGAGTAAAACAATAGTTACCATGACTTATCTTTAAAAAAAAAATGAACAAGTATGTATATTAATAATTAAATATTATAAATGCATAATAATATAACAATAGTTGTAATAAATTGAGTAATGAAAAATATAACAGTAAGTGAATAATTAAAAAAAAATCAAAACTTCCCCTTCGAAATACATCTGTATATTATTCAGTTGTTTATTAATCAAACTAGCTAAAAATACTTAGCATTATCTACAACTAATATTGTAGTCTTTATAGATAAGAAAACTGGTTGATTAATCAATCAGGATCATTAAAAGAGAATCAGATAAATTCAATAAGAAAAATTAATATTTACTTTATAACAGTAATAAAAAATAACAAAATTAAATATTTAGCTAATTCTGAATTAAGACAATTTATGAAGGCTATTCCAATTTAAATGAAGGAATGTTTGAAATGTCTCTTTTGTTTTACCTCTTAATATTGTTTCTGAAAGAAAAAGATATTTTTAAAGGATTTTTTTTATTTTGAAAGAGAAAATAGTTGCTCATTTTGACATTTTAGAAGTCAACTTTAAACCTTGGAATAAGCTAGATTAAAATGATCATAGAAACCTTTGCAAACGTTCCAAATAGTTGAATAAATTTCAGATCATAAACTGTTGTCTATTATTGTTTTATTCAGTTAAGAAGCTTATGAACATGTCACATTAAAACACCAATTCTTATACAATCATCAAAGTTAAGCAATGTTGAGCATGGTCTGTACTTAGAGGGATAACCATTTGGGTTATATTTGTTTACATGCAAATGCCCTTGGGAAAGGTATGGGTCCACCTCTTCTCCTCCCAGGTATGGGTTAATTAGTAAAACTTGTATCAGTAAATCATTATTATCTAAAAAACAAAATTCTTACAATCTAAAAATATTTTCTGGCTTTAAATAACCTGCAAAATATTGATAAGCCAAAAGAAACAAATCAATCAGTTAAAAGAATGATAATGACAACCAAAAGAACTAGTAAAAATAAAGAAAGCAGCAAATATCTGATGTTTGCTTTTTAATCTTTTCAGTTCTATTCTTTCTTTCTTTATATGACACTAAGTATTTACTATTGTCATTCATTCTGCCTTATGATATTTCTAATATGAAATGTTTTTGAGCTTTCAGAATGCTAATTTAAAATGTCTTGAAAATATTATACACTGAGTTGCTCAAACTAATGTCTTCATCTTGGTTGTTATACTTGTTGGATTTTTTCTCCGGTGTTTGCCATAGTTGGTAACTTTCTGAGTATTTTGAAACAATACTTTATTCAATTCACAGGGGTAAAAATAAAATTACCTCTAACATGGACAGCAGAATGAGAACAATCAATGTCAGGCAGCCAAAAAGTGACATGGTGCATCTGTTGCAATGACAACAACAACCAAAATGAGGACAATAGTTCAAGAAAATCAATGTATAAAAATAATTCTTTTTCAACATAAAAATACTGACAAAAAATATCTTGTAAATATGTCTAGATTTATTTTTATGTAAAGAAAAAAATTCAACTTTGCCAGAAATCACTATTCAATTGTAAAAAAGCAAACACTGCTTTGACCTTTTGAACATAAGACTTCATAATTTAATCTTATAGTTGATCACTGATATCCCAGAAATTTATCATGATTAATTATATCTTCTAAAATGGCCATATTTTGAGAAACATAATAGTTAATTGGTTTTGGCTGGTGTGATTTATTTTTTTCCTATGTTTATTCATGTCTGTTCAGCAAAAATTTATCGCTTGGGTGATTGTGAAAGATTATCTTTTATTTATTTTGTAATGAATTTGCAAACTGGTTGAGTTTTTGATTCTGCCTAACAACTCTGGAGCAATGATTCTGCTTAAGTTTAATGCTTAAATAAAATTTTCAAGTTCAATAAACAGCCAATTTAGTGAAGGACTTCATTTTATTGGTGAATTCAGTTGTATTAGATCTTTAGTGCTATGTAATATTATATCATCCTATTGCTTGGATAAAATTCTGCCTACAATTTTTAATCAATAACTAAAGACTAAGAGATTGATGTTGTCTTCATACTTATTTTAATTCAAACTTTGCAAATTGTGAATATATTAGTATGAAATAATAAAGATCTTAGGATGAAACTGAAGTAAGCCTTTTGTTGAAATATCACTACATAGTGCACTCTTGATGTGATTTTTAGCAGCCTGGAATACTTATATTGGCTCAAACAGAATGATTGCTTATGTTAGTTATTTTGATATTTTAGCAGAGAAAAAGTATTTAATGAGATTACAGAAAGGAAATTTTGTTCAACATTCAGGTACTTGTTTTATTTTGAAAATAAATATTTCACTTTTTTTCTATTCCTAACATTTTTTACTTATTTTCAATACTTAAAAAATCAAAGGTTTCAATCTATTATAAAATCAGAAATTTGATTTAATTTTTTTTTTTAAACTAATTTAAAAAGTGTAGAATAGAAAACATTTAATGAAGGTTAGCAGTAATTTGTAATTAAAAAAAGATTTTGGTTAAGATATAACTGAAAATCCTTGAGGATACTCTGAATTATATAACTTAAAATCAAATGTAAGGAAATCATGGTGATTTATAGTACTTGAGGTATGCAATTGTGAAGTGTGGCTACAGAAATTGCCTACAGCAGGAAAGACTTATCAACTTGGTCATCACTGATTGTATAGATTGTACTGTAATCCTTGAGGACGAGATTATCTGTATCTGATCAAAGCTGACTGCATCTGCTTGGTTAGCTGTGAGAGATGTTTGCTAATCTCTAAAGGCTTCTGCATCCATTGGGAATTAACTTTTCTCAATATTCTCAAACCAGTCATTTTTAATATCTCTATTGGAATTATACAGTCCAATAAACTGGACCATAAATTGCTAGTGAATATTTATGAGAGATCTTAGAGAAAGAAAGATTTTAGGTCAAGAGGAAGCCATCTCATGCATATTCTGTACTCTTAGAATTATTTTTAATGATTTGTTATTGCTTCTATGCTTGTTGTTATAAGATTTTGTACAGTTTGAATTTGTGGATACAAGAAATGTAGTAAAAAAACATGTCAATTGTGTTCTTGGATTTCGAAAAAGAGGGATGAAAAATAATCTCTTGGGTCTTAGTTTTAGATAATGCTTTAAATTTGGCTATTTAAATGTTTAAAAAAAATTTTCAATAAAAAAAATCAAACCAACAAATTGTAAATCTATAGATATTTAGAATGAAGCAATATTTCTTACTTGATTTTACCAAAGGTTATAAATTATGTTTGTCTATGGAATGATCAGAAATATTTGTAAAACTGATTAGCTGTAATAATAATTAGCTCTTTTGTTAAATTATACACGTTCTATTAACTTGGTAATTGTGGCAGACATTTTTATCTGCAGTTGAGCCATAGTACTGCAATGATGGAAATTCTCACCATGTGTTGAAGTGAACAAATGATAGTTTGACTAAAATTGTTAAAGTTTTGATATGAGAAATTATCATTATATGATTTGTTTTTCCATTCAGATGAGCATGCTCATCTTTGTTGTTATACTCATATGGCTGCTGCACTCTTTGGCCCTCTTCAGGTGTCTGTCTCAGAATTTTGAATGAAGTTCTGTAGTCTGTTGATGGTGTTAGATTGTTCTCATTCTATTTTCTATGCTTAGAAGTATCTCATATCAGTTAATTTTTATCTAGTCTAGTTTAGAGAAAATGATGGTTATGGAGATTGAAAGCAATCAGCAAACATTAGGCTCTGACAATCTTCTCAGTGGACCTAGCATAGATATGAACACTATATAGGAGCCACTGATTAAGAAAAAAGGGGAACTCAAACATTTCATCATCTTAGTGTAGGTATTAGGTTTCGGGCTTCAAAATTATGTTACTGGATTGTCCCAAAGATACATGGGCTAGTGGATTAAAAGTATATCTGGTTTCATAGCAGTCATGAGTTCAATCTTTAAGTAAAGTGCAGATTATTTCATTTGAAGAAACGGACAAGAGACAGAAAGATGAATAGAGAGAATTAACTGATACAAGATATTCTTTAAGCAAGTGGAATGAGAACAATCTACCCCTGTGGATTGAATAAAGAGTTTCATTTTTGAGAAGGTTACCATGTAAAAACAAACATCTGAAGAAGGGGTGGTCAACAGCAAAAACATGGATATAATAATAAAGATGAGCATACTGGTCTGAAAAGAAAGACATAGAATAATGAGCAGTTAAAACTTGGGTGGGGGGAATTACCATTTTGTAATTGTCATCTCTCAGCAGTAACACAAAAAGAGGCTGAAAAATGATTAATTGGAGATGGAGTTGACAAAACTAGCAAGAATGAGAATATTTTATAGAATGAAGACATTTTATTTTTGCTTCTTCATTGAGCTAAAGCTTTTAAATAAAGAAATAACATGAATAGAAGAAATTATTTTCTCATGTTTAAAAAAATGTTTATATATTCTTTTTTCTTTTTTTAAATTAATGTAGGTTAATCACAGATTTTTATAAGTTTTCTATTTGTCTTTAATCTGCCAAAAAATTGATTTATAAAAATCTATTTATTGATAAAAATGTTGGACATGAATTTAATATTTAGAATGTTGTTGCTTGCTGAGGTACTGGTTTTCATAGTAGTTATAGCAGGAAAATTGAATTGGTAAATTGAGCTTGAATTTCCATTGAGGTTTCTTATATCTGCTTTGCACTGATGCTATTGAGTAAAGGCACAAATCCACTTTTCCCTGGGTGCTGTGTATATCTAGATACTATGACAAAATTTCATTGTTTATTTTATCTTTTTTTTTTTAATTTCCTGTGTAATTTTCTGTTAAAATAATTTATAAGAGAAGCTGTTAAAAAGTAGAAGAAAAAAAACCTGTTTTTGTTCTTTCCACTTATGGAATCTTATGGTGTTTAACTTTTGATTTTGTTACTAAATTTGAATAGTAACTAGTTTGTTATTAAACCTGAATTTAAACACTGTAAATATCACCAACCTTTTCTGTCAAGAGATGCCAAAACAATAATAGATTCCTAGAAATGTTTCCCCACAGACTTCATTCTGTACCATATTTGATTCATTTCTTATTAACATCTGTAAAATAACTTTACATTTTCTTAATCTTTTCCTATTTTCTTTTCTTGACTATTTCATTTTATATTGCTTGTGATGCTTTACTTGAATTCTAATAAAATAAAAAAACAAATCACAAGGATTCTTATCTGTAATATAAAATTACAGATGTCAAAATAGGCAAAAGAATGTAGATATTAATTTTAGCTCTCTCTCCTCTACCAACTAAGAGATTGGGTCTCAAAAATCAAGTCAAACTGATATTGTAGTAAAGGAACTTGTGTATTTGTTAAGAAAATACTTAAAGTATTTATATTACTATTTTATAGTATACCTGTAATAAAGATAGGTTTTAGACTTAATAATTTGGATGTGTGTTGTGGTGCAGTGGATATCGACTCAGAACAACAAATCGGAGAGCCGAGGTTGAATTCCAAGCATCCACTTATGCACAAATACCCTTGGAAAAGGTATTAATCCATCTCTTCCCTCCAGTTATGGGTTAAATAATAGAGCATATTGGGTTTTGTAGCTTTGGCTGGCAACCAGTCTACTGCAGAAAGTAATGGCAACCTAGTGTGAGATAATCTTCTGCCCAGTCAGTCATGTCTCTTTCGAGACATGATTGTCCAAAGCATGTATCACGTATGGCACTTAACTGACTGAATTTGGTAAAATTGTTTTGAGCCAATATTTAGCTAATATACTATATTTTTACTACTATATTGTGACTATTCTCATAATATCAATCACACACTATACGACATGGTTTTGCTCAACAGATCAAATACTGAAAACAGTATTAGTCAAATTAAGTAGAACTTGACATCAAGTATAAAATCAAGTGATTTTATCAACCGACCAATCAGTTTGCATTGATTCTAAAATCTTTACAGGAATCATCTGAAATTTTCAAATGCCAATACAGATATTGGCTGTAATCTTTAGTACAGTCATTAACATACCCAGATTTGCTCAGGTAATTGACTCATTGTATTGTTGATGTTAGCCCAACATTTTTCTTCAGAAGTATAATCAGTGAAAAAAAACAAAAAACTAGTGAACAGAAACTGGTAGAAACAAGTTTGGCTCCTTGCAGCACTGTGTAGTACGCATATGATACCATTCACAACCACCCATGTCACACAGATGATTTTAATTTAATCATTCTGTGCACAGGAAACAACAACAATGTATTGAAATTGCAATTTATACTGGACTGACTTGCATAACTGGCCTGCAAGCCAATATATATTGCTGCTTCCAATGTTTTCACTTTCTAGTAGTATTTTCCATCAATTATTTGAACCATATTCCAGAAAGGGTAATGTGAGTTGTCAGATCTTGACATATGATCTGTCACAACAGAATTTTCTGTTTACCTTCTGTATACAGCTTTCTTATATTGCTATCATATGACTTTAAGGAGACAAAAGGTTTCTCATTTATATTTGCTTTTTGCATTTACATGAAATATTATGTCATCTTTTTTCAACTGCTTCATTCATGATATACCTTTCCAATAAGAAGGTTATAAAAAATGGTTTTTGCTATTGAAAACTAATCTAATGCTGTAATGTCTACTGATTCTTTGGATGTACTTGACTGCATCTCTTACATCTGATATACTTGCTGTAGTGACATCATTTCTGACTCTGTTTCAACTTACTCATTCTCATTTTAGAAACAAAAAAGGACAGTTACATTGAAATGTGCTACTGATGTTTTTAAATTCTTTCAGCTTCCAGGCATCAGTGCTGATTACCTTTTGCATAGTATTGAAGACAATGAACGTGTTCTTTCTTAACATAAAAGGCACAGATAGAACCAAAATTTAAATACACTCTTGACTGATCTAAACAATATCTAAATCTCCATATATAAATTAAAATTGCTTGTGCACTAATATTACTTCTGACATCATGCAGAGTATAACTTTTCTATATTTACTAAGTGGCAAATAAATTTATTGATGTATTTTAAACCCTTCTTCATCTGTCCTTAAGCAAACTGCAGTATAGTACTAACTTGATGTATGTACACACCTACTTTTGATTCTGTAGAAAAATTGTCAATACTGTTTACATTTATCACAAAAAAGTTAATATATGCCTAATTGAGAAATTAGCAATCTTGAAATATTTATGCCAAATCTTAAATTTAATCCATTGTAAGCTGCTTAGTTTTATTAATGTTAAGACTTTCAGTTTAAGTTGTGACATATGGTAGAATGAGATGCATGGTGTAGTTTTACATCTCCTAACTCCAGAATCCGGTTTACTGCCAGGCCATGATTTTTTTTTCTTTGTTAAAAGAATCCTTCAAAAACTTGCATATATAGTTAGTGATATCTAGCCACATTTAGCCATAAATTTAATTTGACTGCCACCAGTGCAGAGGAAAGTTTCACTAGTTGCTTAAGCAAGAAGCATTCAATCCATTTCAAGTATTGCTGTTTTTAGTTAATCTTTTTTGTTAAAAAGGCTGGCTTAATGAAAGCATTAAACTCTTCAATGTTAATCAAATATGAGTCAATGTGAAACTACTTCTCCAACAAGATTTAAAATGTGTACTAAATGCAACACATGGTAACTTTTATTAAACAGATTTGACATTTCCCTGTGAGCCTTTTTTATCAATAACTTGCTGAATCTGATACAAATGCAATATCAACATAAGTCACAACCTAGATGCATACCTGACTTATTTTGATGGTTGCATTCTGTCATGGCTACAACATCAATAAAAAAAAATGACTCCACGTTAATATTTGCAATCATATTCAAAATTCTGTGGTTCTGGCATTTGGTTTTTGTTTGCTATGATACTGACAGGTTCATTGGCAAACACGGCTTTATAAGTGCCTAGATTCCAAATGCAATCTTAGCAAAATATGAAATTTTGAGTACAGATCATATTTAGTATTTCATCTCAACATACTTGAGACAATTTTCATTAAGTCCATGCAGCTTTCCTTGTGTAAACAGAAGGAATGGCTGCTAGGACTTAATGTGATCTGAATATAAATACTTGGTTTTAGTATATTACAAATGCAGTGTATTTATGTTTTCCTTTTTTAGTTGCTACATACTTATATTTTATTATCCTCAGTCAAGTTTTAATAAGTGAGGAGTGAATCCAGTTAACTCCTGATAATTTTTTTCTGTATTAAATGCCAATTCCTACTTTTTCTCTTGGTTTTAACTCCATTTATGACACTTCACTGGGTAGGTCACTGTTGGTTACGATCGAGATAGCTGGTCGTGGGTTGACTCTGTTCACAATGATTTCCCTTGTCCCATGTTGTGTTGATTGATCACAAGGCAGTCATGTGAGTTTTCCGCTAGCTGTCTCTCTGCCGAACTAAACCAAACCGGGAAGCGTGCACATAATTGGATAATAAAAGAAAGAAATATAGCATCAAAACATAAATGGACCGACATCTGAAGTGTTGTAAAAGAAAGTTTTTATATACAGAAAATAATCAATATAATAGTCATTTGGATATTTTCCAATCCCCGCTCCTATCAAGCTGGTAATGGAACGGAAGTCTCTTAAGTAAATTGAAGTATTTTGCTAAGCAATAATTGAGAAATCTGGTTAGCTATAGTGCTTTGCTCCGAACGGAGTTCTAAGTTCGCAGCAAGTCTAGTCGTCTTTGGTTCTTTTTCTCCGGAATGTTGCAGAAATTGCTGAAGTGCTGGATTATGGGTAGGTTGGCACGGTTCGTCTTCGGAATCGGAATTGAGGTGGATTTCTTGTTCCAGGCTGGATCACTCTGAAAACCTTGTCTGCAAAATCACTTCTTGTTTATCTTTAACTCTGGTTGGTCGATTGGTGACAGGCTTCTCTACGGTTGGCACCCAACAGCATGGTGTTTATCTGTCTCTTTACTTCTTCAGCTGGGAACTGTCTTTAGCAGGTGGCAATTTTTCTCTGGTTGGCACCCAACTGCGTGGCAATTATCTCTCTGTCATTACGTCTCTGGGCCGGGAACTTGACTGGAACTCCAACTGCTTGCTCCAACTGACTTTGGTCCCTCGGGACCCTGTATTTATGCGTGGGTGGGAGCTGACGGATGCTGGGTGTCTAACCTCATCTCGGCAACCAATAGAATGCTGAGGTTAGCTGCTGCTTGTTGTTGCCTTTGGTTTGTCCAATAGGATTAGTCTTATATCCATGATGTCAATTGCTGGTTTCGCGGCGCTGGTTCATGGAACCAATGAGATACCTCTCTGTCTTATGACGTCATCTTCCTATACTCCTTTTCTGAGCTGGACTTATCTGGCGAATTTTCTTTCTCACAAAATAATTTTGGGGATTTTTTTTAATCAATCACTATTAACCTTTTGAACTTGTCATAAAAGTCTGTATGACTAAACTTTTCCCTTTTGCCTGAAACAAACAGACAAGCCACAAGTGGCCTCTCTGTTTACATTGTCATCTAGATAAGAATTCCCCACACCCCCAGCATCTGCGTTTCCAATATCTGTATTTTTGGTCACAGATATTTTTAGAGCTTTCTCTGATGACAGAAAAACATTTTGTTGTCAATTTCTTTTTCCTAATTCATGCTAGCCAGACAATTCCTTCATTTCACTTGTCACCTTTCGTGGGTGGGCTTGATTCTCTTAATTTCCAGTGTCAACCTTCGGCTAGGGCATCTGGATTGTTTTTACATTTTTAATCAAATTATCAATGTCTATTGTTCTGTGTTTTATCTAACCTCGGAAATAAAAAACAAATTTATTTCTCTTTTCTTTCTTTCGTTCTCTTTTCTTCTCAGGTTTAGAATAACAACAAAGAAATACAAAACTTGTTGCCTTTTGTTTCTTTTACCTTCGCTCATATTCGGAGAATAAAAAATATTCTTCACAGTATGTTTCCTTCTGATCTATAATAGTAATTTCTTCTGTTTTAAAAATTTTTTTTCCAATTATAGTTAATAATTAATTAATAAAATTTATTACTTCCCTTCTGCTAAATATTGTTACATTTAAAATATATCCATTTTCTTTGCTGTCATTAAATTTTGTACTGCGAACAAAATCTTCAATTTTTGATTGTATATGCTTGGTAGAATTAATAATCTTATTTTAATTTTTATACAACATTAGAAGTAGTAATTTCTTTTTTAATTAAATGATACTTTTGGGTTTAATACATTGCTTTTATTTTCTAAATTACTTTTTTACCTGTTTGACGTAATAAAATATTTAATTGAGCTCAATATTCTTAATTTAGAAAATTTATTAAACAAAGAAAGAAAATTAAAATTTTTGGAACTGATAGTGGTAATTGGTTGTTTTCACTTTGATTTCTGTCAGACTTAATTGCCATAAGAATTTACAGACATCTGAGTGTCATAGAAACTTAGAAAAAAAACCATGAAAATGGTCCTGATAAATTTAAAAAAAAGAAAGAAAAATAGTCAATATTTACTAAATAAGCAGGAAAATTCACACAAAAATATACTCATACTGAGGGATTGGAAGCACAAAACTAAGAACGATAAATATTAACTTGATATTAGATTAATATCGCACTTTCTATGGGGAAGATTAGTCAGTCAATGGAGGTAATTTAGTTATTTCCTTTTTGAACTTTTGTTCTAAAAATAATTTAACTGCTGTGAACTGTTTATTAATAAAATAAAATTCCTATAAGAGTATTTCTGATGTGAAAATGGCATCAAATTTGACAGTAAAATTAATTGTATTGTATATTCTTGGACATTTATGAATGACTAGCAATATAGCCCGGCGTTGCTCAGGTGTAATGAAAGCTTTAAAACTAATCCATGGTCCTGGAGCTCAGACTCTTTGGATGTTGGCACGAAAGACTAAAAAGCAATAGTTGTTTCTAGTTAAAGTGAAACCGTAGACTGAAAGAAAAATGAATGGATGTAAATCAAATTTTGGTTTCCTGGTATCGATATCAAATTTTCTGCACTATTGTAAGAACTGGAACTTTGAAACTTCTGAATATCGTTTCTTATGTCTTTGTCTGTGAGTATCAAATTTGATTAAAATCGGATCACTCCTTCTATAACCTGATTTTTTCGATTATCGATTTTTGATATTTATCGGAAGTACCTTGAAACAAAACCTAGCTAAGAACACTCGCAGATGCTTATAGTACAACTGTGTAAATTTTCAAGAAAATTGGTTCAGCCGTTTCAGAGTCTATAGGTAATGGATACACACAACAGACAAAGTTCCATTTATAAATAAGTTTAGATAGATTTTAACTAATATCTAAATCTATGGAAGAAAGTCTGATGAAAGTTATTGCATAGGTAGTGGCCCATGTCAGTATGTAAAATAATGATTTATTGTGGTTAATGGAATATTGTGTTAATGAATGTTTCTGAGGCTGATATCTTTTGTAGTTATTTATGTATAATAAATTATTTTCTAGTTTCTTTGCCTCATAAAACCTGATACCTGCCAAACAAGTTATGAATATTTTTTAATAATGATAACCATGATAAACTGAGATTCAAATGATATATTACTCATATAAATATGATAAAAATTAAGAACACTGGTTGGTTAAATCAATTTTATTGTGCAAATATTGACTTGTATAATAAAATCTGACATAAAATTTATTCACCAACTCAAATATTAGCTGATATTTTACTTTCATTTATTTTCTGCTGATACAATTATTAGTTTAATGGTTTATTTACCAAATTGAAATTTTCTACAGTTGCAGTCATATTTGGCTTTTTAAAATTATTTTTAAAGCAAATTAATGAGATTTATTTTAGAGAATTATATTTTGACTTAAGTCTTTGTTTTCATCTCTTGTGATATGAAAATAGCTTGTATTAAGCTATTTCTGTTCTGTGTGTAATTCTCATGTCATAAGAACATTCTCATTTTCAGAGTTTCTAGTCATTTTAAAAAAATGAATTTCATTTTGCAAATTTAATGTAATTGCACTCTAGTAATTATCTGAAAGTTTTTTATATGACATCTTGAATTCAGCAATTTTTGTTCTCTGTTAAAGAGTTTATAATAAGTAAATTATTCTAATGGCTGAATGAATTTTTATTCTGTAACATGACAAGTTATACCACTGATGTCAAAACAAGAATAAGAAGATTTAACTGAATCAGATTTACATTTAAAATTTCATTGTTGGAAAAAGATGCATTAATCTTTATGAACTATTTAAAGGCATTCATTAAATTTTGTCTCCTTTTTTAGCAAAAGTAATTTTCTATAATAGTTTTGCCGATAATTTCTGTGTTCCGATTGTTGCAAGTAAAATTAGATGATAATTAAGAAAATTACTGGTACTTTTGAAGGAAAAAATTCACTAATTACCTGATAAAAGAAATTATTTCCAGATTTGATTTTTCATTTCACGAGAAAATAGGTTTTTGATTTTTCTTAATTACATATTCCAGAAAAAGCAGACAAGGCGCCTATTAATGATTGTAAATCTTGTCAGTAAAAATAGTTAATATTAAAAGTGACTATTAAAACTTTTAATATATTTCTACTGTTGTGTTTTTGTAAAACACACATTTAAGTATAAATATCCATCCTAATTTATTGGTATATTGAGATTTGTTTTTTTTTTTAACTATAATACAGAATGTGAGTAAACAGATGGTGTTTGAATAATATAATATATATATATATATATATATATATATATATATGATAAATTATACTTTAGAACATGTACAGAATTTAAAAAAAAACTCTGTGCATGTTCTAAAATATAATTTATAATAAATATTCACAGCTCTATATATTATATATTGAGCACTGTTTTAAATTAATGTTTTGGACGTTGTAAAAAATTTTTTCTTTGTTCTGTATTCCCTCTGGGAGATATATATATATATATATATATATATATATATATATATATATTCTTTTGAAGTTTACATAATGTAATTGACTTTAGATATTTTTGATATTTATATATTATTAAAAATAATTTAAATAATTTTTGTTCTTCTATTTCACAGCATGTACTCATTTTCTTTTATAAAAATATACTAGTCTGAAAAGTTATAGAAAATTTTTTTTTAAGGTTGAGACATTGAACGAAGAAAGAGGCTTTGATTTATATTAACCTATTAAAGTATAATCAAATATTTACATGATTTTCTTCTATTAGATGCATTCTGGTTCCTTAATGGATATTTGTTTTGTATGAAAATTCTGTTCAAATAAGATTTAAAATCAACACATATCAAGATAATTTTATGGAAGCAAATGCATTTTTGAAAATTCATATCTGACTAATATTGAATTTGACTTGATGAGCTTCATGAGTTGCTTTTTTTTTTTTTCTTTAAGACATTCTAGTTGGGAATAAAATCAGTTGGACCATATCAAATGTTTTAGTTGATTCATCAGTTTGAAATGACTTGTTTTTGACTTCCCCTTAGCATATATAAAAATCTGTTTTGAGTGTTTTATAGTTATTTTAATCTCCTGGGAAAGAAGTAACATTGTTATTCTGACTAAATTCGTTTTATAGCTTTTATTCGTTCTTCTATTCTCTTCAATTTATTTTCAAATTGCCACATTAGAATCATGCAAAAAGTAGTTCTTATGCTTGCTTTATCGTTTATGATTGTTTATTTTGTAATATCTGTAAAAGGTTTTTTTTTTTTTTAATTTTTATTTATTGGGATTGAAATTAAGAAATGGAAAATTTATTTATCCCTTTGCTACCTAAAAAAAAAATAAAAAAAATGCTTCATACTATTTTCTTTGAGATACTTTTTACAGATTAAAATTGGGTGGGGGGAATGAAATCTGGTGAATATTTTCAATATTTTATATTGCTTTACACTCTAATCATTTTATAGATTTTGGATTTAATTTACTTTATGTATTTTTGCAAATCTAATTGTAGCAAGATTTTCTTTATTATTTTTTTTAATTACTTTTTGGATCTAAAATAGAATAAATAATTAAATATGAAATGATAATTGTTTGGAAACTAAAGTATCTGATCGTTTGCTTGTTGAATATATAATGTTTTGTGAAACCTGGAAATAATCATTGTATTTAGATGTTGTTAGAAACAGTGTTGGGCAAGAAATTATACTCTGCTTTACTTTTATCCATTCTTCTTCATGCTGTCTGCAGTTTAATTCATACAATCCTCTTAGCTTCTTTTGTTTTTTTTTTTACCATTAACTTTAGAAAAATGAGTGCTTTTGGTTGTTTAATCACTTCTTAGACTAGAATCTGCATATGTACAAAAGCACAGATGTGAAGAAAAGGGCCTTGATGATCATTTAAACATTTCATACCACATCCCAAAATGAATCTAGTCCTAGAAAACACTACTCCTACTTTCTCTTTGAGGCCAGTGTACTGATGATGAAAGGGGGGGGTATGCTGATGACATAGGTATTCATAATTGGCATAAGAATGATCTTGAACAAAAAAGTAAAAAACAAAGTTAAAAAAATAAAACATACAGTAAACTTTTCCAAAACAGGAACTATGATCTGATATTGGTAATGAGAGAAGTAGTGGCCCATACTCTAAATTCATCACAAAAATTCACAATGTGGAATCAATAAACACTTCAAATATCTTAGTGTATGAATCAGTTGTAACAAATTTAGTAGTGGATAAGGAAATTAAACATAAGATAGGTTATGCTTGGAGTAGTTTTGTCCAGCGCCACTGATGCTACAAAATCTCTTAACCTAAGAACTTGAGTTTAGTTCTTAAATAGCCTCATCAAATTTAGAAACTCTCATATAAATGTCATGTATTGCATCCAACTTGTTCAGATTTGTCTAAACCATTAGCTATATACAACCATTTTCTCTTAATCAATGACTAAAAATCGCTTTAAATGAATAAATTCTTTGGGTCTTAAAAAGACAATCCTTCATCACTTTTTATAGACTGGCACTACAAAATTGCAAAAAACTTTACCTAATTATCAATACTATATCCCTTGATGACTTAACATCAGCAATAACTAAAATGGGTACCACATGTGAATAAAAGAGAAGATGATGATATGAGCAAGTTGTTAACTTTCTACACTATCTAAAACAAGGTGAGGAAGGAAATTCCTGTCAGTATTAGAAAAAGTGATAACAGTTGACTTAAGAAGCTTATTTTCCTGAAAAATTGTTTTAGTAGAAATGTTTTATAAATTTCAACTGATTTCAACTGTTGATTGTTTCCTTTATAAGAAAATAGTTAATCTCACTATTATTATCAAAGAAGTAAAATGTTTTTTTTTTAAATAGGAATAATTTTGATGATTTGACTAATTTTCATTTTTGTTTATATATATATATATAAAACTATTTTTCAAACGATGATGATTATGATAAAGTTTGGCATAATGGCAACAAGCTAGCATCAATATCTCTCACTAGAAAGAGAAGCAGGTGTCAGTATTGTGGTATTGATCATCATTGGTAGTGGAAAGCAGTAACCTTCAACCAACTGCTTTGTCATGCTAAGAGGTATTAGTTCACAACAAAGACCTACAAGAAGATAGTTGCCATTCTCTGCTTCAGACTGAATTAATTGAAACTGTTCATATCATCAAAAAAGCAAAAATCCATTAATGACTTTTGTTGCAGAGCTTTCTGATTTCCTAAAGCTTACTCAAGTGATATTTCTTTTGTCAATTCACTTTGACATGTTTTATTTTTGTTCTATGCAATATTGCACTTAACTTTAGTAATAGCAAACCGCAGTAAGCAAATTTTAGACCTTATACTCAACTGGGGAAAGAAAACAACTTTTCTCAGATATTTTACTGTTTCTTTTAATCCTTTTAATTCAATCATTTTTCACTTTTTATCTTCTAGGAGAACAAGAGCCATTACAGAACAATTACAAAAACTAGGAAATTTATGAAGGATGGTGTTCTGGTGACTAGTACTACATCTAAAGTTATTGCAATGGGTGAAGAAAACAAAGTAAAGGAGGACCATATTCTCAGGTAAGTGCACTTTAATTTCTTTCTCTAATACTGATGCTTTACAGACACTTTACAGTAAGAAAAATCGCAATAAATGTTTTTATTTTTTTTACATACCTGAAAAGATAAATTTATGAAAATGATAATTTGATGAGAATACTTTTAAATTACTCAAAACTTAGTGGCTGTGCTGTTTGTCTTAGGCTAAATATAGTTTGATAACATTTACTTAATACAATTAAGGAAATCTTTTCACAAATACAAAATAAATTTTGCCAACCTTTATCAGCTTTTAAATCCTTTGACCAACTGAGGTAATTGGTTGTTTGTTTCTTACAGTTATTTTTTTTAGTAAATCATGAATATATTTTACTTAACCTTTGAACTAAGCACTTTTATTGCTCTGCTGTTACAACATCGTTTTATTTTATTAATTATGCCTAAAAAATACCTTCTGTATTAATCTTCATTCTCCAGAAAACTGTCAGTATTGGAATATTGTTTTTTTTTCCTTTCTTTGATGTAGCCAAAAAAAAAAAAAGTATAAATTGATATCTGTTTTTACTGTGATTCACTGCATTTTTTTGAATCTAAAACAAACCCCTTAATTTTCAGATTTATAAACCAAACTCATAACTGGTTTACTTAAAATTTGTTTAATAGGCTTTTTGCAATGTAATTTTTTATTTTAACTAACATTCTTAATGCAATGACTTGAACAAATAAAGAATCAGATTGTGTAAACATGAATCTGCTTATCCTATTCAAATTCACCAAATATTGAAAAAATAAGATTTTTTTTTTTTTGACAATGTGTTTGGCTACAAAAATGTACACATATGTAGGGATATTTACACTGATTTTGAGAAAATAATCAGCTGAATATAAAAGAAATGAAATTTAGCAATGGTTTTAGCTAGGCATATTAGAATCTGACAGCCTTGTATTTCTCTCATCAACAGTTCAGATAGTTTAGATCTTCGATTGTTTGTGAATATCTATGCTGATGATACAGCAGTATATGGGTGCACTGCCAAAACTCTAGATGACCAATTGGCAACTGATATTACCTCCAATCTAGTTCTAATCTCTCAGTGGAAGGAGTGTGGGGACTGGCTGGTTTCTGTCAATACTGGAAATAGTGACTAGTGGATTTTAGAAGCCTATTTTCTTGAAAAATTGTTTTAGTAGAAATGTTTTATAAATTTCAACTGACTGTAATGCTAAATGTTTGATCAATGAATGCTGAATGTTTGGCTTGAAAACCAAACTAGTTACATTCCATTATCGCTAATGGGCTCTGAATTCCCACCAGTCACAATGAATGGATGTCCCCTGAGGGAGGCTGTAAGTGACTTAAGTGACTATTGAGCCTTAAATTCAACCTGGAACTCAATCTGAAACTTTTATGTATGAATCATTACTAAAGAAGCTGGAAAAATGGCTGGTTCCCTGTACCACTCCAGCAAATATTAAACTTTTTATGATATTCTCTACCTTTACAAGAACCAGATCAGTCCTAAAATGGAGTATTGCTGTCATATTTGGACAGAAGCTGCCCAGTCCTCAATTTCCAGTTTCAATAGTCCAAAAGTATCTCCGCATCTTTGTGGGTAACACACTTTTTCCATCTTACAACTTTTTTCTCACAGACAGGATGTAGCAAGCCTCTCACTGCCCTATCACGACTTCCAAGGAAAGTGCTCTGATGAATTACATTCCTTAGTTCCACCAGTTCTAATCATCACAGCTAGAACCTGCCATACTACATGTATTGTAATGAAGCACCCTCATTTCCTCCATATTCCATTGGTGAGAAGTAAATTCTACTTGAGCAGCAGCTTCCCATGAACACTATTCTGGAACTGACTTCTAAGAGGAAGTTTTCTTAATCACTACAATCTCAACCTGTTCATGTCTATAGTTAACCATTATCTTCCTCATATATCTGCATAAACTGTGCCTCTTATTCTTACCTTGTACCTTGAGAAGCTCCTGGGCCTTGTACAGGGTAAACCACATTGTAAAAAATAAAAAAATAAAAAAAGAGAAAGAGAGAATGTTTTTTTTATCATCATATCACCCCAAGCAAGGAATTTTACTATCACTGTTTTGCAAGGGGTTACATAGGAGGAAAGTTATGAGAAAGAGTGACAGGTTATAGGGGGTGTCAGGAAGTAGGTAAGAGAAGGATGAGAATACTGATGAGTGGAGTGGACAGAGAAAGGAACATGAGAAAGAGGATGCAGGTTTGTGAGGTAGGAGATGACTAATGACTTTACATCTAAATTCTTGGAGATTGTAGCTGTCAGGAAAGCAAGTAAACAGAAGGGAATTCTATAGGTGGGAAGTGTGAGGAAAGAAGCTGCTGGAGTAGAATTTGCATTTACATTTTATTGGTTTCACAGTAAAGGGGTGGGACCTAGTTGCTAATCTTGTGGCTTGAGTAAATTCATATATAGGGGGCACCAGTGAGCTAAGTTCATTGGAGCAGGAGCCGTGAAAGTATTTGTAGAAGAGACACAGGGAAGCCACATTGTGCCAGTGAGAAAGTGACTGTATCTGAGTTGCCAAGTCAGGATCTATCATGTTACAGATTCTTTGCTGGATTTTGTCAAGGACACCTAGGTGGATAGCAGGAGCACCCAACCAGATATGGCAGCAGTATTCAATGCACGGGCAGATGGTAGATTTATATATGTGCAGGATTGTTTCAGGCAGAAAAAAACTTCCTGGCTCTACACAGAGAACTGACTTTCTTAGCAGCGGAATTTAGCTATGGATTCTATACAGTCATTCTACTTGAGGTCTGTTGTGAGAGTTAACCTGAGAGGCACAGTGTTTTGCTTTCAGGGAGACTAGCCTGATCCTTGCTAATGTGGGGGGGTAAGAGCGATTGTCTGTGATAGTTAATAGATAGCAGTTTCGTTTTGGAAGCATTAAAATTCACAAGCCATTTCTTACTCCAGTCTGCCATGGATTGGAAGTCTTTTTCAAGCTTGGCAGTGAGGTTTGCTTTGTCAGCCTCGGCAGATATTTGATTGATGCAACATTAAACCATAGTGTCGTCAGTGTATATGCCTACTTAGGATCTTATTACATCTGGGAGATCGTTAATGTAGATAAGGAAAAGCGTGGGACCTAGAATAGAACTTTGAGGGACACCCGCATTTGTGTGATAGTATTGGGAGGCATGTCCATTCAAAACTACCTTCATTGAGTGATTTGAAAGGAATGACTGGATAAGGTCAAACAATTGTCCAGTTATACCATAACCTCGCAGCTTGCGTAGAAGGCCAGCATGTCAGACTCTGTTAAATGCTTTGGAGATATCTAGGGCAACAGTTCAGGCTTCGCTGTTCTTGTCAAGAGCCTGGTGTATATACTCAGTGATGGTCATGAGCATATCAGCAGTAGACCTGGTGAAGCAGAAACCATACTGTTTGTCAGAAAATAGTCTGTGGGCTGTGAGATGTTGAACCACCTTGGCATTAATGATGGCTTCGAACACTTTGTCGAAAATCGGTAGGAGGCTGATAGGGTGATAATTAGCGGGGTCAGAGGGTTCACCAGTGTTTTTATATCTTGGAATCAAGGAGGAGGACTTCCAGCAGGCAGGAAAGCAAAAAACAGAGGCAGTAGTTATAGAGTTTTGAGAGAACAGAGTTCAGGGGAACATTTCTTCAGGAAACTGATTGGGATTCTGTCGCCGCTGCTCACTTTATGGTAGTCAAGCTTTGAAATTATGTAAGAGACCACCAAGGGGTAATGTGGATGTCATTCAGTTGGGCCTCAGTTCAGGGTGGGAACTCTGGTAAAAATACTCCAGATGAGTCCAGAGTATATTAAATTCAAAGACTTTTTTTTCTAATCATAAGCATGTTGCTGGTGTAAGACAGTGAATGTCTCTGTTTTGATATGTTGAATAAATTCAGTCTGTCTTTGTAATTCTGTTATACACTGTTGCTCATTTTTTCTCCCCAAATCACATGAATGCATTTTTATAGTTTTGTGCCTGTTGTTGTCGTCATCATCATCATCATAATAATGCTAATATGAAATGTGTGCAGTTACCATCTTGGTGGTTTTAATCATAAAGATATTTAAAATATTTGCCATTCAATTTGTCTCCTGAAGTTCTATAAGTATATCAAATTTGAAAAAAAGAAAAGTCAGTGATGGTCAGACCCTTGTCGATTTGACATGGAATGACCTGTTTGCTTAAAAATTAAATATGAATATAAATTCTTTGTGCAAAATTGTTAGTTGGGATTTTATAAATTGGAGAAAAAATATTTCAAAGTAGATTGAAAATTAGAAGAAATGTTTCTATCTATTGAATGCACATTTATCAATATATTTAAATATCTTCTACACCTTTCTTGATTATCTGCTTATTACTTGATATTACTTGTCTTTTGCTGTTTAATCTTATTCCATTTTAAAGCAAAAATATAAAGCTTGGGGATTTTTTTCTTAATTTTTTTTATCATAGAATCAATGTTTTTTTTTGTTTTTTTTGTCCAGGATTGGAGTTTTTAGATTTTTATTCTAATTATTTTGTTTACAAGTGGTATTTTATTAGGATTAGTACCTCTATCTAATATAACCGTTAATACCATTCATGTTCAATATCATTATTTTCTTTCAAGTGATTTATTGCTATTGCAAGAAAAGTACTAAAGAGAATATGTCAATAAGGGATTGAAGTCTATTTCATATAGTGTTATATTGGGACATAATCAGTGCTTTGTTGTAGTTCAAAATTCATAGATGAGAACAAAATTTATATTTTAAATTCTGATTTTTTTAGGAATTTATTGATGTTTTTTGATGTTGTCTATGCAGTAACTATTGATTGATTGCTGTAAAATTCTTTTTCAAAGCCCAGTGTTATCCTTGGTTATTAGATTGCTTTAAATTCACATGAATTCAACTGAGTAACTGCATATGCCATGTTCCATGTGTCCCTAGAGAAATAGAATTGGTTTCTATTTGCTCATGGATCATATACAGGTCAAATTTCCGGTTTGTTTAATTACATTTTGATTTTATAAACTTTTGTAGCTCTTCTTGAGAACATTACTCTTCAGTTCTCTTCTAGCATTGATTGGCAATAATTACAGTTGGATCAACCCATTGGCTGTTCCAAAAACTAAAATAAAAATTAGAAATAGTAATCTGTAGAAATGTTCTATTGATTTTTATGATGGGCTATGAAATTGGTAAATTTCCTGCATCTTGGAATTATTTTGATTTTATCATGCACAAATAGAATAAGAATTGAATGTTGTGTAGATTTTTTTCTTTTTAATATAAAGAATACCTTATTTTTAGAAAAATCTAATGGTAAAACAACAAAGAGCAGTTGTTGGTCAGTGTAAGATATTTTAAAATAGTCTTGCTGAGCTAAATTTTGTGTTTAAAATACCAACAACCTTTCTTTTCTACAATGCTAGCTTTCCACTCAATCATTTCCTGTTCTTAATTACTGTATGCTGAGATTGATAATTCACGTTTATAATTACATCTGAATAAGGATGCTTGGTACATTTGTAATTGCATTTAATAAAATGGGCATAAACATTTGTAACAGCCTCTTTTTTAAAAAACTAGAATCCTGAATATAAAGTTGAAAACTGGTTTTGGTTGGTTTTTTTATATAGTGTTTATTTATCCTGTGTTGAGAATAGGAGTGGGTGGGGGTGATGGAGGCTGTCAAGATCTACTTGCAATACTGTATGTTGTTCTTTTTCATGTTAAGCAAAATAGCAGCAGAAGCAAACAAGATTAATGAAATTTATAGAGATCATTTAACTGAAAGTAGTAAATGTTGTGAAAGTTTTGTGAAGTTTAAGATGAATTTCATTTTAAGAATAATCCATGCAGTGGTAGACCACAAGAATTAGTGTTGATTTTGAACTTGTTTTGGATGATGATTTTACTCAATCAATGTTAGAATTATCTGAAAAACTACATCAGTTACTTAAGACATTTGCAGAAAAAAATAAAGCAGGGAAAATAAATTTGACCTTGTCAGAACAAAGCATTTGTCACTTGCATTTTTTTTTTATCAGACATTTTTATTTTTTTTAATTTTTAATTTTTTTTGTGAGAAAATGTGAATTCACTGCAGTGTCAAAAATAATGGGTAGGTTCTGACGCCCTGCTCTACAGGTGTACTGTATTATAAAATGTATTGTTGAAACCCGGTGAAACTTATTGCAGAATATTACATTCATTAACTTTGATGCATGAGAGCTGCAATTGAAAAAAAAAGGGTTCTTTGAAATGGAAACTGGAAAATCATCTTGCTGTATAACCCAACAAACCATAATGGAATTAAAATGAAAAATTATTCATCGGGCTTGACACCATTAGATTGTCATTTGTTTTCATCAGTTCAATATTCTTTGTATAGTCCAAAATTTTAAGCTGTTTTAGATGTCCAAGAGTTCAGTTAAAATTGTGTGTTGAAGCTAGGCTTGTTTTATCAAGATGAAATGTAGAAGTTTTTGGAACATTAATGTAAGGGTATAGAAAATCAAGGCAAATATTATAATGATTAATATATATGTATATATAAACATTAAGAAATTCTGGAAACTTTTCTTGAAATGAAATACAAATATTCTTTTTGAAACCAAAATTTAGGAAGATTTTCTTAGGAAATAACCTATGCTTGAAATAAATCATAGACCAAATTCTTGGTTTTAATTTTTTTTTTTTAAGGCTGAATAAAATTCGTTGTTCCCAATGTAGATTTTGAAATGAGCTCTATGCAGAATGGAAAGAGTCTTTAGTTAAGCCATTTCTATTCAGAAGAATTGAAAACCTGTATACTGATTGGGATTTATTTTTTGACTTTATTTCAAATACCCTTTGGATTGATATTCTTAACCTTTCTATTGAGAATTGTGGCACAGAAGGTTCTTCTTGGGTTGGTTGGCATTGATGCTTTTGTACCTTCTTGTAAATACCAGGTGAAGCCACAATCTTCTCTTTGGTTCACATTGGCATGTTCAGTTCTGTAGCACACAGGAATCACTTTTTCTGAGTATTGGCATGATATTTCTGATCACATGACACTTACTCAAAAGGCTAAGTTTTTGTTTGTTGGTAGAATGAGGCACCATATAGCTCCTAACAAGTTTGGTTCTCGTGATTACTGACACTTCTGTAATAGTTAAATAAGAGTAAGTCTTTTATTCCTCCTCTATTCACTCAATTTGAAGCACTAACATCTGGTGATAAAGTAGAATGTTTTGCTTGTAAATTCTCTTTAAATTCTACTCTTGACTCATCTGACTTTCGACTTAGAACTGAGTCTCTATTGAGTGATATGCATATAACCACTTCTATGGTTTCTGTTGTCATCTCTAAACTGGATCCACACAAAGCATGTGGATTTAATGGTATCTGCAATAGTCCTTAAGACATTTCTCCTGAACTGACTCCTGTTCTCTGCAATAAATGCCTTGCTGCTTCTTGCTTTTGTGCTTGTTGGGAATCCTCTTCTGTAGTTCTAGTCTTTAAGAACTTAGATGAACTGTCTGAGCCTTCAATTAGCCTTCTACCTTTTCTCTAATTAACTCTGTATTGGTTAAGTATTTCACCTTGTAGGGACTTCTTTCAGAAAAGCAATCTAACTTTCACTTTTCTAGTTCAACTGCTGATATATTAACAATTATTACTGAAAAAACCTATCAAGCTTTAGATAAGAATGTGAAGCTCAGGCTGTTGCTTGGATATCTTGAAAGCATTTGACAGGGTTTGAAATACTGGTCTTCACAAGTTGAAAGGTGGTGGCATTTCTGGATGAATTTCTTTTAACTGATTCAGTTATTCTTATCAAAATTAAAGTTGTTTTGAATGGCAACTCGAGAGTTTTTTTGCATTAATGCAGGTATTCCTCAGTGCTATATTTTTGGACCTATGTTGTTTTTAATTTTCATCGGTTCTTAACTTGGTATCTATGCTAATATGACTATTTACTTCTGTTATAACATTTAATTTGATTGGTTCGATAAAGTCAATTTGGTAGTTGATCTTAGAAATGACCTACAATCTGTTGTTAACTGGGGCATTTTAATTGTTTAATAGAATCCGTTTTACCTTCCATCAGCATGGCTGATGCTAACCTCTAAGAGAGTGACTCATTGGGCTAACGTTTTTCACTGACTTGAAATGGAAAGATTGTATTGAATCAATTGCTTGGTTCACTTTGAGATGCTACTAGACAATCTTTCTCCTCTATTTTACATATTTATAACTACCATTTCTCTCTGCATTGAATATTACTACCACATATGGTTGGGTGCTCCTTTGATAACTTCTAAAGAGGAATCTGCAATGTTATTACTCCTAACCTGGCATCTCAACTATAGTCACTTTCCCACAAGCGTAATGTACTTTTCTGTGCCTTTTCTATAAATAATTTCATTGTAATTATTTAGATGAACTTTTCTGTATGTTACCTAGACTTTATAAATTTAAGGTCAGTACTAGATTGGTGGCAAGGTCTCATCATTTTACAGTTGAAATGGCTTGATGTAACTAACTTTTATGCTAACAGTTTCTTCTATCACACTTCTTGCTTGTAGAACTCTCTTCCAGCTTCTTGCTTCAGAGTCAACTTTGATCTTCAAAAATTTAAATACACTGTCAATCATTATCTTCTGTCTTAATTCTTGTTCTTTTATTGTTCTCTCTTCTTAATAGTGCTTTTTTTTCTTTTAATATTCTTCAACATTCAGTAACCCCTTGCATCTTAGTGGTTTTATTGCATTGCTTGGGGAGAAATGATTAAAAAAAAAAAAGAAAAGTTAAACCTTTGTCTGAAGTACATATTTAATATTAAAAACAACAACGTTAGTGCTTTAGTCCTTTAAAATGTGGCTTCTGTATTGTGCTCTTCTTAATCTTGTCCATAGTCTGAAATTTTCTCCCATTCTCACAGTCTTCAATGATGCAATATCTTGATAGAGAAAGGGCAGTTTAGATACTTAAAAAAAATGTTTGTATGTGTCAATTGCTATTTAAATATATAAAAAATATTCAATATTGTGATGGGTGATTCTTTACAGTATTGAAGACAAGAGATTGTAGAACAAACAAAATAAATCACCAAAAACTATGTCGAAGATGCCTTCAATCTAACAATGTGATGCCATATATATATATGTGTGTGTGTGTGTGTTTTAGAATTAGAAAGGCTTATTCTCTTATAAGCTCCTTTCAAAAAACAAAAGTTTTCATTTATTTAGTATCTTTAACACAAGGAACTGAAAGACGCTTAACTGTAAGGAAAGCAGAAGTATATATTATGAGGAGAAGTCGGATAGATGTCTGTTGACCCTAGACCTGAAGCAGTTAAGATGGCAGTGGTTGGGAAAGCATCCTCTCTGGTCTGTTTCACAAACTGACAGTTTCAGAGAAGAAGCTATTTGAGTGGAACTTTCCCTTTACCAAAGAGAATGAGGATGATTTGACACTCTATTTTTGGCATGGCAGATCCAAACTATGAAGGAATTTAGGAATTTCTTGGAAAAAGTCACATTACTGTTGACATTGCTACCACCTTACGAAGTGGCTTTGTTCCACTCCTTTTTGTAGGATTACATATTTCTTTTTATAATTTGTACAAATTGTTATTTGTTAGCATATTAGTCTAAAATAAAAAAAATTGAAAGTATTTGATTTAGAATTTATTTTGATATTTTCAGTTTGGCATTATAAAAATATATGTAGTTGAAATTAATTTCTTACATGTAGCGATATTTTAGTTTTTGTATACAATTTGAAATGTTAATATTTATGAAAAACATAACTTGAGTGGTTTTCATTTTTTAACTTTTTTGTTTCATCGTATAATGAAAAATTTATCATTTTTTTTTTTTAGCCACATTGAAATTAGCCATTATAAAGTATTGAAATAACATTTGTTATCTTTTGAGATTAAAAAAGTTCTCTTCATGAGATCTGTTTATTTTACTAATTATTGTTTTTATATCTGAAATTAATTTTATGTAAGGTGTTTTGTTACCTAAAATTTTTGTTTGTGTGTATGCCTATATATATATATATATATATATATGTGTGTGTGTGTGTGCTCGGTAGGAGGTAGACTTTTTAGCATGTATATTATCATTATACATGCCTAATAGCTGAGAGAGTGTTTTAATTCATTGCTGAATGAACGATTCGTAAATACCAGAGTAGCTACTGTTTTTCAAAGTTTACCATTTTTCCGAAGTGCTCAATCAGGGTGTGAGAGCATAGTCATCCGCAGACAGATCTGTTTCGCAGTATCACAGCTCATCAGTATGGTTAGACAGCTGATTGTTTTTTACCCAGGATTATATACTCGCTCAGGGTTTTTAGTGGTTATATTAAAATGCTAAGGTCAAGTGCTTATTCAAAATGCTTCAGTATCAGGTTGCCATGACATATAAGTTAAAGAAATGCAAAGTAAGTATTGGTTTTTGTTGTATTTGTAAAATGGGATTCATGCTTGGTAAATTTTGCCAATAAGCAGGAATGATGTATGTACAATGGGAAGAATGGGGGCAGGCGTTTCGGGAGGCTGTGATGCAGAAGAAGTGGGTGCATTGTCCCTGCAATGTCGGAAGGGTTGGCACCATGTAAAAAATGTGAAATTGTTATGGCATATGATAAGGTAGAAGTTAGAAAAAATTCCCGATTTTTGTTGAAATACAACTAAGCATTTTTGAGAAATAAATGATCGCAAAAAGCAATATTTTCCATTATTTTTTGCTGCACCCTGTGTGTCAATTGAACATTTTGTCTGCATATCAAGGCATCAGACCTTGATCTACTAGTGACTTGATTTTAATTGATTTTGGGTGAAGTGTCTCAGATAAATGCATAAAAGTGTGCAAAAGACCACCCAAAATTATGTTTGTCATTGATTTTTTATGAACCCTATACATTGATTTGAAAACTTTTTGTTTACATCAAAGATTTGGACCTTGATTTGGTTAAATTTGCATAAGGTATCTAGGAGGAGAAGTGTTTGTAAATTCTAAGTGATCTGGTGATTTCTGCTGGAGCCTGTAAACCAATCCGAAAACTTTTTGCGTACATCAAAGGTTCATGTCATGATCAACAAGTGACCCAAATTTGGCTTAAATTGGACCAAGAGTTTTGGATGAGAAGGGTTTGTTAGAATGGAGACACAAAAACACAGACAGACAGACATATCCATTTTTGTGTGTGTATGTATGTATATATAATTATTATTGACCAGTACTCAGTTGTATTAAAAAGTGCTCAATGCATATATAAATTAGAGCTTTTAAATATTTTCATTCAGAATTAAACTTTGGTTTCAACCTTTTGGTATCTTCAATTGATTTTCCAACGGTTTTTTGAATGTATATCAGGAACTTTCAGAACGCATAACTGGGAGTTTAATATAAGGAAGGAGCTGGTTAAGAATTGTAAACATTTTCATCCAGATTTGTATGATCCTAAACTATATTTTTTGATGCGTTTACATCCAGACATTATTTTGAACCTTTCATTTAGCAACCTTTCTCATTCTGGAAATGATACTATAGCTAACTTTTCTTCTTGGCACAATCTGCTGACCTCACCACCATTGTAAGGTCAGGCCTTTTTTAATATGCCCAAAGTTACATATGGTTGTTTGCCATTTTGTTTTATTTCCACATCTGATTGGCTACTTTGGTACAGTTTTTAAGGCTCTCCAGCTTGAATGTAAACTTGTGATTACACCAATGTGTGTGTGTGTGTGTGTTTGTGTGTATATGTTTTGATTGTTTTTTTTTAACTGTTTTGTTTATGATTGATCAAGTATTTGTAATTGAAATATAATATTCACTAATGTTACTAGTTGATTTTATTTGACAAGTTGTTCAATTTTGAAATTGAAATAATCAAGAAAAACTTGAATCCTTTAAATGTAGTGTTTTTACTTTCAAGAATTTTTAGAATCTTGTTCACTTTGGTATTTACACTTTTTCTAACTTTCATGTTTATTCAATCAAGTTTCTTTATCTTATAAAGTGGCCTGTATTTGTTTCTCATTTAAGTAATGATGAGTATTATTTGCTTGTAATGTGATCAATAACAATTATTTTTTGTTCTAGTAAAAACTTTCTAATATTTTGTATATTCTTATAAATAAAGTAAATTAATTTTCAAAATCTTAATTGAATAATTATCTGTTTATCAGCTTTGTTTTCATCAGCAGAATCAATCAATTTTCATTTATGTATGTGTGTGTATGTATGTATGTATATATATATATATATATATATATATATATTTGTGTATTTTGGCAGCAAATTTTCTTTTAGGCATGTCAGGTTAAATATATTGCAAACATTATGTCTGCCTATTTTTAATAAAATCCATTCATACTCATGGATAATCTTTCACATATTATAATTCAAAGATGTAAGAAATCTGCTGTAACTTTACAGTTGATTTTATTATTCATTTCTTGATGTTCCCAAGTAGTTTCAATCTCCTTCCAAGATCATCTTCAGGAGTGTAAGTTGTATTAACAAAAAATAACCACAAAATTGTGTTGCTAAAAATTACTGTAAATTTTTTTTGCTTCGAATGTAATGGGTAACAGTTATGCTTAGTGTTCATTAGAATGTGAAAATGTCATTGTGCATATAAAGCATGAAAAAACTGTTCTTTTTATAAACATTTTAGAACATTACGACAGTATTCATAGCTGATTCTATTAATTTATTTAATCTGATATTCCTAAAAGAAAATTTGCTGCTTAAATAGACACACACACACAATCATTTAGTATCTGATTTGTGCTTAGTATAAAACCAAAAATGAGTTTTAAAATAATAGCTTTTAAAAAGTCATTAAAAAAAATAATCCTCCAAAATATCTGTAAATTTAACTCAGATAATCTGAGGAACTTAGCATTATTTATCTATCCAGTCATTCTCCTGTGTTAGGTGTTGTAAATATCATCAATACATGTATGAAGTAATTAATAAGTTGATTTTTAGCATTTATGACAATAATTCTTTTTTTGCTAATTACCCATGAGTAATGATTTCAATTCTAAGTTAAAGCTCTTTATGGTTTTGTTCCACTAATAAGCGAGAGTATTTTAAATATTTTCCCTCTTTTCCTAATTTTTTTACATTGTGCTGTAATGCGGTTAATGCAGCTAAATGTAACATTTTTCAGCAGCTTAAACAGATTTGTTTATTTCATTGCTTTGTGTTGTAAAAATCCTTCTTGAAATTTACTAGGGGCAATTCAGAAAGGGATTCTAGTGGACCTTTTTATTATTATATATTATAGTAACAAAGATTAGCTATAATGGGATTAAAGAATTTTTCATTAATATCTAGTTTAGATTCTTTAGTGAGACTTATTAACTCTCAAACTAGAGGACTTTTTCCTGACATAGCGATCAATTAAAGCTTTTTGTGCCTATGCATTTCATTTAACTTTAAAAATGTTAGGTTGTCATTTTAGTGAGAAATCTACTTAATAGAAATACTCTAAAATTACCTAACTGTAACTTACCTGCATGAAAAATTTTATAATAATCCATTGCAAATAAAACCATTGTGTAATAAGATATTTTTTTCCTAATACAGTTTGAGAGTTTTTCTAGTCTGCATAAACAGCTTGATTTTTATTTGTATCTTTGGATGTTTTGTGACTTGTAAATTTCTCTTGAGATCAGGGCACAAATTTCTTTTGTTAATAATTTTATGATCTATAGGTTTTATTAATATAAGCATTTATTATAAAAATCTTTTCTTTTGTATTTTAGTTTCTTGATTTGATGTTGAAATACTGAAAAAACTGTAATGGGAGTGTAACAAATTAATATCATTATAACTGCATTTTGTGTTAAAAGAAAAGGCTGTTAGGAAATTAAAAAAAAACAAAAGTATTGGCAGGTAGATGTTGGTCTCCTTTGATGAATGCTTCTTTGTAAAGATGGGGTTTGTAAATCTCTTTGTTCACAGGTTCTGTCTTGTTCTTAGCATTGTCATCATCATCTTCCAATTCTATTTCTTCTGGTTCCGCAGGTGAATCATTTGACTCTGCTCTGAAAAGCAGCAGTGAACCTGAATCACTCTCAGACATAATATCATTACTGTTGTCTTCTGAGCAAATAGATGATGATGATGATGATGATCTTTGATATGGTCTAGTATTCCATTGACAAGAGCCAATTGTGGGCTATAGATCACATTACTTTCCCTTTTTAAAGTTGTGTATTGCATTAGCCATATGGGACCTTAATCCAGACCGAATCTTCTACTCTAGATTCTCAGATCTATATGTTCAAGTAGTAGTGCAACACTAACACTATTTATGAGGGCCTTATATTTGCATGTAGTGTTAGTTGATGCTGTCACGGCTGTTGCGTCTTTTTTTTTTTTTTTGCATCACATTATACCAATATAATGCTTCCATGATGGAACATTTTGTTTTAGTGGCAATTCCCTTAATGGTGCGATGACATCTCTCTATGATACCATTTCTTGACAGCACACTTTGGTCTTAGTCAGATCCCCCATTCCTTTGTAGACCTTGTGAACATCTCTCCACAGAACATTGCACCATTGTTGATGAGTAGCTTGGCAGGTGGCCCTCTCTCACAGAATAGACTCCAACTGCTGGATGATGCTGGCAAAGCCTTGATGTGATAACTAGAACCACAGGGTCAGATAATGCCAGCTTCCATAATGGGTTATATCCATTCCCACCCTGCTCCAATTGTCATGCATATCCAGCTTTCTAACTTCCCAATGCAGTTGGTCTATGGACTGGCACATCTTGCAGTCTCTGACCACTGCCCGAACTGCTGCTTTTGAGACTTCTGAGCTGACATGTTTTACAAAATGTGCACTTCACACCAGGATGTCCATTTTGTTGATAGATGGTTTGTATATAGGCAGATGCCTATGGTTCTACAGACACAGAATTGTTAGCCCGTATTCCACAGTGAGTTCCCTGAGTGTGCCAAGCCCATGTCTTATTAGAAACCAGTGATATACTCCTGCTGAGTCTTCAGGTGAACTACAGCCACCTCCTGCTATAATGCCAGGTTGATGCCTCTCAACATTGTATCGAGTTCCGCCAAGTTAATGTGCTTATCTTCATGTACCTGGGGCAGCCAACATGTATCCTCAATCAAAGATCCACTGCTTTCTACAATGACACTAGTAACCAAGGAGTTTGCGTCTACCCATACAGGAACTTTGTTACCATTAACACAGCAATCTCCATGCACTGGATCCTTCTGCACAATTCTGGTAATGATGTCAATATTCAAACTCAGATTAGGTCACGTGTTTCATCATTCCAAGCAGACAATACTGAGTTTGCTCATTGTTTGATGTATGTGGTTGCAGTGCAGAGCCAACCTCAATGATAGATATCCAGTTAATTTCCCATGCAGGGAAAAGATTCTCTGACAGGGGTGCATGTCAGGCATCTGTGTGAGCTCACTCTCACATATCCATTTGATTTTTGAAAGAATTTTCAAATCAATGTTTTTGGCTTCCAAAAAAATACTAAAATTTCCTATGCTAACCTTTGGTCTCACTGCCCCACTGATGGGGGGTAAAAAAAAAAAATTTAACCAAAATTTTAAATATTCAAAAAAAGATTCAAAAGATAATTTAATAATTAAAAAATGCACCTGTCTTTCATCTTAATAATTAAAGATTTTGATGATAAAACTTGTTTGGGTATTTTTTTTTCATGTTCTAACTTTTTAGCAAATCCATGGAAATACCTATAGTAAAAATTGTGCAAAAATATGATTATACAGTTTTCATATAGAACTTACTGTGATTAGAAAGGTCAGAACTAAAATGTTGGACCAGCATTTCTGTAGCCACATCTCTTACTGTAAATTTGTTTATGGTCTTGCATATGGTGGTAAACTGCATCTGGCAGCAAGGCTTCTGATTGGGAGGTTGTGAAGAGCATAAAATTACCTCTTAATTGCTGTTGTTCCCAGGTCTACCTTGACTCTGAGTGGTAGTACCTGTTAGGGTCCCAGCTATGGGCAAATAGTTTATCCCCAAACTGGGGTCAAAACACTATGAAAGTACAAAAATAGACTTTTAAAGAAAAATATTCATTTTTGAAGGGAAAAAATACAAAACTAGAAGACATCTTCAGTTTTCTAAAATAAGAAGAAAAAAAATGTTTTTCTTCAAAATCTAACTAAATCAACCTTCTCACTAAAGCTGAACATTAAAAAATACCTTAAAACCCCACCTTTTTGGCATTAAATAACCCACAGAGGTTGATATGCCATTAAACAAAACTCAAATTCTAAATTTAGTAATGGTCACTGAGTGTATCAATAGAAGGTTTGCTATATATCTTTGTTGCAGATAGATAAAAGAATGAAATAAAATATTGGCCATTTCCTGATGTTTGTAATCTATATTATAAAAACAAAAAGAAAAGAACTGATTCTCTGTCCATCACACACTGAATGTGACTTTTTTTTGTGTGGATACAATGTATATGCATATGTCTGTGTTGTGCATGTATGTTATGTACACAATGGCACTGGGCAAACACAATTATACTAAGTTTGAAATAAGATATTGGAATAATACATTCCCTTCTCACTCTGATTAGACAGCCTCTACTCTGCACCCCCAGCCACAGTAGTAAAATCATAAGGTTGGAGACAGAAACAAAACTCTTATCAGCAACTTCATTGCCAATGTCTTTACTTATATGTGTATGGATGTAAAGTAAAATAAAAATAATCAGCTTTTCTTACCTCCAACGAGATTGTTTTAATATCTTATGATTATTTCACTCTGTTTATATTTATCAATATCAGTCTGTTCTTGTTGGTTTCAACCTAGTCAAATCTATCAAATATCAATCTATCCATATGTTCTGGAACATACAACCGGATAGGATAGACATAACTACAAAAAAGTGTCTAATTTATGAAGTAAATTTATGTTTTACTTAAAAAAAAAAAAAAAAAAAATGGCCACAAAAATTGAATTTAGGTACAAATGGCACATGTGAAGTGAGAAGAGAAAATTTCCCACTAATTTCACTGCAGAAAACCTGTTAATTTTTTAAACCCTAAAAAATGAGATAATTATAAGAATTTCTTATACTTTTCAGAAATTATTTGGTAATAAGATTAAAAATTTTTTAAAAATTTTACAGAAATAGTTTTAGGTTTATTATTGAAATAAAATACACATGCACACACATACAAACAGTTTGAATGTAATTGAAATGGACATCTGTGTTACAAGGGTTAATTTCCCTTTTTATCTGGCAAGAATTCTTGGGTAACAGGAAAATAATGTAAATAAAAATGTGTGTCCCTTTGAAGCTATTTTTATGATTTCTCCTTTAATTAAAATGAATACATTTTCTAATGAGTGTAGAATTTTAAATGAGCAAACAATTTAGATTCAAAATTTGATCATATTGCTATCTGTGAAGAATGTCTACTGAACTAGTACTTGATATTACTGTCTTATTAAATACTATATTGTCTAGTAGTCTAGTGTGAATTTAATAGAATGAACAAACTAAATTGATCGCTATTACAAGATTATTATTCATTTATATACAGACAACTTTTATTTTTATTCCATTATTATGTTGATTTTATTTATTTATTTAAGGGAAGTTTGAACATACTGTAAAATTTTTGATCTGACCTATTTCTTAAAATCTGACCAAATAGAATTTAAAAATTAAAACAAGAATCTTTCATTTCAGCACCTCCTTATATTGCTATAATATTTTAATATTTTTGAATTTGTTATTCAGTCTGTTATTTTTTTTTTTTTTTTTAGAATGCTTCTAGTCACACAGGTTTCTCTCTAATTTCAGTCAGTAGGTTAAAAAGAAGAGGTGAAGTCTATAGCATACTTTTTATCACAGAATAATCAATATAAAAATAATAACATGTTATTTGTAGCATAATCATCTTGGTTGTTATATTCACAATGTTTCAGCTGTTGTACCCTTTGACCTTCTTCAGGTATCTCTTGTCATACTTTGTAATTTTTGAATTTTGAACTGGACCCTTAATTCACTCAATAGGGGATCCATAATTTAATGGATTAAAGCATTGGTCAAACAATGTTCAATCTTTGGGTTTAGTAGTGCTGAAAAGTTCTGAATAACAAAACATGATAATACCTCATTTGAAATATTCTGACATAAATTATAAAAAATAAATATTCAATTTGTTCTATATCTTTATTGATTTATTTAAAAAATTGCTTTATTCTTTGATTCCCATAAAACTCTGCTGTTTAATGTTTAGTATATTTACTCAGTTTTTTTTCTGTTTTGAACACTAATTTCTTCTCTTTAGCTAATTATCAATTATTATTATAGATCTTAGTCAAAAATACTTTGCTCAACCCAATCTTCCACTCTTTTACTCATAAGTTAAAGTATTAAATAAGATTTTAAAATATGTACCTCTACTCATTTTTGATACCTAAGTTTTAAATTGAATTTTTAAAAATAAAAAATTTTTTGAAGCTTTCATTTTAGCTTTAATTGAAAGCTAAATGATTTAATTTACTATTTCCAGTAGGCAAAATACTCTCATGTATTTCAAATAGAAATTATATTGATCAGAATCTCAACCTTTTGAGAGTTTTCAAAATATTGCAAAAATAAAATATACATCTGGGACACTTTATTTTTGAAAAATCAGCAAATTTAAAGTTATATTAATCTGATTTACACAAGTATTGTTTATAGCATGAAATTTAGAATAAAAGTATTTTTTAATCATGGAGGTCATAGCTTTCTAGGATTAGAATTTTTTTTTTAAATAACTAAGAAAATAGATTGATCTTTCCTCTTAGTAATAACATAAACATTTTGACAATAAAACTTTGTTTCTATTAAGTTTGGAGCCCTTTTTTTCCCATGCTATACTGTTTTTTCAGTGAATTAGTGGAGGTATCTATTTTAAAATATACCAGGTGCGATGGGTAAATCGTCATCACTTAATATTCTTAATTTTGCATTGTTTCTTTTTGATTCTGTCAACTGCACACTATAGTAGGGTCAGTTGGGCACCATCTTTGAGAAAATGAGCACCATGACAAAATTTACTCCACCAGAAATTTGGAAACAGTATACTGTACTGCTTGGCATTCATGCTGGAATCTCCAATAAGAACATTTCAATATTTGCGCATCAATCTGAGCACAGTGCAGAGAATCTGGAAAGAGTAGGATGAGTCTAATGGTGATTACAAAGATATTTAAAGTAATCATTAGTGATGATGATATGCCTCCATTCATTTTCCCACAGAGCCTCAGACTCAATACAGAGGCCTACATAATACCTTGAGGCGGTAGTGCTGCACTGGGTCAAGAGGGTGGCAATAGGACTGTACCATGCTGCACAAGCATAATAACCCAGACTGCCAAACAATTTCTGAAACCACATTACATCATACATCTGGTTACCTAACTCCAGATTGCAGCCCCCTTGATTATTATATGTGGGGTGCAGTTAAGCAAGAGACCAAAAAACTCCTTGTCACACCAAAGATGAACTGAAGCCAAGGATTATAGCAGTGTTCACTTCCTTAAGCAAGGAGACCATCTAGAAGAGATGCAGGAGGTTTCAAAGTCATCTGGAAGCTGTAGTTGACGCCAATGGCAATTTTATTGAATAAATTTACTCTTTAGTATTTCAAGATATTTTTGTGTAATTTTTGTAAATATAACTGTTAAAATGAGATGTTAGTGGTATTTTCATTTTTGCATAATTTAGATGACAGTTTATCCATTGCACCCTGTAGTGGCTTCTTTAATGAAGTGGGTGAATTATTAGTTACTTTTCTCATATATTTGATATTTTGTCATTTCTATTTTACTTCAATCTCTTGTGCATTTTAGTTTAATTTGACTTTATTTTGTATTTTTTTGTGCTAGTAGTTACTTTTTGACTTTTAAAAGCAAAGAAATATTTGACAGTCTGGGGAGTAAATTTAAAGAAATATAAATTGCTACTTTTTTTCATTTCACTGTAATTATTTGATTATAAATATAATGCATATGTTGATTATATATCATTGATAGTACCAATTATGATGATATCAAATATAGTTAAGTGATGATTTATATTTTCTATGATGTATAATCATGTCAGGTTGAAAATTTTCATTGTATCATTTTAGTGCTAGAACCAAAGTAGGAAATGATGATTAAAAAAGTTTAAACTTAATGAGGATATTCATTTATTTCTAGTCTGTACAGTTGCACAATAGTCTTTTACCAGAGTGACTGGGAAATTAAAGATACCATAAGACATCCATATAGAGAGAATCATATCAAAATAGTTGGTGATGCCATTTAATGTGGACACAATTTCACTTTCTAACTCTACTAGAATATTCATTCATTTCTATAAGGAATCAGGCTATGAAAGATTCATGGTTTCATGCTGATGACAAAAAATGATAAGAGGTTATAAGGTTATAATACAATGATCTGCTCCTTGTTAAAATTAATTTCACTGGTCTTTTATGATTATCACCTTTTCATTTGACTTTTGTAAGCCCGTTGCATATCAGTTCAGCACATTTGTGCTATAATTAATATTCATTCTTTTGTCTAATTAACATTTTTTTTTAATGAAAATCTATTAATAATTTGTAAAGAGAATAATTTGAAGATCCATTTTAATTTTTAAGTGATGGCCAAAACATTAACTAAACAAATCAAAACTAAACTGATAGAAAGCTTTTATTTTTTTCATAAATTACATTTTTTTAAATGTTTACTTTATTTTAAAAGAATGTGGTGTATTAAATTAATTTGTGCTAAGTTATTTTTTGATTTTTAAAATCAAAGAAATATTTAATTGACAGACTGGAGAGTAAATTTAGGGAAATATAAGCTACTTTTTCAAGCAGTCAAAAGTACATTTTTATTTTTTTACTTTTTAATACTTAAGACAAATGCATGTAGTTGCATATATTTTCATTGCATGTGAATAATCATATAAGGGTTTAAAAAGAAAGAGGATATGAAATTAGTTAGACTTTGCTATTGTTAACTATTGATAAAGGTATTAGAAATATTGTTAGTCTCATGTGTACAAGAAGGATAATTATGGATAATTTAAATTCAACTGATGTTTAATTTTACAATGGTCAAGTGACAAATCTACAAGTTGTCTGAAATAATATTCACATTATTGTCTACTTCTGTCAGAAAATCAATTTGACCCTTTTTAGGACTTTACTCTTCATCAGCCAGTTATCTGTCTATAGAAGATTAATTTCAATAAGGGATTTACTTGACCTTTTAACTATGGATGGGATAATGCTCTTATCAATAAAAGCCTCACAATTTCTGAAACTTATTGATTTCATTTTAATGAGTGAACAGTATGTATTTTCTTATATTGTTTTTCAGATTAAAACAATGTACTTAAAATTATTATTGATATAAATCAATAACTTTGTGTGGTGAGAAAAACAATGTAAAAAAGTAAACAAACTATTGTCAAATATAAGATTCTTGATATGCAAGTGGTTAGGGAAAAAGTCATAATTTTTATATTTATAAACCTCCAGCTCACTGTATAAAATTAGATGATTAGGTATCTGTTAGTCTTTGAACAGTCAGTGATTGGTAGAAATAAAACCAAGTGGCTTGTTGAATATTCAAAAGATTCTATAGTTGATGATAATAATAACAATCATCATCATCATTTTAAATAATAGCAATTGAATCTGTCTCAGTGCTACTGATGACGACTTAGTCATAAGCCATTGTAAAATGTACAAGGAAAAGAGAAATAGAGAAAGGGAAATGTTATAGATTCTCTATCAAGCAATGTCACACTCTCGCTTAGATTTCTAATAATGAAAGGCAGAAGAAATAAAGCATTAGTCAATTTTGCTCTCCTTCCTCTTTCCTTACTCTCCTTTTCTGACTACTGTACACACGCACACACATGGCTGCCATTACAGACTTATCTCCCAGTACCACTATATGGATCAATACAAAACTAGCTGGCCCAAGTATGCATTGAATTGAGATGTTCTCAGTTAGTGTGTGCATCTTTTTGCCTGCCTCCAGTTTGTATGGGTCTGGCTCTTACTAGCTCTGTTCATCTAGTGTCATTGTCATGAGGGTTAAGAGAAGCCACAGCATTCCGTAAGTCTTTCTCTCTTTATCACTCAACCCACCAGTCAGACAGCAACACACATGCACACATGCAAGCAGTCAGGCAGCAACTTCCATACAGACAGCAAACTACATCCTCTGCTAGATTTATTATGCTTTGAGTAAGCACAGTTTGAACCACTGCTATGGATGAAGAATATTTCTAAAGAAATGGTCGATTGACCAGAGAAATATAATGCACATCTAAAAGAGAAAGAACGAAGAAAACAACAGTGGAAGGAAGAAACCATATTTTGCTGAAAGTAGACAACCTTCTTCAAGACGAGAGTAGAAGAATGATTTAGCACCATGCTGGACTACTGGAATCACAATTTTTCTCTTTTTCCATAGTTCCACATCAGAGATGTGTTGACTCAATTGTGGACTGCAAACGGTGTGTTTAGGCCACCTGTTTCTCTTGGTCCATTCCCTTTATACATTGGAACTTTCTCTTCGTGGTGTTGTGGCCCTCTTTGGCTGTGATCTTTCTACAGATGGCGCTTGGAATACTTGTCGCTTCTAAGGCATCTGCTACGTCTTCTACACTTTTGCAACGGAGCAGTGCTGCCCTTCGAAAAGCCAGTTATCGCAGGAACAGCAGTAATAGCAACAGCAGTGGCAGCAGTCCATCTGTGGGTACATGGGATCGGTCAGATACTGATGGATCCACTGTGCGTTCTAGCTGGGTTTATGTGGAAATGGACAATGTCGAGGAAGAAGTTCCACTGCATCCCTTCTATCCTCAGGCTCTGTCACTGGAAACGAAAATTGACCTTTTTCGATGGCGCTCAAAACGCTGCTCAGTGTCATCATGTGAGTCGTCTTGCACAGACACTCGCAGTTTGACACACAGTCTTAGCCGTTTGTCTTTCATAAATACTGTCAGCAACGAGTTGTGGAAGGATAACCCAGACAGGGACAGCTACAACACTTTCTCTGTTTCCGAGGAGGAACTTACACGGATTATAAAATACCTGGAATCTCAGCTGGATGGTGGTCACTGCATTACTCAAACATCAGAAACATCAGCAGACCCTATCATTAATTGCAACAACAATGACCTGAAGGAAGTTGTTTCTCCTACCGTTACTTTTATTCTTGATACTTATTGCAACATGTATTTATTTGGGTGAGTTTTTCTTTTCTTCTTTCTTCCTTGTACAAATGGAATGGAAAGGGTTCTCTTTTTCTTTCTTTCTTAGGATGAAGAAACCAAACAATTATCCTGATTGCATTCAAATCAATTCTTTTACATGAGTAAAATTAGGCAAAAATTAATCTAATTTCAAGAATGTAAAAGTCAGTATCAAAACATAATATTGGTGTTTTTCTTTTAATTTGCACGGTATTTCATGCTTTAAATTAAAATCATAACTTAGCTCTGAGTTTTGACATTTTTGCAATGCCAAATGTAATTTACATGAAAATGTATTAAATTTGTGATTTAACCTGATTTTTATTTACTTAGCTTTGTGCAGTCATTTTTGTTGTTTGTTTTTAAATAGATGTAATTATGTAAGCAACACTAATGAATAGAAAGCTAATGTGATAATGGATCTCACTCAAAATAGTTCCTGTTTAAGTTCAATTCCTAGTGGATATTGAAAGAAAAAATCGACTACTTTACATTTTTGTGTTTGAATCTTTTATCATCCGTGCTATATTTATTTTCCTGGGTTATCAGCCATCCTTTCTTTTATATTAGCTGTCCTCCATTATCTTTACCAGACTTTACTCAGTCTCTGTTTTTCTTTTTTTTCCTTTTTTTTTTTTTTTTTTTAAGTATATTTGTCCCCCACTTCCTCGCTTTAAAAATTAAAACGAGAAATTGACTACAATAAAAATATTGGAATTAACATTTTATTATTATTAATTAATTAATGCAAGGTCAATCATTTAAATTAAATATTTTTAAAATAACCCAAGACAAGGATATTTCTTTTCTGGGAGAAATATAATATATAGTTATCATAAAAAATATTATATATTTTAAAATGTTTATACTCAATTTTTACTCAAATGAATAATTATATCTTCTTGCATTTTTTCCTTTAATTTGTGTCCGTACGTTAAAAAAAAAAAAAAAAAAAAGACATCCTTAGCTCTTAAAACTTGATCTGAAAAAAAAAAAAAAAAAAAAATTGAACTTAATGAAGCACAGCAACCTTTCCTGAAGTGAATTTTCTTAGCAGTTCATTCCTAAATAGTAATTTAGTAAATACACTGGTATATTTATTTGCACAAATTTGAATTTATTAAATGATATAGCCTCTAACCACTTATTATTTACATTTGAATACATAATGTTTATGGTAGGTAGATCATACGTCTGGAATAACATCATCATACATATTGTCTACTGCTAGATTAGTTCCTTGAGCAAGGTTGCCTTAGTAACAGTTAATGCAGACACTGGTATACAGTTGAATCAAAATTAGCTCCATTTTTATTTCCCTATGAAATTAGTTCTTTTGCAAAAGCTTTTTGTGAATAATGTTGACTTGTAACCTCTGCCAATATTTGTAATCAAAAAGCCTCTACTACTTTCGCTTCTTCTTTCCATGTGATTCTGTTCTTTTCCCCCTGCTGCTGCTATCATTCGGCTCCCACACAATATCACCCCCTCTAATTTCTTTCTATTTCCTCTCGCTCTCTCTCTCTCTCTCTCTTTCTCACCCACCTAAGCATTCTCACTAAACGACACCTGTTAAGTTTTTTAGCATTTTTCGTATTCTCTGATTCAGTAGTTGTTCGTCTCTTGGTTTTAAATTAAGAGCGAAATTCGTAATCTTTTAAGTACAAGGAAGGCTGCAGATATCTGAAGGAATTCTTCATTGCGAATTATCTATTTTTACCTAGTGGAAGAAAAAGTAAAACAGTAAAAAAAAAAAAAAATCTGTTGTTGACACTTGTCATATGACAACTTTTCTTTCTTTTTTTTTTTTTTTTTAAATCCCTTCTTTCTCGTACCCCCATTTATGTTTTCTTTTTAAAAGGAACAATAAATGTGTGAAGAATTTTCACTTTTTTGTGAGTCTTTTTAAAATCTCTGCTATTTAAATCGATTACCTCTATATATTTCCTTTCCTTTTCAAATTCCCGATTAATTTTTTTTCAACATTAGCTGAGATTCTTGTCTTGCGTAATACAAACATTGTTTTTTTTTTTTTTTTTTTTATATAGAGATCTGACAGATTTTTGCTTCATAAAGGGAAGCACATTAGTGAGAATGTTTGTTAACAACAAGGAACTTTTAAATTAAATGTATTGGTCATTAGTACAATTCAGAAATTATTCTGAATTAAAGTTTTTGTTTTTGTAGCTGTCTTCTTATTCTTTCTTGGACAATTATGAGTTGAATTGCGGTTAGTGGTTAATTAATTTATTTCTAAAGAAAGGACCTTTTTAAATGAATGACAACATTTTTCAAACATTTTCCTTTCTATTCCTGATAAAGAAATATTCCGTGAGAATCTCCAGTCCAAAGTTTCTCTAAAAAATTAGTGTACATGATTAAAAATGGTCCTTTTTTTTTTTTTTTTTCGATACCTGTGTGTTTAAGTTTATAAAAGGAAACTTAAAAAAAAAACCTTTACCTTTCTGCCTTGAGTGAGTTTCTATATTGAAGGATTAAAAATAATGTTATTACACCCCCGTCATGTTCTACCAGTTTAGCAAGTTTTTCATAATTTTTGAAATCTATACCTTATTTGAATTAAAAAAACAAAACACAGCTTGTTAAATTAATTATAATGACTACTTAATTACTGTACAAGAAATTACGTAATGAAGTTGACTAAAAAAAAATAACCGAGTCGATTTTTATTATAATTAATCAACTTTGTTCTACTTTTTAAAAAAAATGTTCTTGCACAAAATCTAAACGAGAGAAAATGATCAAATTTTGCTGATTGCATTTAGAGCAACTTTCAACATTTATTTTGAAATATTTTAATTTTGGGACTGAAGTAAAGGGGGTGCTGAAAAGTTCTTGTTCCAGCCTACCTTCACAAATAAATTCAACTCAACATGATATTTAGAAGAGTTCTTTGGTAAGGTAAACTTTTCACCATGTTCTCATAATTCTTAAATTTCATGATTATTGAATTATAATTATATGAATTAAATTTAGTATTTGCCACTGCAATTTCATTAATTTTAAGTTTAATGATACTAGAGATGTGACTACTGGTTTTTCATTGGGTTTAGAGAGATATTGAGAATGAACAAAGCAAAAACTTATTTTGGAGACACTGAACAGAATTTTTAATGAAAAATTAGACAAAAGTCAACTGTCATTTCTGGTAAAACATTTTAGAAACCAGAAGTTTACTGGATTGAATATACTCCATAATAATGGTTACTATAGTTATAGTTGTATGAAAAGTGTATACCAATGTAAAAACTATTATGAGGTAGTAGTACTATTATATTTAATTTGAAAATTTATTTTGATAAAATTGCATGACAGACTTTTTTTAATTTTCTGATTTTGTCTTTTGCTTGCTCCACTTTCTGATGTAGACAGTGTTTAACCCCGGCTTGTCAGTGAGAAAGCATTACTCCATTTTTCATATATACTTTCTTTGTATCTTGAATATTAACAATTGGAATTCAAATAAAGGAAAAAGTTCCATTTGGACTTTAATAAACTTTTTTGTTTTTCATAACTTAAGGATTTATCAATGTTATCCAGAGTTCTAGTAACATTTTACGTTAGGAATGTATAACACTTCTTTGCTAAAGAAATTGAATATTTGCCTTTTTGTTTGACATCTTTTATGAATTACTTACTGTATGATATTTACATAACAAGTTAATATGTACTGATTTCTGAAATTGTTTGCAACTATCAGTCAATGAACAGCAGTGTGGACAGCTATAAAGGTTTACAACAATTATTCAATGTCATGCAGGTTATAAAAGTTGCTGTTATGATGTATAAAAAATGGTCATGTGATACATTTGTTTCTCAATGTTAAGTCATATATCTGGATGATAAAAAGTTAACATCAGGCCTGGATGTTATAGAAAATTTTTTGTTAATTATTGTTTGGTATCCCTCTCTGATGCAAAAATCATTTTTGTTTCTGATTTTCTTAATATATCAGATCTGGAACTTTTTGTATATATTTTATCAATTTTTTTAAATGTATTAAAGAGTAACTGTTTTATGAAGTAATAGATCAAGGAAAAGTTGTCTTAAAGAGTTACTTTTTATATGTCAACTAGCAGTATAGCCTAGCATTGCTCGGATGTAATGAAAGCTTTAAAACTGATCCTGGAGCTCAAACTCTTTGGATGTTGGCACGAAAGACTAAAAAGCAATAGTTATTTCCAGTTAAAGTGAAACCGTAGACTGAAAGAAAAATGAATGGATGTAAGTCAAATTTTGATTTCCTGGTATCAATATCAAATAAGTTTTTTTCGTTGTAAACTGAATTTTGAAGGTTAAATAAGCACTCTGAGTAAATGATATCATGGCTGAGACTAAGAACTACAATTATACCTACTTAGAGCCAAACCCGAAGCAAAAACTAAAATAAAAGGGCTGAAAGAAAAAAATACAGACATACAGGCAGATAAACACACACACACACACACACAAGCATCTTATATATATATATATATATATATTATTGATTTTCTGCACTATTGTAAGAATTGCAATCTTGAAACTTCTGAATTTCGTTTCTTATGTATTTGTCTATGAGCGTATCAAATTTCTTCTATAACCCGATATTTTTGATTATCAATTTTTGATATTTATCGGGGGTACCTCAACACAAAACCTAGCTAAGAACACTTGCAGATGCTTATAGTACAACAGTGTAAATTTTCAAGAAAATTGATTCAGCCGTTTCGGAGTCTATAGGTAATGGACACACACAAAGTTCCATTTATAAATAAGTTTAGATCTATTAACAGTGAATCAATGGAAAATATAATGATTAATCAATTGTACAGAAAAAGTCTATTTTATGAAGAAAACAACAGTGATAATTTGAGACTTTAAAAAATTATTTGCATTTACCAAAAAAAAGCAATCAGCATCAAGTATTATCAAAGTTGAAAAATGGCTTTAGTAAAGATTTCATTGTAATATAGAAATTTTCTTTTAATATCCTCAGCATAATTACTTTTTTTAAAAATACATTTGAATAGATAAATTCTGACAAAACATATACAGAAAGTTACCTACCCGGTAGGGTTTTAAAAGTAGGCTGCATTCCAAGGATTAATAATTTGTCTTCATACCAATAGTCTTTTGATGAATGGTATGATTATTGTTCAGATATTGATTTTTCAAATGTCCTCTTATGTTGGTTACTTATGTTATACAGCTTGGAGGGAATCTTTCTATACATCACTTATTTTGTGGTTATAAATCTTAGGGTCATTTTTATGCTATTGTTAAGGAAGTGTAGGTATGTTGAGTTGACAATAAGCATCGTTTTGCGTGTGGTTCGAATTAATGCATGGTTGCATTATGGCCATCTTTGGATGGAAAATATGTTGTTGAAAAAAAAAAATCAACAATGAAATTCCCCCCCCCTTGCTTTAGTATATTTTATAATATGATGTTATCTTGAAAATACTGGGTTTTTAAAGCAGCTCATTAACATTTGTTTTAATAAGTTACTCAGAATATGATAAAATAGTCTATTGGGTTGGTGGGTGGAGGGAACTTTTCTACTTTTATAGAATGTAGTACTTTTTAAATATAACAAGGCTTCAAGAGTTGCTTGAATTCCCTTTTAGAATAATTGATATGAATGACTTGGATATTCTGAAAATGAAATAAATGAAGCAGCCTGTTTCAAAAGGTCATATGTGAAGTAAAGTTCTGAATCAAAATAATAACATCAGACACCCCCTCCTTTTTATTTTTTTAAAATTGAAAAACATCATATTAGGAATTATTGAACTTTACTGAACAAGCAAACACATTCTGGAATTAAAAAAGAAATATATATTAATGTTTTGAGTTTGAAGTAAATTCTCTGTTCAACTAAAATCCTGACCATATGAAGCCATTTTAGAATTCTTACATTATTATATTAAAACTTTTATGATCATTAATGCATAAATTATTCATATGCACAGTGTTTGATAATTGCTCTTTCTTTATCTAGTTTCTGTGGTCACAAAATTCTCCAGTGCGTAAAACATTCATCTTGACTTTTTAGGCTTTTGATCCAAAATGTTTCTATTCAGTTATTGATGCAGCAGGACAGTGTAATAAAATAGGATTGTTAGGCTTCATAGCATTCTCTAAAAAAAAAACAACAAAAACAAAAGATTGGACTATTGTCACTTTGATAGGCTGTCTAATTTTTACATCTGTGAAAATTTGTATATAATATTACTTTACTGATATGACTAATAATAATCATAACAAAAAGCATGGCCTCTTTTGGGTAAAGAAATTAATGAAATGTTTAATTTTTACCAATGTTCTATGAATTATTTTAAAAATACATCTGTTAGAACTTGAAGATCATGTTAGTCAAGATGAATATGACAGACTATCTTGCAGGTAGCAGTTAAAAATTAAAGTTTGAATATTTTAAAAAATTCAATCAGTACACTCAATCTTCTCTGATTCACTGGATACAAGTCTTGACAAACCTTAAAGTAATCAGCTAACCTCTTCAGATTTAATTAGTAATAACCCTAACATTATTTTGCCAATCATGTTGAAGCTTTCCTAAAAGCACTTCATTCATCCTGGAAAGAGAAAAGGGAAAAATGCTTCAAACATGAAAAACCTTTAATAACACGTTCACTGTATTTGCATATCACATCACTTTTATTGATGGTAGAAGAAATGAGTTTATCAATTAAAATTACCTTATAATTGAAGTTAATTTTTCACTATCCCATAAACCTGTATGGTGGGCAAAATAACCATAAAAATGACATTACAAACCATTTTGGATTTAAATTATTCTTTCATTGTTTCTCTGTTCTCGCTTCATTTTTTAAAAATTTCTTTAACTGCAAGTTTCAAATCATTCTTTCCTATAATTACTTTCTCATTGAGTTCTGATGTTTTTGTACATGTCAGTTGTAATAAAGATAATTTCTTACATTACTCTAATCTCACACTGATAGGAAGACTCAATTTCATCAGCTCTATAGTTTTTATCTTTTGAAATGTATTCAGGTGACTGGATAAAATATCAGTAATAAATTTTTAGTTATCAATTTTACAATTTGATCTCATCAGATTTCATATTGAAATTTGTAGATAATCATCAAAATCAGGAGACTTAAAAGTTCTTCAGACCATTGATTTCTTCATGTGATCCTTGATTTTTTTCATCACTTCCCCCCTACCCTCCACCCCCAGCATCAGGTATATAATTATAATGAAATTGACTTGCAATTCTTGTAAGGGAAGTTGACTTGTTTTACATTCCCTTCTTTTTTTTTCTGTGTACACTCATTAAATAGAGGGACAAATTTCTTGGGAATTATACAGCATATGGATTAAAAAAAAAAGAAAAGAAAATGCAACGCAATTTAATTGGAGTAGATAGATCTATCGCCCGGTTCACACTCCACCCACGTCTATTGAACAGGTTAAGAGGCTCATCCCTTGTTCCCTATTTAGGATGTGGTTTCCGGCTTTCTCTTTTCCAATTTGTTCACTATTACATAGCCCCCTGCACATCAGTGGCGTTACCGCCTTGCTCGGAGTGATACGATTTAAAAAAAAATCATTGAGAAATCAGTATTACAGCTAATAATTAATAATAGCTATCAGTTTGTTTTTTTTAACCTTTGTCATGCTGCTTATAATTACATTTGTTGCACTAATATCATGTCACTGAAGGTGACTCTGATCCTTAAATAATATTGTGTTTGAATTTCATAGTTGTGGTGTCATATCCTTCTATGGTAACGAAAAACAACTTTGAGTGAAATTAAAAATACGGTTACTACATTTGAGAGGCATTTAAAAGAATGCATTGGAAAGAGAAGTTATGTTATTATTGCAAAGGGCTAAAGGTTAAAAAGAGAACAAAAAGGAAAAAATCAATTTCATGCTGCAAAGCTGCTATTTTTGTTCAGTAGCAAAATAAATTGAAAATATGTAAATTTGTGGGCCAAATGACATCTATGCTTTCTGAAACAAAATAAAACCTCATTATGATTATTATTATAAACAATATAACATAAAAAATAAAAACTAATTATATATAAATCAGAAATGTGTATCAGCAAGTTGGACTTGATGCATTTAAACTTTTTTTACACAAAATACCAGTTTTCAACCCTAAAAGTTCAGTTAACCACAACACCCTCAGGCATTTATTGACCCCCACCTCTGGATTTTGTATTGTTTGATTGTATTCTGGGTTTTCATCCTTCTAATCATTATTTTTTAAACCAATGATGTGGTGGGTGGGGAATAATAACTGGACAGGTCTTAAAATATAATTGCTCTCTTCCCACTTTTCTCTCTTTCTCTCCCCAAGGATACAATGTAACAAAGAACTTTCAATTTTCTAATCTTTAAAATTAATGAAGTACAGGTGCAATTGATAATTTGTCCTGAAAATTCTGCAAAAATTGAAAATAATACTGAAATCACATTTTAACAGATATATTTACCAAAATTACACCAAAAATATCTTGAAATACTAAAGAGTAAATTTATTCAATTATTATTGAATCATTGACTAATGTACTTTAAAGCTTAGAGTACCGAATTAAAAGATAAAAATACATCCCCTTCCCGCTTTTTAAGGAACTTTTTTTTAACTGAAAAGTTGTCTAAATTGTAAGTATTTTTACATTTTTAACAATGAATCAAATTACACCCTAAGTAGATATTATATGCAGTATTCTAAGGTAATAGAATAATCGGTCCCATGGAGTTGGCGGGTGGAAATCATTTTAGTCAGCTTAATGTAAGTACCTCCACACAATGCCTAAAGTTTAAAATTAATTTTAGAAAATGGAAGCTTTTACTGTTGTTTTAATTTTAAGCTAGTAAATTAAATTTAATATTTTCAGTAAGTAAAATACTTTTCTGTAGTTCAAAAAATAATTTTAAATTAATTTGACTTAAAATAGCTGAGTAGTGCGTTTTTTAGTCCTCTTCCATTGCAATGTAGTTCTTTATTAAAAAAATCTTTAAAAAAAATATATACTTTTCTGAAACTTTATTTGAGGAATATTAGCCGACTTAAAGTATAATTAATCGAATTACAAATATTACTTAAAGTTTAAGAGATCACAAAATTGCATTTTTTATCATGGTGGTAGCTATTTATTTAAGCTGTTCGAATGCTGACAGCTTCATGACAGATTGATGTTTATCTAATGTTTTACTGGGGCTTTATAAAGTGTCCATAACATATTCATAAAAGCAATTAAGTTTTATAATTAAATAATATCTTAGTTTTATTACATTTTTTATTGTACATTTCATTGAAACTTTTCAATAACTGGTGATCCTGTTTTACAAAAAGAAATTGAAATAAATTCTTCCAGGAGTTCTGCTTTTAACTAATATAAACATAAAGCAGCACAAAGTTTAAATTCTTGAAATTTCATAAAATTAAATAAGTGGGGGTTAATTGATGTAAAATGGCAAAAAAAAAAAAAAAAATCGAAAATAATTTTCATTTTTTACTTATTTAATTTTTGCAAGAATTACCGAAAATGGGCACTAATCTACTTTCCTCCTCATTTTTAACCAAAATTTTGAATGGATTAAAAAAGATTTTAAGTAATTAAAAATTTATTTTTATCCAGTTTGGGGGTCTTTTTTTCATTATGCTATGATCTTTTTTCAATGAATTAGTGGAAGTATTCTTTTTTTCTTTTATGTGCTGTCTCCCTTCAAGATGTAGGTGATCATGGCCCTTCACAATTTCTTTTGTCTCCTGTAGCTCTGAATACATTTTGTCGTCGTATTTTTTCCAAATCCTGCTCTGCCGTCCATTTGTTTAAGCTCATCAAATGTCATGTGCTGTTTTTCTCTGTCTCTCTTGCCCTTTATTCATCCTGTGAGTATCAGATTCTCCAAGCCCTCCTTCTATATTGTGTATTCCAGAAACTTCAGTTGTCTCTTCCTGATGTTAAGTATGTTTCCTTTTTGTTTCCATTCTCTCCAAAACTGCATTGGTTTATGATATCTTCAGCATCCTTCTGTAGAACCACAATTCTGTTGCTTTTAGTCTTTCCTTCATCCCTGAGGAGATTGTCCAACATTCACTGCCATATAGGAGCACTGATATCATGTAACAGTCCATTGCTCTCTTCTTTGTTTGCAACAAAATTTTCCTGTCTCTGAATATTCTACTCAGCTTTTGGAATTCTTCCTTGGCCATTCCAATATGCCTTCAGATCTCAGTGTCACACTTTCCATCTTCTGTTAGAACACTTTCCAGGTATTTAAATTTCTATACCTGCTTGATTTTAGTATCCCTGACCTGTTAATTTGCATTTTGGTCACCTCTTTTTGCTGATGACCATGCATTCAGTTTTCTTGTTTAGTCCTTTCTTCTTGCTTTCCTTTCCTACCTTCAGTAGTTTCTTTTCCATGTTTGCTATCAGTACTGTTTCATCTGTATATCTTATATTGTTAAGATTGTGGTAACCAATGATGAATCCTGGCAGAATTTCTAGCTCTCTCAGAATTGCTTTGTTGTATAGATTGAAGAAACCTGGTGAGAAAACACATCCTTGTCTTACACACCTTTTTATTTTTGTATATCTGCTGAACTTATTTCTTGTCTGTATACAGACGGTTTGTTGTCAGGTTCTTGATTATTTCAGCATCTTTTGTTGCTAAGTTCTTGATTATTCTGATATCTTTTCCGAAATGTCAAGGTTGCTGAGCATCAGAATCTGGATGATGAGTTTTGTTATGTGGCTCATTAAGGTGATTGTTTGATGGAAATCACATTTTTTTTTACACCTCGTTTCTTAGGTAGTGCTATGAAAATGGACATCAAAATCGTCTAAGGCTGTCAGCATCTCTATTACAATACTGTCTGGTCCTGCTGCTTTGCTTCTATTCAATTTGGCCAGAGCTCCTTCCACTTTGGTTTTTAATATTTCCAGTCTGTTGGTGTTTCTGTGTATTGTTGTTTGCTCTCTTTCGTTTTTGAAGAGATCTGATATAGTTGTCTCATGAGTGAAGTATTTTTCTTTCTCTAATATAAGCATTCTGTCTTTGTATTTTATGCTGTTGAACATGTCTTTTGTCCTACTAGTTCTCTTATTTTTTGTGCATTTCTCTTCTATTTTTCATACTCATTCTATTTCTTCACGTTTGTTGTTGAGCCATTCTTCTTTAGCCTGTCTACATTTGTTTGTGATTTCCTTTTATAATTTCCTGTATTCCATTCCTTGTTTTCTATTTCCTTTGCATCATGTCATGAATCTCATCTGTGATCAACTCATTTTTCTTTCTATGCTTGTTTTCCTTTGGGATGATGTCATTTGCTAATGTCACTAAAGCTTCTCTTAGTATGTCCCATTTTGAGTTTCCATTTCCAATTTATTCCTCATATGTTTTTTTCACATTGTCCATATATTTTTCCTGCATATTTGAGTCCTTCAATTGTTATATTGCAATTTGGGTGCTGTGTTAGGCTTCTTCAATTTCCGATGTTTCATTCTTAGATTTTATATAATTGGGAGGTGGTCATTTCTGCTGTTGGCACTTGGATATGCTTTTCAATGAATAACTGCATTCCTGAATCTCTTGTTGATAGTTATGTAGTTGATATGGTTTTTAGTTTCTCCTCCTGGTCTTTTCCATGCCCATAGTTATTTTGGATGTTCTTGGAACCAGGTGTTGGTTTATACCTGGTTATATACTGTGCACCATTGGACCCATTTTTCATAACAGTTATTGCAGTTTCTTAGTCCAAACTTGCCAATTATTTCACTTTCTCTCTCTTTACCTACTTTGGCATTCGAGTCTCTCATGATAATTCTAATTTCTTGTGATTTATTGATGCAGGTCAGCCAGTTTGATGTTTATTGTTATTGGCTATCAGCAGTCAACTTTCTGCAGAATAATGTTAGCATGTAGATGAACTTAAAATTTGAACCATTTCTAAAATATAAAAAAAATGCAGCATTCTAATTAAAACATGTTTTCTTTTCCACGGTATTCACTCTCTCTTAATAGCAAGTTGACTTTAGCATTATTTTGTGCTGAATGGTTTTGTAAAATTGTTGGGGGTGGCTAAAGTTTTATTCTTGATATACTTAGTGATTTTAATTTTAATTTTTCTTTTCTCTTGAAAAGTTCATAATGAAATGTAAGTTGTTTTTCTTAATTGTTGGAATTAATGAAAAATGCTTGAAGTAAAACTATATTTTAAAATAAATAAAAAATTAGTTTAACTTATTATTTTTAATTGGTTTACCAAGGCTGCTTCTTTTAAGAAAATCAACTTTGTTGAGATTGGTACATTCTTAAATTTTTGTGATACGAGATGATTTTTGTCTATAACTTAAATAAAATTTTCTTCTTGTAAAATGGATTTGGCTCGCAAAATATAATGAAAGTCTTTGTTACTTATAATGGCTTTTTATTAATGAGATGTAAACTAGTAAAAAAGTTACTTTTTGTTTTATATAAACTAATATTGTCATGATAATGGGATTTCTCTGTACTTTTCACAACACACATGGATGTAAGAATTTGTTCTTTTTTTTTTCTTTTTATCTTTCTGAAATCAATTAGGACAACCAAGTTAGTGCTTGTTAAAAACAGCTGGATTTGAAATAAAATTTTATTTTACAGTATTTGATATGCACTTTTTTTTTCCTAAGTTCAGTTTTCATTCATTTATATAAATTTAGTGAAATTATCCCACAATGATACTAACATTGGACAGCTGTGGATTTCCTACACACACTCTTCTTCTTTCCCCCATTGTTTTTTTTTTTGGGGGGGGGGGGGACAGGCAGTTGTTTGAGAGTGATAAGTTTAGATTCAATCATATGAATTATTTAAGGTTAAAACTTGTTGACAAGCCTGTTAATTTTGTATTAGGAGTGATCAAAGTTGGGTAGATCTGAGATCCTTATGACATTTTTTTAAAGTTTAATATTTATATTACCAAACATTTCTACTTTTAATGTCTTTGTCATCACTGAAAGAATATTCTCAAATAAAAAATAAAAAATCAAGCTTGTTATTTTTTGGCACAATTCAAGTCTACAATCAGCATCATTCCATTTATGGAAATCATTCTTTTCCCCTCCATCTCTTTACTGTTTTCATTTATAGATTATTTAATGTCTTTTTTTTTTCTTAAAGTTGAAGAAAAATAGTTTTTAATGAGTATCATTGTATTTATATGAAATTCTATTTTGATCCTTTGTTGATTGTTGAAACAAAACTTTTGAAATATTCTGGTCATGATGTCTTTTAATCATAACTTTTAATGCTGCCCTATATGAAGTTTCTTGCTCATAACCAAACTCTTTTGTCTGAGCATGAAAGAGAATCAGAATGATTGGCATCTAAACTATTTACTTTAACAAAGTTGCCTATCACAACAAATATTAATCTGAAGATTTATTGGAAGCTACAAGAAATTATAGATTGTGAATGAAATGAATTTTGGCAATCATTCAAGAGGAGTGTAGAAAAAAATAGTATTTTAGAATAATCTCTGTCTGAACTATTCAACTTTTTAATGAGGTTTGTAAAAATGTTTTTTTAATTACATAAACATTCAGTTTAACTCTTGATAAATTTTTGATCTGCTTTATCTGCAACAAATGATTCTATATAGTAGTGTTTGATTTAGGTTGGAACATTTTTACATTGGTTAATAAAAATATGATGGCTGCCAATTGTGTTTTATCTACATCCTCAATGGCTTCCTTAAGATCCTTTTAATTCTCTGAATAGGTTTTCAACCATGAAATCTTTTTTTTTCCCCCCAGACCTTTTCCTTTTTCTTATCTTTGGTCTACAGCTTTCACCTTTCAGTAGGTTTTAATTATTTAAATGGCTTTATTATTATTATTATTATTATTATTATTATTATTATGCAAGTCAATGTTTTTTTATAATAAAATTAGTATTATTGAACCAATAGTTGTAAAATTTTCAGGATAGGATCATAACTTTCATTTCTTAATATCTATACTTGTTAAGAATATCATTTTGAGTTGTCAGATTTTATTATTTAAACAAAATAAATATTTGATTAACACACTATACATACACTGGAATAAATGATAAAATGATTGTCTGATTATTTGTCTACAAATTGATTTTTTTTTTTTTTTTTTAAGCTACTTTAACATTTATGGGCTTTCCTAGCATCATCCAAAATTTATAAAATGTTTCAACCTTGTGTTATCATTTTGTTTGATGCAGTTATCAGAGTGGGTCAGTAAGTTTGTAGCCTGATTTTAATCTGAGATTTCCATTGTAAAATATTTTATCTAAGTGCATTAACAAAAGAGGTTATGTTGAGAAATAAATATTTTTTATAGTGCCAGAGATATAATTGAAATATCCTAAAACTGATTAATATTCCTTTCTCACAATCATGAGTCCCACAACCCATTAGTAATAGAGGCTCCACATGTACTGCAGCTGTAGCAGCAGTGATGTGTCTTGGGCAAAGTAGCCTGAGAAACCAATCCTCTCCTGGAAGATTTGAATTCAGAGTTTTCTTCCTCCTAGATTGGTTACCAACCAAGGCTATAGGACCCAGCCCATCTTGCTATTTACTTATACATAGCTGGGGAAAGAAGAGAAGGATTCATCCTTTTTCCAAGTGTGTCTGTGCATAAGTGAATGTAATGAATTTGACTGGAATTGAAACTTGGCCCTCCGGTTTCTCATTTCAAGCAGCTATCTATTACATCACCTGCATAATATTCCTTTCTGTACAGTCTTAAATGAAAAATAGTTGATGAATAGTTCGGATTGATTGATAAGTAAATTATTTAATGAAAGATAAAAAACACTATAAAATGTCTAATATTGGAAGTTTTGCATAAATACACAACTTAAGTATTTATATTTTCTTATTTTGAGACAAAATGGAACTTATGAGCAATGACTTTGCAAGCTTTGCTGGCTGAGTTTTTTGCAATGAAATATGAACTTAGATCTTCTATTGATTTTTTGAGGATTAAAGTAAAATATGGAAAACTTTTTTGGTCTGCCTGGAAACATTTTTGGTCTATTTGGAACGACCTTAAACTTATCCCATGAATATGCAGTGGTATCTTAAGAAAGTTTTGGATTACATTGCCATTCATATTTAGCAGATGACTTTAAAAGAGTTTAAAAAAAAAAAAAAAGAAGAAAATAGTTGTGCTTTTGATGAACTGTTTTAACTAGTCTTATTCATCCTTAAATGTTATTGAAAATATTTTTCATTTCTTTTTAAATCCTGCCTGTTCAAGTGTCTCGTCTGGATTTTTTTTTTTTTTTGACATCAATTCTTTATTCTCAGTTTTAATATTTTTTTTCTTGCTTTGTGCTATTTACTTTGGCTTCTGAGAACTGAATTTTCTGATCAAACCTCTTTAAATAAAATATATTTTTTGCTTAATATTTTAGTACAACAAATAATAGCAAGAAATGTTTGTTTTTATAAAGCTATGGTTTCGCTTTTTTAGGTTAATGTTAAAGTTAAGACTTATTGTCAGATTAAGAATTCCACTTCTTTTAATTTTATGATTTACAATAACTACAGTTTATTAAGGAAAAAGTTATAAAATTTGATTAGTATGGATTTTTGCCTTGTTATTTCTAAAATTATCAAGGACTGTTTCTATTTTTAACATCAGCTGAATAAATTGTAATTCTACTTATGGTTTGTACACTTGTGGGTTTTTAACAAATTACTGATCAAATTCACAATAACAAGAAATTAACATTTTTCTCATTTTGCATGACATGACATTGAATCTGTTTAAACCTCAGCTTCAAAATAGTCAAGTAATTCTTGAAAGAATAAAATCAGTATAACAGGACATTTTTCAATGGTTTTACTTGTCTTTTTAGATTGTCTTTTGATTACAATGTCATAGTAAAAATAAGAAAAAAATGATGTTTTTCTAAAAGTTACTGAATTAATTCTGAATTTTGATGGCAGATTTGTACTGGTAGATGCCCATGTAGAAAAAATGAAACCTTATAACATGCCAATAACATCATTTGCTTTTACTCACTCTCATACAAGAGCTTGTTTAATTCTTAACTGGTCATGCAATATTTGAAAAAAAAAAAAAAAAAAAAAATTAAGTTATAATATCTGGGATAGGAAAGAATAAAATCTGTACTGTGTTTTATCCATTGACTCTCTTTCTCTCTCTCTCTCTCTCTCTCTCTACTTGTTCCATCATCAGTATCATCATAATGTGCCAAGAGCATTATTTCAATTCCATAGCATCTTTAGCATCTTGGCTGATGGCCATGGAAAGAGCAATTAATGGTTCAAGAAGTTGGGAATGATGGGAGTAAGGAGAAAATGGAAGGAAAAAGGCAAGTGAATTAGAAAAGGAGTAAATGAGAGTCAATAAGATTTGGGTAAAAACAATTTCCGGAGGGGAGCAGAGAAATGAAGTGAATAGAGGTGGTAGTTAAATCTTGTTAGTTGTGCACTTGATTGTTAAAGTGTTGTCTTGATTTAAAGTTTAATTTTTCTTTTATTAATTAAAAATGTCTCCCTTTGTGCAATGCAACAATCATGTTTCATATAAAGTCAGATGTGCTGACTCAAAATCCTCTGACTCATTTTGCAAGCAACAGTAAATAACTTCCCTCTGACATATTGATGTATTCTTCTTTTAATATCATGCTACCAGAGCTGTGAGCTCAAGTGGGTTAAAAAGATTATTCTCTGTTGGTCTGGGAAATTGGCTTGATACCCCCCCCCCCCTAAAAAAAAAAAACCACCAGGCAGTGTATTAATAATGGGGCATGGGCAAATGTCTAGCTTTTATAACTGTTTTATATGATAATAGTTTATTTTTGTTGACTATTATGTGCTTTGCTTCTTAAATTGTTCTGGTCAGTAAAAGACTCATCTTTTTTTCTTTTTCTTTTTTTTTTTTTTTTTTTTTTTTTTTTTAAAAGCAATTAGAATATTTATTCTTTGGTTTACTTAACAGTAATATTGTCAGTTTTTTTTCTTCCACTTTTTTCTTCACTTCTCAAAATTCTTATCTGCCTGCCTTTTGTAATAATTTTAATGCAACAAACTACCAGAAATTTTAGAATGATGGATGCTGTGTCCTTCACTTTTTTTCTTTGGATTTAAAAACAAAATCTAATTATGCCTTCTCTTTTCAAGATTATCAGTTTTTATATTCTCTTAAAGGCTGATCAATTATTCTTGAAAAAAAAAACAATTATTTTCAAATCCTTGTTATAGATTAGCATTAGTTCAATTATTGCCATTTACTCACCTATCTATTCTATTAAAAATAGAAAGCACGCTTTTATGAAATTTCTATGTAAACACATATATTTTCCACTGATTTATAAAGATATTTTTGCTTGGCCAAATGAAAATGTAAACTCAGTAAATATATTTTTTGTCTGCATTTCTTACAGGAAGAATTATAAAATGCTGATTAATTCGAACTGTTTTCTCTATTTTGGTTATAGTCTAAGGATCAGACAGTAAAATTTCTATTGTTGTTTGGTTTGTTTTATGGCATATACACCTCAATGGGTTGTTTAAGGCCAACAAGACTTTTACAATAGATTTGTATGAATAGAATATGTATTGTTTGTGACAAATCAGTTTGTAGATCAGGTTTCATTGACATATTTTTGTAAAGAGGGTTTTGTCAAGAATCTAATGTATTGCTGGTATATAATTTTTTTTCCCCAAAACATATTGCTGGTAATATTTTTTTTCAAACTTCTAGAGTTTTCAATATAAGAGTTTATTTTCATACTATCATAGTATTTTGGCCCCATATTTTTTTTTTTTTTTTTTTTTTTTTTTGACCCCAGTTTGGATTTAACTATTCACCCATAGCTGGGACCCTGACAGATGCTACCATCCTGAGTCAGGGTGTACCTGGGAATAACAGTAATTAAGAGGTGGTTCCATGCTCCTTACAACCTCTTAATCAGAGGCTATGCTGCCAGATACAGTTTATCATCATACTCAAGACGCCATATTTTTTTTTTATTTTAATTCCTCTGCGGAGGTGCAGTCAAAGTATTCTGAATCCTCAGCCAACAGGGTAGTCTCTCTCGTGTGTGTGTGTGTGTGAGAGTGAGTGTGTGTGTGTGTGTGTATTAGCTAGGAATAAGCATAAATTACATTACATTTTTACTAAAAACTAAAAAAAACAAAACATAAACAACCAGTTTCGTCCCAGAATAAAACTTTACCTGGGATGAAACTGGTTGATTTTTTTTTTTTTTTTCAGTTTTTAGTAAAAATGTCATTTAGTTTATGCTTATTCCTAGCTATTAAGTTTTGTGTGACTAAGAATTTTTTCTCATATATATATATATATATATGGGTTCAGTGGAACCATCAGAAAGAATTAACTAATAGATCCTTTAGTATGAACAGCGGAAGGAGAAAAGTCTACCTTTTGTAGATTGAATAAAGTGTTGGTTTTAAAATTACAAGAGTTACTGAATATAACAGACATCTGAAGAAGGCCAAAAGGATACAAATGCTTAAAACATTGGGACTATATATAACAGCCAAGATAAGGATTACATTTTGAAATAATCTGTTTATAATAATCCACATACGCAATGTATTGTCTGTCTGCTCTGAGTGTGTATAAAACACTTCTGCATCATCATCATCAGAGTTCATTACATATGGAGAGCCAAATTGTCTATCGCTAGATAATGGATACTTCTAATGATGCAGAAATCAATTATTCAATGATAAGTAAAATGTTATTTGTTTATTTTATTATTCAAGAATTATTGCACAGCAAGAGAAATTTTATAAGTACAATGCAGTTGTAAAATCACTTAAATATTTGTCTTTTTTACTTATTTTAACAGCATAGATAAACTCATAATAAATATATTGTTATAATTATTTGTATAAAATGTATGGAATCTGTAATGGGATAATTTGTACAGGGAAAGATAATGATAAACAACACTGTGTGCATAGTTATGTATTAGCAAAAATAATGGTATTCAATTTTTTAATAGTGACTTAAAAAAAGGAGGTATTTTTGTGTTCATTAATATTGCGAATGTTACGATATTTATTGAAACTGATATGGACATCAACTTTGAGGTAAATATATAGTCGGTCCACTGGATTTAAAAATGTTTAAATTTCATAAGATTTGACATCCTATTTAGAATTTTATTTTGCTATCCAGGAAATATAAATGGGATAATCTATAGATGACGGTGAATTCATTATTCCTCTTTATCTTCCTCTCATCTGTTATGAGATATATATAGGATTTACATTTTCGAAGTATTTAATAATTTTCCTGTTGAAGATTTATAAATATTGTTTTATATTTTTGAGATTGTTTTTTGAGATTTCCTTAGTGACTTATCTTTTTCCAACAAAACCTCATCACCAAGATTGATTTGATTCTTTATTAGGCCATCACAGATCAATTTACTCAGTCAATTATTTATAGGTGCTTCCACTAATTCATTATACATAAGGTTTAAATTAATTTTTAAAAAATGAAAATGCTTTCTTGAAGCTTTTATTTTAGCTTTAATCGAAAGCTAGATATATTTAAAATTTACTCTTCCCAGTTAGCAAAATACTCTGTGGTGTATTTCAAGAAGAAATTATGTCGATCAAAACTTTTTTTCTTTTTTTCAGGAAAAGTGATAAAATCAGCCATTTTGACACATTTTTAAACAAAAGTCAATTCTTGGCTTTTAGAAATATTTCCCAAAAAATGTATTTCTGGAATGTTATTTGAAAGAAATTAGAAAATTTAAAGTTAAATTAATTTGATTTGAAACAAATATTATTTACTTATAATACAAAATGTTGTACACAAGCATTTCTTAACCATGGAGATTTTTTTTTTTTTTGGTTTAATGTATCGATCATTTTATTTATCGTCTAACATGTTGACAAGTTAAGTACAGTGATGCTCAGTTGATAGCAGATGATAAATTATAGATGAGTGTTTTTTTTCCCTTAAGCAGGGAAAACCATTAAAATATGAGACCTTTTTAATAATGTCATGTACAAACTCATATACTTACAAAAAATTAGGACATTTAAATGCCAAAATGAAATTCCTTTTAAAAATATTCAGGGTTGTCAAATTGTAATAAGTTTTATAATATATGATTAGTAAATATAGTTTTACTTAACAACAATATTTCCAAAGAGTTAGACCATTGAAACTGCTGGTATCCCCATACCTGGATGAAGACCTCACATTCCCAGCCAGTGTTATATATATATATATATATATATATATATAGGGTAGTTGTAGTAATTTGAATTTTCACTTGTCCTGTCCGATTATGGTTTCAGCCAAAAAAGGTAAATCTCTGTTGAAATTGCAAAGCATTTTTACCTTACTAGACTTTCAAATTGTGAGCTGTAATATTATTTTAATTTTTTTTTCTGTCCTCTTCTCAAAAATCTTACCATTATGACCATGTCCAGTGTGTACTGGCGCTAGATTTCATCTAGGCTTGAATTCTTTAAATGTAAGTCATTTTCATGTATCTTTGAATTTCTTTATGTATATATTTATTTTCCCTTAAATCTGCTTTCATGTCTCTGTTATTTCATAATTTTAAACTTTTAGAAATTTCTCTTGTATTCGGACTTTAAGTTAAAACTTAGTAAATCTTTATCTTTTTTATTTTATCTTTTCTTTTTTATCTTTTAATTTTTTTTTCAAATTTGAGTAGATAGACTCTACTATTGCCCAGTTCACACTCCTCCCACCTATTGAACAGGAATAAAGGCTCATCCCTTGTTCCCTGTTCAGGAAATGGTTTCCAGCTCTCTTCCTCTCCTCAGACCTCAGTATTGGTGCTTCCGTGATTTTCCTGCGATGTGCGTGGTCAGTGGCAACGTCTCTTCATTGTGAGGGTACCGAGCTGGTAGTTTTCTGGTTGCTGCTTCCGACTGGTAGTTAGGAGCCCTAACGCTTGCGTAAGCTGCTCTGATCAACAGTTGCATAATATCGGGGTTCTTTCAGTGCCAGTCATGCATTGATAGGTGTCCCTGCAAGCACTTCCAGTGGTTAATCTCGAGGTCACACTTTGCTGCAGTTCGCGCTAGCTCCCTTCCAGCGCATGTCGCAGTCAATGATCATCTCCATCCCTTAATATGAACAACCATATCTCAATAAAAAAAAAAACTAAACCAGGCAAAGTAAAATCACCTAAACCTCTCAACATTTACTTCATGAACATTCGTGGAATCTTTCCTCCAGAAAAAGGTCTCCTGACATCCTAGCGCTTTGTGAGACTAATCTTAACTCCTTGATTCCGTCCTTTGACTTCTTGATTCTTGGCTACTTTCCCCTCTTAAGGAAGGACTCCACTGTCCATATGCACGGTCTGGGTGTTACGTCAGTGAACATCTCTCTCTCTCTAGCTAGGGTGACATCTCTCAAATCGGTTAGCTATCTTTTCTTTCTGTACCATTCCCCTTCCTCTCCTGACTGCTCCTTATACTGTCAGTATCTCTGACAATAAGGCTACTTCCTCCCAACCATTTGCTAACATATTTGTGTTCAGAGATCTTAGTGTTCACCATGCCAAGTGGCTAGAAAACTGTCACTGATTCTGCTGGCATTCATGCCAGGAACTTTGATATTTCTCAATCTCTGACGCAAGTGGTGGATTTTCCCACACGCTTCCCCAATATCCCTTCAGGGCACACTTCTCTAGTATCGCTTCAGGAGATGCTTCTCTACTAGATCTCTGCTTTACCTCTGTTCCTGACTCCTGCCAAGTCTCGCAGTTTTGACCTCTTGGTAACTCTGATCATGTCGTTGTTTCTATTAATATCTCTCTTCATTCCCCCTTCACCTGAGCCTCTTGCCAACAGAATTTCCTACTGCTACTAAAGAGCAGACTGGGATTCATTCTGCAATTTCCTATCTGATGTCCCTTGGGAAAAAGTATTCAGTCTCCCCGTTGACGACTGCACCTCTGAGGTCTCTTCCTGGGTGAAAGCTGGCATTGATGCTTTCATACTGACCAGGAAGTTCTGTTCCAAACCTCATTCCTCCCCCAGGTTCTCTCCTGCTTGCTCAGTCATTATTGCCCACAAAAGCCACTTCTTCCAGCTATTTTGGAGCCATGTGTCTGACCATAATAGGCACCTATTTGCTTCTGCTTGTAATGAGTATAAGAGGATCTTGAATGACACTGAGCTGTTGATTTATGGGAGAATGAGGCAGCGTGTAGCTGCCCGCAAGTTTAGCTCCAAAGACTATTGGCAGCTCTGCAAACGTGTGTTGAACAATAGCAAATCCTCCATCCCTCCCTTAATCAATAAATTTGAGGTTCTCATGGCAAGGACATGGATGAGGGCTTTGTTTGCAGATTCTCATTCAACCCCACATTTGACTCATCTGGGGTATCTGCACCTGACTTCTCTCCTAGAACTGAGGCTCAACTGAGAGATGTTCACATAACTCCCTCTCTAGTATCTAAGATAATTTCAGAACTTGATCCCCATAAGGTGAGTGGAGGCAACAGAATCCTGGTCATTACCCTGAAGAAATGTGTCCCTGAACTCTCCTCTGTCCTCTCTAAACTCTATAATTACTGCCTTTCTGCTTCCTGCTTTCCTGCCTTCTGTGGTTCTGTATTTAAAAACTCAGGGGAACACTCGAACTCATCTTCTGTGGTTCCTGTATTTAAGAAATCGAGAACCCTCAGACACATCTAATTATCGCCCTATCAGCCTCCTACCAATTTTCGGAAAAGTGTTTGAGGCTATTATCAATGCTAAAACAGTCCAATATCTCACTGCTCATAAACTATTCTCAGACAGACAGTATGGCTTCCACTTTGCCAGGTCTACTGATGATATGCTAATGACCATCACCAAGTACATATACCAGGCCCTTGATAAGTCCGGCAAAGCTTGGGCTGTTGCCCTGGATATCTCAAAAGCATTTAATAGGGTTTGGCATGCTGAGCTTCTGCGCAAGCTACAGGGTTATGGTATCACTGGACTGGACACTTGCTTGATTTGATCCAATCTTTCTTATCAAAAAGTGTAATGAAGGTCATCTTGAACGGGCATGCCTTCACATCCTACCACACAAACACTAGTGTCTCCAAGGGCTCTATCCTAAGCCTAACGCTCTTTCTGATCTTCATAAACGACCTCCCTGATGTGATCAAATCCCAAGTAGGCATCTATGCTGATGACACTACTATTTACTCTCACCTCAGAAAGAAATCTGGCGAGGTGACCAAGGATAACCTCGCTGCTGATCTCGAGAAGTACCTCCAGTCTTTGGTAGACTAAGGTAAGAAATGGCTTGTAAATTTTAATGCTTTTAAAATAAAGCTGCTGCCTGTCAACCACCACAGGCATTCCCTCTTAATCTCCATCAGCATGGATGAACCGAGTCTCCCTGAAAGCAATACACTGTGCCTCCTTGGTATCACCCTCTCTTCTGACCTCAAGTGGAACCATTACATTGAATCAATAGCTAAATCGGCTGCTAAGAAGGTTGAGTCACTGTATCGGGTCAGGAAGTTTTTCCCACCTCAGTCCATCTTGTACATATACAAATCAACCATCCGACCATGCATTGAATAGTTGTCATATCTGGTTGGGTGCCCCTGCTATTCCTCTCAGGGTTCTCAACAGGCTTCAGGGAAGAATCTGATTTGATCAGTCCCAACCTGCCAGCTCAACTCCAGCCATTTTCTCACCAGCGGGATGTGGCTTCCCTCTGTCTCTTCTACAAATATTTTCATGGCTTCTACTCTGACTAGCTTAGCTCACTGATGCTCCCTCCACAATTTACTCGAGCAATCAGACTGGCAACAAGGTCCCACCTTTTTACTGTTAAATCAACCAAATGCAGCCACCACTTTTCTATCAACTTTTTTTCTTGCACTTCCTGCTTATGGAGCTCCCTTCCATATACTTGCTTCCCTGACGACTATAATCTTCAAAAATTTAAATGCAATGTCAATTGCCATCTCTTATCCACTTGACTCCTGTCCTTCCCTCTTTCCCCCTCCTATCACCCCATCTATCTTGTTCTTTTCCTTTCTCACTCTACCCTCGAAACTGTCTTCTCACCAGTATTCCCATCCTTTTCTTGCCCTTTCTCTGACACTCCCCTGTAACTGGTGTGTCTTTCTCTTTGTCTAAACTTTCACTCTTCTCTTATGTAGCTCCCTGCACACCAGTAGCGATGTGGCCTTGCTTGGTCTGAAATGATTTAAAAAAAAAAAAAAAAGAAGCTTTAAATACTTTAAATTATTACATTAAATGTCATAATTTAAAGTTTTTTCTTTTAAATCATTTAAATTGTAAAAAAATAAAAACAAATCTTGTAAAAATTCATTTTTCATCAGACAATATTGTCTTTAATATATATTCATAAAAGTAATTAAAAGCTTCTCTAATTAAATAATCTCTTAGTTTTATTGCATTTTTATTTTTCAATTCAGAACAGATTTTTGGTAAGATGGGGTCTGGTTTTTTTCAAAAGATATTTGGGGTTTTAAATTATTCAAAGAATTCTGCTTTTAACTAATATAGTCACTAAAAATTATGTTGAATTTCTCAAGTTTTACTAAGATTTTCTAATAAAAATATTTAAAAATTATTTCATTCATATGTGAATAAGTTCTGAAAATTTCATTAAAATTTGAGAATTATTTGAATTTTGCAAGAATTTTCAAATTAATGTATCTGTCACCACAAAAAAGAAGCTAAAATTTGCACAACCACTGACAGAAACAAGCTTTTTAATCAAAATTAAAAAATGTTCTAAAATGGAATAAAAAATTTCATACATCTTCAAAAAATACTTTAATCCTTCCTTTTTAATAAGATTTTGATGATAAAACTGCATTTTCATTATGGTATGCTGATTATTGATTTTTGTGGAAGTATCTAATTATGTTGACCATACATTTAAAAAAAGATCATTGATTTCATATGCTATCGACGTCTGATCATTAGATGAAAAAGTTTACCTAGGCTGTCAAAATCTATAGCAAATTTTAAGTCTTTATTAAGCCATTACTATTGTTAGTTTTTCACATGTAAGTCTTTAGATAGATTGTTTGCAAATTATTGTACTTGATCTATTTCTACTTCCCATACACTGATATCTTCTGACGTTCCCTTTCTTTTTTGGTCTATTTTTGTACTTAGTAGAAATGGGCCTGTCATTGCATTATTCAAACAATTCTTCATTGTTCTACAAACACCACCATCAAACATTTGCCAGTGTAACCCTTAAGCTGATGGCAACAATGTCTGTATGCCAATGACAATAAATAATTATCTCCCTTCTAGTTTAAATTTTAAAGATTAGGCAGACAAATATACAAATAAAATGTTTTGCATCATATAATAAGATAAAGGTGTGAAACTACCTCTGTGTCCTTTTTGTTGACACTCAAATCTCTGTGACATTGATAGTCTATCCCTTCGTCACAAACTAGGCCCTGTCCCATGTTGTACTTGTTTGATCACAAAACCAGTTTGGATTGAAAGTGGCTGAAATCTGCTGCATTGATGACCCAGCCACCATAAAAAAAAAAAATATTTGTGAAATTAAAAATAAGGTTTTTATATATATGTTCTGTTTGGATGTGGGTTTATCACTCTTGCATGCAGATAATTATATAATTCTAAACCACGGCTTCTATAGGATGTAACACTTTATCTACGTTGGTTGGTCTGGCATCAGGCTAAAGTTGGCAGGCAGTCATGTGACAACACATCCCTCGTCTTAACTCAACCTCTACTGGTCTGGAATTTGACTGAAAAACTCTATCTCAAAGACTCACTGACTCTTGTTTATATCGAGCCTTGCATCCAGTGGGTGGGTGTGATGCACTCTGACTATGCTAGCATTTCCAAATGACCAATCCAGGATCCTCCTTTTGGTTACCTGATCAACCTTGTCTCCTCCTCTCCTGTGTGAGTGCCTCTTACTATTACCCTTTGAAGGCATGGAAAGCTTCACTGACTTTCTTGAAGTTCCATCTGGATGATCATAAATTTATCTGTTTTTCTTGGGTGGTCTTCACGTAACCTCTAGCAGATGAAGAAGAAAAAATATTCAATTACATTTTTTATTTTTATTTTTTTTAGTAGATTGATTAGTCTATTCAAATAACTTTGTTCCTTTCTTTTGGTACCAGAAATAGTATTACAAAGGTAGTAAAATGTTTTATCTAGATTTTTACAATTTTATCAAAATTGTCTATAATTATTTGGTAAGATTTTTCTCTCATGAAATAGCATTAAGATTTTATTTTTGGAAATAATTTTTATTCTAGATTTCATAAAGCAATATATAGAACTCTTTCTCTTTTAACAATTCCATATGAATACAAATTCTTCTTTTGGTTTGAATATATTTGAGACTTCCTTATTGTTGTTTCTTTTGAGTCCTTTACTTCACTTTTATCCTTACTTTACTTTTCCAACCAGTTCCCATCCCATCTCATCTCTCCTTCACAACTTCCTTCAATAAATTTTTATTCTGATTTTTTTCTTCCTGATCAATAGGTTGTATATTTTTTATATGAAATATGTTGGCTTGATGCATTTGAAGATATAAATATTAAAAAATTTCTTTTTAAAAGCTTTCTACCTTTTTCTAATTTCTGGGAATTTGGTAAGGTTGATTGTGTTCTCCAAATTCTCAACTTACCACCTTGCATTGATTTTTAAATATTTGATGACAATTTCTTTACTCTTCTAGTTGACCATCCAAAACCTTTATTTTTCTTTATTGGGGTTGAAAGTTTTAAAAAATAATCTTGAAACAAAAGTATATTTTGTGACCAACTGTGCTTATAAAAATGGGTTCTGATTGAAAATAAATGCTGCACAAGTGTTGAAATTACAGAATTTAAAACATAATTTGTATAGACTGAGCAAATGTTAATATTAGGTAAATACTTTGCATTTCATTTTAGCAAATTGCCCACTGAAAGTTTGTCTTGTTTTTACAAAAGTTTTAGATGGAAAGAAATATTTGTATTTATTAAAACGCTTCAAATGTTTTTAAAGTGAGATGTTAAATATTATAGATAATCATTTTTAATATTTTATTCAATGTTATTTGATAAAGTGTTTAATATTTCAATTCTTTCAGTCAGTAAATGATCAAATGGAATCAATAAATAGGAAAATATTATTCAGAAAGAATTTGGTATTTTACTTGCATGTTCATATAATTAAGTAGTTTATTTATTAACTATATAAAGGAAAATTTATTAAGCAGATGTTTATTTTAACAATATCTCCTAAAAATATTAGTATTCTTCTACTGATTTTTAAAAATTTTTGCAAAGCAATTTTGATGATGATAATTTAATTAGATTGTGTGTGGTCTTTAATTAGATCATTTTAATGAAAAAAGGAAACATATTAAATTTTTTTTTTTAATGTTATTAAGATTTCTAGGTTTACCATAAAAGAGAATCTTGAATTCATAAAAATGTTCAGAACTAGATGTTTTAACATTCTGCTGGTAGTTGGTTATATAGACTACTTAATCATCACCTAAAGTAGTTAAAACATTTAATTGTTAATGGGAATATGTGCTGAATAATTATTGTGTAAATAATAATCCTATTTTGACTTTAGCTTATTAAAGTTGTGAAAACATTGACCAATATAAAGTGTTTGAAGGACTTTTAATAAAGGAAAAATGTTTAAAGTTGAGGAATATAAAGTAAGAAATTTGCTATTTCTATATACTGGAAAGCATTGAATTCATTTAGTATTGAGGCTCTGGATTCTTAAATAGAAGTAATGCTTTTATTTTGTTTTTTTCTAATCCATCTATATTTCTAATTTGTTTGAGAAATCAGCATTTTGGTATTAAGTAAAATCTTTGACAAAAATACATTGTAGCATGTCTCATGTTAGGACAATAGAAAGGTACTTAAGGAGACATTGCCAAAAGAAACTTAACATTTGATTATATCTGAATTGAAACAAATCATTCTTAAACAACTATCTATGCATATAGTCATTTTTTTTTAAGAACATGTTCTTCAAAACTGTAATTATTATTATTAAAATTAAGTTGGTAACTGCTTGCATGTAATAATAAAAATGTACAAGTTATGTATTTTAATGTTTTTCTTTTCTTCCACCATTTTTGGCTCTTGTTTTAAAGAAAATCCTGAATGAATTTTACAAACTTGATAAAATGTGTATAACAACTAAACTTTGCTGGTTATTTTTATCAAAGGCAACTTATGAATTTTCTTTCATAACATATAGGGCTTATGACCACCGGTTCTTGTATGGTTATTGAAGTTAAGCAATGTTGAGCCTGATCAGTACCTATATGAGTGACCACTTAAAAATATCAAATGTTGTAAGCTTGAATGTTTGGGTAGTGTAACAGATACTAGTGTGGAATTGTTAATTGGAGAGCAGCTCCATTTTCAATTGGGTTCACTATATTCATTTATGTGCAAATACCTTTGTGAAAGGTATGATTCCACCTCTTCTCTCTCCAGCTATGGTTTAATTAGTAAGATATGTATCTCTAAAACCATTATTATCTTCAAAAGAAATAAAATTGTATACAAAATATTTAGATTTTAGTAGTACATAACCTGTAGAGGTTGATATGCTACTAAATGAAAAAAATCAACCAACATTCATAATGGATTTTGTGTATTGGCAGGTGACTTGTAGTTTTTGTTAAGAAAAACCATAATTAGTCATTTAAATGGCAAAACTGCTCAACAAATGGCTCATGCAGAGCAATTGAGCATTGCCTGGTTTTCTTGTTGGCTGTCTGCATTGCCAGCCCACATGTCCCTTCAATACTAGATCAATGAAATTAGTAATTACTAGTATGATGAGAAGAGTGGCAGGATAGGGTAGGGGATTCAGTAGAAGTAAGTGGCATATACTACCTGCCTTAGCCTGTCAGACTTCATGTTAGTCACTCTTTTCCTTCAGGCTATTGATACCTTGTCATTTGAACAGTTAGATATTTGAAGATCACATCAGAAAAAAATCACTCATTTGTGTGTGTGTGTGTGTGTGTGTGTGTGTGTGTGTGCGTGCACATTTGAAGATGTATTGATAGTAATGTAAAAATGTCAGTAGCACACCTAACTGTGGTGAAGATTTTGTTCAATATTCCTACATATTGCTTCCTATTTGCCTTTCAAAACAATTCCTCACTATTACTGCTTGTAGGTATAAACTAAAAGTTACAAAAAATGTTACATGTAGGCTTGCATTATACATGTTTCTTATTTATGTTTATATATTTTATCACACTTGGCTTTGGCATATCTTTTACTTTGGAGGTTTTTATAAATCTCATCGTCAAAGATGAATTGATAGGATGGAGAAATAGAAAATAAATTACCAAGTAACATGAAACCATATTTATTTCTTTGATTTGTTTATTTGCCCTTGTCAATTTGTCCTTCTTTAAGATGAGGCTTGGATAGTAGCTTCATAAAAAAATAATAGACACCTCTTTTGATTGAAGCTGATTTCTTTGGGAACATGCATCATTCTTTACTGATGTGTGTGTGTGTATCACAATGAAAAATAATATTCACCTAGTTAAGACCAAGTCATAATTTTATTTTCTGTTACATCTGTAGATCTTTCTTGACTTTTATTAGTAAAATTGTGTGTGCAAATTTCTTATTTGGACAAACTAATAAAATAAAAATGGACAACTTGAAACACATTTTAAAACCATAACAATAAAAACTCAAATGTAATATTATTAGCATTGCACTGTTGAATTAGAAGCTGTAAAAATATTTACATTGTTTATAGTGGATGTGTGTTTGTGGAGCAATGGATATCAGTTTGGAATGAGAAATCGAGGAGCTGAGTTCTAATTCCAGTTGAATTTGTTGTATACACTTACGTGTAAATACACTTGGGAAAGGTGTTAAGCTATCTCTTCTCCCTCCAGTTATGGGTTTAATAGCAGGACAGATTGGGTTCTGTAGCCTTGGTTGGTGACCAGTCTACAACAGAAAGAAATGGCAACCTACTGAAGGAAAATCTCCTGCCTAGTCAGTCATGTCTCAAAAGAGACATGATCGTTCAATCATATATCACATATGACACTTAGACTGATTGATATTTCACAATTTGTTTTATATATTTATTTGTGATTGAGTTCTTTATATGTAAGCATATTTTATTTCTGATAGGAGTTAAGTACAAAGTAATTTGAAATAGTGATAACAGTTACTGGACTTGAGAAATCTATTCTCTGAAAAATTGTTTTAAGAGGAAGATTTTATAAATTTTAAAGAGGAAGATTTTATCAATTTCAACCAAAAGCAGTACTGGCTACTCGGACAATGAATGCCAAACATTTCCTTAAAGGGAAATGGCTAATACCATTAAATAGGATTTAAACTTTGATAATGTTAAATAATAGCTGATATAGTTAAAATGTTATAACAACATGTCAAATTGGCAATATTTAAAGATATTTACTAACTATATTATTCTTCACTTTGCAGATATTTATTCATTAGTCATTACTAGTCCATGAAGATTGAGGGTTTGGTAAAATTTATGTTGTTGAGTAATTATATATTTTTTGAAATATTATAATTATCTACTTTTTATATGTAATAATTTTTTAATGAAAATGCTTAGCTTGTATAATGAAAAATATCAGATAAAAGTGAAAGCAGTAATAATTTCTAAATATATTCATTGAATTATTGTACACATTTTTATCTTGGATGTTTTTGATTGTAATCACAGAGTATGTTTTAGTTGATCTATTCTTTGACTAATAAATTTAGAATAAAATAATTTCAGATGAGACTAGACTTCACATCCCATACTATAGGGGCTATTATTATTGAATGTTAGAGAAATCACCATGGTTGACATTAAGAACAGTGGGTGTTGCCAAAGTACTGCAAGAAACGGTGGTATCGTATGACTTCAGACTATTCAAGTATTTCTAATGCTCCTGGAACCATAAGAACTTTATGGTCTGCAACAAGAAGAATAGGCACCAATACTTCGTCAACTGACTCGAGTAGAAACTATAAAATGATCTACATGTTATTTCATCATGTTTCCACTTATTTTAAAATTTATAACTCTTCAACTATCGTCTCATTTTTGTAATTCATCAAACATTCATCTGCCCCAGAATCTTATATAAGAATACAATCCTGAAATCTAAATTAATGAAAGATATGTAAAATGTTTATCCTTTGTTACATTTCATATTGATCCCCTTGAACTTTGGGTGTGTGTGTGTGTGTGTATATATATATATATATATATATAGTTTCAGTGGGTGAAATTCTATTTGTATTTGACTTTTGAACAATTCAGCAGATGCTTCAGTTGTTGATTGTAGAGTAATTGTGAATAAGAACATGAGTGTGCTGAATTTAATATGGAGAGTTTCTTTTTCTGATTTGCTTTCATCTTGTCTCATTGAATGTGCAAACAGTGCATTCAACTTAGCCATTCTCAAAAAACTGATACAGAACTGTAAATCTCAGCTGAATTTCATTGGATGTTATAAACAATTTGAACTCTTGCTCTCTACTCCTCAATTTTGGCTGGAGTAGCAGACAATGTTCTAATATACACTTCAGTTCACTTTTGTTTGTGTGTGAATAACAATCAAAAAAAATTTTAATAGGCTAACAAAATTCTAATTTAAAGCCCCACGAAAAACTTTCAATTCAGTACTGTTTTTTGGGAAAAGGACCTTTTACATTGCAAAATCTTTCTGGCACGTGTGAGGTCTCATAAGAATTTTGAATTTTTTAAGATATCATATCTCTCTTTCTTGGTCAAGTTCTTTCTCTATTTTGTCCTTAGTGAATAAGGTACCAAATGTGCTTGATAAAATGAAGATTTTGCTGTGTTTATAAACTAGTAACTTTGCATTAAAATCCTTTAATCAATCTAGAATTTCACTTAATATTGAATCAAATGAACTTCTAATTTTAACAGAACTTCTTCAAAGGTATCCTAGCTCACCAATCTTACTTTCCTTTCTTCAGCTTTCTTCTGCCTAACAATGTAAAGAACTTCACTCCTCTACAACCATTGAAGTCAGATGACTTTTGGCTTCCTTGTACAACATCTTATGGCTTGACCAACTCTGTATATGTTTTCAACCTCCCCAGTGTCTTTTTCAGATCACTCAGTTTCTTAAATTTTCTCAAATTCATCACTGAACACAAACTGCCTGTATCTCTTTTCCAATCTTTTCACTCTCTTCACTTTTTTTTTTAATTGGAGTAGATAGACTAAACTATCGCCCGGTTCACACTCCACCCACATCTATTGAACAGGTGAAGAGACTCATCCCTTGTTTCTTGTTTAGGATGTAGTTTCCGGCTTTCTTTTTTCCAATCTTTTCACTCTTACATAGCCCCCTGTGCTTCAGTGGCGTTACTGCCTTGCTCGGGGTGATATGATAAAAAAAAAAAAATTTAACTCGATCCTCACCCTCTGCTTATTCACAAACATTCATTTTGCAGAGCTGGTGAACGTAACCCCACCAATTATATGCAGATTCATTATATCTTAATCAAAGCAACCATCAATGTTATTTGCAGTAATTTTTCTGTTATCTTTCAACATTTACAAGATAGGTGGCTTGTCCACGCTTCTCTGGCACCCTATGAATAGGAATCTCTAATGCATTCTATTGCAAGCCTTACACCCTATTAATATTCTTTGAAAAATGTGTGACTGGCTAAATTGCTAAAAGTATTCCAAGTGCTTTCTTTAATGTAATCACTGTTGAATTCATCTCATTTCTCATTATATATATATATATATATATATATATATCTTATTGTAATAGTTGTTACAATGGTTTATAAATTCATAGTATCACTACACAAAAATTTTCGCGTTTTGAAGCTACCTTTAGGTGCTTCTCATCAGGTGACGAAGTTAAAATCTTTTAAAAAAATAAAAATCTTTTAAAAAATTAAAAATTTTTAACTTCGTCATCCGATAAGAAGCACCTAAAGGTAGCTTCGAAATGTGAAAATTTTTGTGTAGTGATACTATGAATTTATAAACCATTGTAACAACTATTACAATATAATGCTCTACGTTTGTATCGAGCAGTCTTTTTAAAAGTAAATGCATGAACAGCAGGCTAAAAAACCTACAAGTTTCACAATTTTGTTACAACTATATATATATATATATATATATATTAGTCATCCACATACAAGCCTGTTTCGCTGTATCACAGCTCATCAGTGTAGCTAGACACATCCACTTCTGGCCAGAATATATATACAGGGTGTCTCAAAAAAATGCATACACATTGGCTGTCATTATTGCATTCAGGGATTGAATCTGTGAAAAAGAGCAATAAAATGCTACTTGTAAATATTTTTATATTTTTGAAATAATAAACTTCAAGTTAACAATTATTTAAAATGTATATTATTTAAAATGTGTATACATTTTTTGGGACACTCTGTGTGTGTGTGTATCTATATATATATATATATATATATAGAGAGAGAGAGAGAGAGATTTAGAGGTTAGTTCCACTTAATGAGATTGATCACATATGAGATTTCTTGGTGAGTTGTGTGCAGTAGCTTATAAGTTTAGAAAATTTAATGTTTGACTCTGGTTGAATTCTATAAAGACCAATCCGCTTTCATTAATTCTTATTTGTAATATTTTAATTAGAATTTGACATAATAGAATGCTGTTCTGTCATAGATTTGGGATCTTGGTTTGTTCTACTTAGTCATATGTTGTTGCTGTGAACAACCTCTTCACCATTACAGTAAATGACATAGTGATCAAGTTTCTGGAAATTCTGTTTGACTTTGCTATTTTCTCTCCCCCACTCTCCCAGGGAACTCTTAGAGTCAGCTTTCCAGGGAGATGTAATTAGAGTTCCATAAAGTATGATTATGTATTGGGGATATCAACTTTGTCAGTATTTTTTGATGATTAATAGAAAAAATCACATTCTCTCGTCATATTGGCTTTTCAGCTTTCATTTGAAGCTATTTGACTAGATTAGTATATTATGATAATAGGAAAATTATATTCCTATTTGCTCCAAGAGACTAAAGAAAGCTGTACTCCTTCAAGCTTGTTTGAGACAATTCTCAACTCCTTATTTTGATGCTCAACCAGTTTTATTAATTTTATTGTGCTTTGTCATCCTTACTTTTTAATTTTTTTTAATAAATTGTCTTTACATGTCATTTAGCCACTCAACTTTTAAAGTAGATTTTGAAGATAGATTGTAGTATAGTATAATAGTCTAGTTAAAAATTGTTATTCCACTAACAACTTTACTTTTTTCTATTGATTATTTTAAATGTTATCATGTACTATCCTTGTTAGATGCCTTAGCTCTCCTCCTCCTCCTTAAAAGGAAGTTCATCACCAAGAGTCTCCAATCACTAGTTAGCCATTATGTTTGACTGAAACAAAACTTAAGCCTGCCCACTTCTTGAAACTTATCAAAGATGCTTAAATCCAATGCAACCAGATGGTTGGCCTGGATGTGGTGAGTCTGTTCACCAAGGTACCCACAGTGGAGGAACTATCAATAGTCAGGGACAGACTGGCCTCAGATTCTTCTCTAGGAGAACATCCCAGCATTCCACTAGATAACCTGATGGAGATGCTGACTTTTTGCATGCAAACAACACACTTTGGATTGAGATCAGATATCTATCGACAGGATGAAGGCCTAGCAATGGGCTCGACATTATCACTGGCTAACATATACATGGAATACTTTGAAGAGATGGCATTAGAATCCACAGCTCTAAAGCCAACTCTATAGCTGAGATACGTTGATGAAACCTTCATACTCTGGCCACACCAGGAAGCAGTACAGATGCTACTGGACCACGTGAACTCAATAAGATCATCAATACAGTTCACTATGGAAAAAGAGAAGAACAACAAACTGGCATTCCTGGATGTGCTAATAACTCAAACAGGAGGTTAGGGTTTCAAGACATCCATATACTGCAAGCCAACATTCACGGAACAATACCTTAACTTCAATGTAAAGAAAGGGATTGTCCGTTGCCTGCAACATTGAGCAAAAGTTATAAGTGGTGACCTAGAGACATACGAACAGGAAATGGTCAGTATAAGCAGTATCCTACAATGTAACAGTTATCCAGGGTACATGACAACAACTCTAATGGACATGGAAGGAAGGGTGCATGAGGATAACAACTTAGAAAACAGGCTCAGTCTGTCTATCTTATGTGAAAGGGTTATCAGAGAAAATACAAAGGATTTGTAGTCCGTATGACATCAGGACAATCTTCAGAAGTGGTTCTACACTTTGCAGGTACCTCTCGCGAGTAAGACCCACAACAGAGGAAGACATGACTAATGATTGTGTATGTCATTCCATGCAGCTGTGGAAAGTAATATAAAGAAAAAACTTAAGGTAAGGCTACAAGAACATTGCAAGGCCCTAACACATAGGGAGATAGAAAAACCAGGCGTAGCTGACCACATATAGAGTGGGAAAGGGGATCATCGCCCCCATAGAATAAAGTTGAAATAATAAAGAACGCCACTGGAAACTTAAGGAATCAGCACATATGCTAGGCTAAAAAATCTCCTAATCAGACCAAGCATAGAGATGAATACAATACGGAGTGCCAGAGAAAATCATTAGTGTCAAAAATTGCAATATGAGCTCTGGTAAAAAATACTAGAGAAAACCATTAACATAAAAAATAACAATATGAACTCTGGTAAAAAATAGTTACTGAACATTAGGTTTATAAGTCCCAGAAACTCAGTTGTTGTTGTCCTTAAGGATACATGGCCCAGTGGATATAGAAATTGGTTAGTTTCATTGACTTGACCCAAAGAGCTGTGAATATACAGCTGTGGTGAACAAGTAATGTTGAGAGATGGGTTAGGATATTGACTACCAAAAGAGGCTTCACACAAGGAATGAGAATGATATACCCCAGTGATGGTAATAAAGGATTCAGTTCGAAATTCCTAGCGAACATCGTACAAATGATAACAAAGATGAAGACAATAGTCTGAATAATGTAAATAGTGTAAACACAACCTCATTTAAGAAATATAGACAAATACTAACCTTTTTATCTTATCAAGTTTGGTAGGATTTGATAACTAAATGGTGTGTTTTAAAGAAACATTTTCATAATTTTTGTTAGATTTCTTTTATTATGATAAAGTGAACCTTGCCTAAGCAAGCTATTACCTACAATGCTTGCCATAAAATTATACCCCTTGCCTTTATTGATACTAAAAATACCTATAAAAAAATAAATGTTTTTAGTTGATACTATTACTTTGGATATAAAGTCCCCATTCTTTTCTGTTGTCAGTTTTAAACATAGCAACCAATGTTAAAGATCTGTCTTAATAATAAGTAATCTTGGGATGGATCTCCCTGGGTAATATTTATAATTTTACTAGAGAAGTCAGTAGTTTCTAAGATAAGTGCCAGACTAGAAAAAAGAAACTGTTGCTGTATTTAGCCGTAGAGAAATTTCTGAATCATCTTCTTCCATCATCAAAAAAGGGTAGTTATCTTTTTTCATAGATGCACCTGATACATTGCTGCAACCTCACACTATGCATGCGCAATATCAGTAGCAACAATACAAAAGAATTGTTCTGTTTTACTTGCCTAGTTTGTTAACCTTGTTGCTAGGCAAGAATGAGAAGCTGAACTCTTGAGTGTTGGAAAACAAGAAACATTCTAAAGAAAACCTTTATCCTCTTACTATTAGTACAGCTCTGATAAGAACAAAGTAGAATTGCTTTATTTTTAAATAAGAGCTATTTTTGTGAATTTCACTGTTTGGGTAGGTTAATGTTTTATAACAGTTGTCCAGTGATTTTTATGAACATAAATTCTTTGAAATGAAGAAAATGTTTTCCATTAATTCAGAATTTCTACATACATTACTGTCTACCTAAATTATTCATGTAAATTGATGCTTTTAAATAGATTGGCATGTAAGATGAGGGATGAAGTAAAATCAGATTTTTAGCAAAATGTTTTCTTTTGAGGTTAATGATTTAAAAATACTTTGTAAAAATAATCAGTCTCTTGAAGCTTTCCTGGCAAGTGATGGAAATAGAATTTTTTTTTTTCACTATCTTGGAAGAATAAGTGAAATAAATCAAATATGATTGTATAATAGGAAATGAGATTTTATGCAATAAATTTTCTATTCTACTAAATTTAATCCAATATGAAAGATCAAATGAAAAGCTATAGAGAAGTGGTGGTGTAGAAAGATCTGTATGCAAAAGATATAAATGGATTGCTTTTCAATATCCCACAGAAGTCACTAAGTTTTATTGATTTGGCTGATGAATATCTTTTTGTAAAGATTATGCTTTTTCCTAGCACAGAAAGTTATTAATCCAATGACAAAAACTGGCATGTCTTGGCTATTGATGCTGCCTCCAGTTCAAAACAAAATTCTCTATTTAGACATTCATGCAATTCTTAGAAGGGATAAAATAAAAACTACTTCTATGATTACATAAACAATAAAACCAGATAAGAGTAAACTGAAGTTATGTACATTCATGCTTTTGACCATCATGAGTGCAATAGTTGTTACTAAAATGAAAACTTACCATTGTAACATGTATCTAAGACATGTATATTGCAATTCTAAGAATTGGAGTTACTGACACACTCACTGACCCCTTGTTTTTAGTAATTTTACTAGTCTTTGAAAACGTTTATTATTTTATACATTTGATGTATGAGCAAAATCTTTGTGAAAATCATAACTGTTTTTAGCCATACACATATTGGGAATTTCTTGATGTTATGTGTTACTTGGAAGCCTGTTATTGCTTGTCTAATGAAATTGAGAATCTTATAGAAAAGTATATTTGATTTGCAGTGTCAAAATATCCAAAGCTAATTATTTATTAGTTTGTTGAATGTTATTCTCAAGTGTGTGACAGGATTCATTTAGTTTGTTGCTTGAACTTTGGCTTAAGTCAGTTGGAAGTGGGAAATTTTAAAATCCTATTTGATGTAATCTGCTCTTTATTTAGTTAGTGTTTGATATAAAAATATCTTTCTTTTTGTTTCTAGTATTTTCATTTAAAAAACAGTTTATTTATTACTAGGAAAGAAAAATAAACAAAACAACTTGAAACTGAGACACAGATAGACTAAACTATTGCCCGGTTCACACTCCACCCACGCCTATTGAACAGGTGAAGAGGCTGATCCCTTGTTTCTTGTTTAGGATGTGGTTTCCGGCTTTCTCTCTTCCAATCTTTTCACTCTTACATAGCCCCCTGCACATCAGTGGCAATACTGCCTTGGTCAGGGTGATATGATTAAAAGAAAACAACACATTCTTCCAAATACTTGAAAAATGAGTCGCTCTTTCAGTGTATTTAGTTGTTTTTCATATAACACATTGTTATAATTTTTCACTTGTTATTATATGAATGTATTTTCTTCAATACAATGTTTGCATTATTACTGTTTGAATTGTCCTGGAAAGGGTGTTATTTTATTTTAGCTACTATGGAAAATATAGATTATATGTAAAATCTACTTGAATGAATAATCCGTTGTTTGAAAATGATTGTCCTCAGAATCTTTTTAAAGAGAAAAATAAATGTAGAAAAAGTATTTTTAAAAATAAAGTTTAGAAAACATTAAGTTGGTGTCATAGAACTACTGTTATAAATAAGTGAAAGGGAGGTAGTTTTTGCAGTCAAAACATTCAGCCATATTGGTTGTTTGAGACACTAGCAGATGGAATATTAATGAAATGCAAGAATAAAAAAAATGTAGACGCAATGGTAGTAGGAATGGATTTTGTAGTAGTTTCATTTTCATTTTAAAGGAAATTTGCTTCCTCTTAGTTTTCTTTTATCATTTTTAGAGCCAAGGTCTCACTGAGCCACTTGTTATTTATGATAGACAATTGAAGCAGTAGCAGCAACAGCAGTTTGGCAAGTTGGTGGAAGACATTTGTAAAACAAAAATAACAAAAACTGCAAGAGTGAAAATATGCAGTTCTGAAATTTATATATTGCCTAAAAATCAAGTCAATTTGTCTGGACTTGGAATTTTGTGTATTTTTTGTGTGTGTTTATTTTTGTGTATTATGCAAGAGTACGTATATGAATAAGTGCATTAACAAAACAAGTGAAATATATGTGATGGAAAGATAAGGTTATGACACTTTAAAAGCTTGAATAGTATAATTTTGGGATATTCTGTTTGACAGATTAAATATCAATAATGGTAGCTACCGATTTTTTAAATATCTTTTTCAATAATTTATTTCATAATAGTTTTTCCCAAGAAAGTATAAGAATTGTCTAATCAGTATAAAGTAGTTAATGGATTGTCATATAATTAAAAAAATTATTGATGGATAAATGTTAGTAAAATGAAAATTAAGGAATTGTGAAATGTATTACATGACTGTACTGATTGACATTCTGAACTGCAACTAATAATTATTATATGATATTTAATATCGATAAACCCTAGTTTATATAAGGATAGTTTTGCCTTATTAGAACTCTATGCTAAATGAATGTTGATACGGTTATATACATTCATTTAAGAGAAAGGAATGATTTAGAATTTGAATTAGAAAATATTTTTATATTTTTTTTGAGTGTTGTTCTATTAAGATCTAAATAAAACAAATGAAGAAGTAATTGGCCACTTTTAGAACAATGAGTGGAAATAGCAAAAATAGTGAAGAGGCTATAATTTATATTGTTTTACTCGTTTAGACATTTTGTCTTAAATATTTTATAAGCCTAACTAAATTTTATAAATATTTAATTCAAATTATGCACTTGAGCAAACCTGTAAAAGTAACAGTGTTGGCCGATTATTTAACTGATTTTCTCTCAATATCTGATACTTTATGAAGCTTTTTTTTTTTTTAAAAGTTTTATAATTATCTAAATATCGTATGTTAAGAAATCAAGGCAGTGTTTTTTATATTTTATGAGCACACAATATATTTTTTTTAATTTGCTTGGATGACTCAGTATTGCTAAATAATTAAAATCACTGACTTGTTGATTTTTCTTAACTAAAAATTCTCATCGAATTTTCAGTTTCTCTGGTATTCATTGTCTATTTTCTTAGAAGTGTTTGTAATATGTATGTATGTAATATGGACAGTATACATATCACCTGGGTGTTTAGATAAGTATTCTAATCTTTGTGGCTACTTTTTCAATTATTTTTTCATAAACATCTTCAAACCTGGTGACTCTATGCACATACACACTCCACCCTCCCATGCACATATTGAAGTGATTGAAAACATTTAGAATATTAATCTAACCAAGTGATTTGAGAATTTAGTGACTCATTGTGTTGCATGAAGAGAAAAAGAAAATTTTAAGTTTAATAAATAATCTCCTGAATAGCAATAACATCTTAAAACAGGAAAGCTTAGCAAATAGGAAAACAATATGTGAAATTTTAAAGCTGTTGATGATGTTGAAAGTCCATTTGATAAAAATAAATTTTGATTTTTTTCCTAATATCCATTTCCCTGCAAATTCTTAGAATCCATCAATAGCATTGGGGTTGGGCGTAGGACTTAATTATTGAATGTCCTACTGGGTAGCGTACGCCTGCAACTTGGTGTGTCAATCTGCTGAGTGTTATCATGCTAAATAGATTAAGTTGTTGTTATCCTGACTTTTTTACGATCTACAATAGTACCTGATATACCATTCATCCATCTGTTTTACAGTATAATTATGGAGATAGTTGGACCTCTTTTCTCATTTACCAATTTCCTTTTGGCTTATCATAATCAATGAAACATTTGCAACTTAGTTTTCATATTCTAAGGTACATAAGGTAATGACTTTATGGTATACCACCTGATGATACCTGGCAAATTTAGTCACTGAAATAAATCATAGGCAAAAATACTGTGGCTGAAGATGATAGCATAAAAATGCTGTATAAAGGTGGCTGTTTCTGTTCTGTTCAAAGTGAATGTTTATAGAAATTTTAAAAAGAAAAACACATTTGTTAAATTTACAATTACAAAAAAGGTACAAACGAAAATTTGCACAAAATTTCCTTTTGTGTGCCTATTAAGGCAGGATAACAATTTATGATAAAGGATCACCTGCAAAAAATGGAGGAAAAAGTTACAACTTGGGAGAAAACCAAGGTTTTTTTTTGAAATGACGAAAAGAGAAAACAATAAGGCAATAAAAAAACAAAAGTGCAACCACCTTTGAGTATAAATGAAAAGACCTACTTGCTAATTGCTACACAGGCTTCTCTAGGGCACAGTAATTTTTTTTTAAGTCCCTCTTTACACAGTTCGTTTTAGATAATATTTCTCTGAAATTCTTTCATTTTAGGCTGTTCAACATCAGGAGAATTTTTACTGGAATTCCAATTTCTCTCATCTCTGTGGGTGGTTGGTAACAGAGCTTTCTTGATGTACTCTTGATTTCAATGCCTTCTTTGATGTAGACTTGCCCTCTTCCCTTATTGTCAAAAGGTCTTTTGCTTGTTTTCTTCTCATTGTATTTACTGACCTGAGCTTTATTTATACAGAAAATTTAGACTCACTTCTGACCCACTATTTGGGAGCTTATTAGAGTTGGAGAGACTACATTTCTCATTGGTCAATATATTTGAAAAAAAATAACTTCCATAAACTGGAAATTGATCCTTCCCAAATTTTGGAGAATTTTAACCACTGAGCTAAAAAAGATATACATTTGTAAAAGATTTCGCACAAACCATCTAGCCTACTTAAAAATACTTTCTCTCAAAAGAACCCGCATAAAAAACAAAAACAGCCTAGGCAATTATACATTTAAACTAGGGTAACATTTTTAAAATAATAAATTTTTTTTTTGTTTTCATAGATGCATCAAACCTCTTTGTGTAGGTGTGGATGTTTATAAGAACATCCCAAATCCTAATATGTAGACTTTCTTTTATTTTTAACTTGCATTTATTTGCCATTCATTACTTTAAATAAAAATTAGATAAAATTTGCTATTGAATCAATGTTAACATTCAGTTATTTAAAACTGAGTCAATAATAATGAATTGCTGTGGCTTAGGTCTTCAGTCTGCTCTCAACTTAAAAAGGCGTTGTTTAGTTTAAAATAGGATTCACTATTTGTACTTTGGGATTATTTTTTTTTTTCAAAAATGTTTTGCACCATGTTATTAGCATATTTTTTGTTTTATAATCATTTCACCCCAAGCAAAGCAGAACTGCCACTGGTGTGCAGCAGGTTACATAAGAAGTGAGTGATAAGAAAGACGAACAAGTTACAGGGGGTGTCAGAGAATGGGTAAGAGAAGGAAGAGAACACTGGTGTGAAAAGAGCTGCATGAGAGTAGAGTGGAAAGGAAGGAGAACATGATACAAGAGTTGTCAGGGAAAGGATGTGAGTCAAAGAGATGGCAATTGACATTGCATTTAAATTCTTAGATATTGTAGCTGTCAGGGAAGCAAGTATAGAGAAGGGAATTCTGCTGGTGGGAAGTGCAAGAAAAGAAGCTAATAGAGTAGAAATTGTGGTTACATTTGATCAGTTTCACTGTAAAAGGGTAGGACCTAGTCGTTAGTCTAGTATCTTGACTAAATTTATGCAGAGGGAGCACCAAGAAGCTGAGCTCATTGGAGCAGAAGCCGTAAAAGTATTTGTAAAAGTAACAGAGGAAAGCCACATTACTCCAAATCAGCAATTATGATGAACAGTACTTAATATTTGATGTCTGCTTGAATTCTCTGAAATCTAAAAGGTGGATAAGATTTAATTTACTTCACATTAAACTGAAGTTGATTTATAACCAGAGTGAAAACAAATTTTCCTCCATTAATTGTTCTTGTCAAATTTTCAATGCTGATATCAATTTTATCATGTCCTCATTTTCATTTACACATTTGGTTAGTCACTTGAAAATATTTATAAAGATATTTTACTTTATATATTTTCTTTGTTTAACTCTCTAAGTGCCTCACTTGTGACCAGAGGATTAAAAATAGTTTAAATAAATTTTAATGAATAAAACTGAATTTGATGCATTTTTTTTTAATTTGATGTTTTTATGGTTTAAATGTTTAACTAAGTTGAGATTTCTTTGTGCAAGCTAATTATGTGTACTTATTTTATATATTGATTGTACATTCCAAATCACAGCATTATAAAACCTTGTGTTTATTGTCAGTATCACAATCAATGGATGCTGTCTTTTGCTGAACTTTTGTCAAATGTCTTATGGGTGTTCTTTTATTTTTGTCTTCCAGGAAACAAGACCTTCGTGAATTAAAACGACTGCAGAAGTCTGAAAACAAGCAATACCAAGCACTTGTGGTTAAAGCTAATGTTGCCCGTGATATGCAAGAAAAGAAATTTGAAATTGAAATGCAGGTAATATTTTCATCTCAGTTGCTATTTGTTTCCTTTTTTATTTGAAAAATTAATTGTACAGAAGGAATTTCTTTTCTTTTTTGCCTGTAGACTTTGTCACTTATTTACCAGTACTTTGTCTAAATATAAGCCTTGGTATGACTGATATATAATATTTCATATAATTGTTTTCTGTTAATCATCATATTTATTTGCTCTTTGAACAATTATTTCAGATTTAAGAAATATATTTCTCTTGTAGATCTATACTATGAGCATGAAAGCTAGGTATCCCAAACTAAAATTTTATTTTCAATATATCTTTAATAACTTTAATACAGACATAGAGAGCTTGACAAAATCTTTTTAAAAAATTATGCAAAATTTATCTTGGTAGCTCAATTAGCAATGAAGTTTTAACCATTTAAAATTTGTCAGTTTTTTGACACTTGTGCCATTGGGCTAGAATCCAATTTTAACCCTATATAACTGAAGATGCAGGCTTCAAACAAGTTAAAAATCATTATAAATCTAATGTCAAATAGGTAGTCCTAAAGTAAAAGAAATCAGCATAAATATTAGAAAAAACGTCCTCAAAAATTAAAATGTTAAGAGATGATGCAGAAAGGTACGCTTGATTGTCCATATAAATTTCTTTTCAGCATTTAATGCTTTGCAGTTTCTTCTTATGATTCATAACATGAAAACCAGTTCATTTCAGTAGTACTTCAATAATAAAAAAAACAAAACAAACAAATTTTACACTATGTAAAAACAACAACATGCACAATTTGTCAGCAGGACAAGAACAAGTCAAAAGTATACTTGAACTTGCCATAAAAGAGTATACATTAGAAGTACATGCCTGAAACTTTAGGACTTTACTAACTTTGGGATGAGGGATTCAGTAAAGCTGTTCTATACAATATAGATACTTTTTCTCACACATGTATCTAATTTTGGAATTTGTTCTAAAATTATGCAATTTTTAACATGTCAAAAAGGGACAGTAATAACTATAAAATTTAGTTTTAGGAAATGAATCCCTCGTCAATATGTGAAACAAATGCTTATTCTAAAGCTTTGAACTCATTTATCTTCAAACTAAAAAAAACTGAAATGTATTAAAAAATACATTTATTGGAACTGATAAAAAATACTTTTTGAACAACAGCTGAAATGTCCACTCTCCGCCTCACATTTCCTTTTCTAACAATGATTTACAGTCTGAATTTGTTTATAAACCAATATTTCTGGAACACTCCATATCGTATCATCTCTTGAAAGTGGTATTATATCAAAGTACCATCTAAAGACAAATGTTGATGCTATTTGTGCAGTATTATCCATAAACGTATCAGAAACAATTATTTCTGCCTTTGGTTGGAAATAAAATTCTGATTATATCACTGAATGGAGATTTAATATCAATGGCTTGGTGAGTGTAAAAGTTGGAGTAATAGTATACTGCAACCTTGGCACTTGTAACTGAAAGTCATTTGAAGTGGTTCTTCTGCATAACAAATGCTAGAATTCTTTTTCTTCCTTCCTTTGTTCCTTTAGAAGTGGAGATTTTAACTTTATCAACATACATTGCAAGGAATTTGGAGTCTTAGAAAAAAAACAGTAGATGAAATGTAAATTTTATTAATTACTTGAGTAGGAGTTTCTGACATGGAAGGTATTAAATATATAAGAAAAAAATAAAAGGAACAGATATCTGCTTTAAAAAAAAGTTATGCTTATCTTTTGATAATGGCTTATGGGAAAAAAAATTAAAAATCATGAAAATGAAATGTTTGTAAAAGTTTAAGAACAATAAAATAAAGTAGATTAATTTTTTTTTTTTTTTTTTTTTTTTTTTTAAGAAAATGTAAATTTAATTTTAACTTACCAAATAGAGGCTAATCCTTAGAATAAATAAAAAAAAAAAAATTGAAAATAACCTAATTGTATTTCAAATTTTTATGGACCAATGAGCCAAAATTAAGTTTAACCATATAATATCCAGTTAAGTTTTTATTTTAGTTTTTTATAAAATATATCCACTTTTATATTTTAGAAAGGAAAATGTAAATAAATATTTAATATAATCTCCAAATTATGAGAATTAGAGAAAATATTACCAGCAATAAATGTAAGTGAATGACCATTTAAAAGGAAATTTGGACATGGTTTTAAAAATTTTTATTTTTTACAAATGTAAGTGTGAAATTTAAAGAATTAAGAATATATCCAGTATGTATATATATATATATATATATATGAATTCCTTTTAAAGTATTTTTTAATAGCATAAATTCAATAGTGAAATTAAAAGTGATTTGAGCATGACAGTTTTGGATAAAAATAAATTGAATAAGTACTTTATACAGTTTTAAATTGCAACATTAAAGAAAATGCAAGGAAAAGATTAAAACTGTAATCTCCATCAATAAAACAAGTCTGATTTAAAGTTGGGTTCAGCTGGTGATGTTCATTCACTTTGTTAGTAATATAAATTTTAATGTGTCTACCCAACATTTTTGCACACAATGAATGCAATATATCATCTTTTTGATTCACATATATTTTGAGTTGTATGAGAGCAGAGATATGAAACAAATTTATTATTAAAGATATTGCTCTACATGAGAGTGCAATTTTTCATTTTTTAAGTGTTGAATTTATATGGTATTTTATCCACTAAAGTTTTCAATTTAGAAGTTTTTTTTTTCAACTTCAAACCCAAATTTAAATCCACCAAATTGACAAGATTTTTTTCTTTGAGGTGAGACTGTTTTGCTGTGTGTAGGGAGACACAACTCCAAGTGCAACAAGTTTTAACAACATTACTATAAAATTATCAACTTCAAAGATGCAGAGAAAGCATCTACTATCATTGAAATTGTGACATAATTTAAAGAGATGTGTAATAAAAACTAATCATCATACATGAGAAATAATTATATCTTTGGAAAGAGAAGATTCAATTTTGTTTATATATTTATTTTATGAAAATAGCCTTGAAAATAATTACATCTTAGCAGTTGAAATGAAAGGAAATTTCACTATTTTGACACATTTTTGCAATGTAAACTAGAACAGGTTAAATATCTAATATTAAATAAAAGAATTTAAAGCAAATAATTCCATTTGTTTCCATTTTTTTGTACATATTAAAATTGGTTTACAAAAAAAATTGACAAGTTTTCTTGTATTCCTCCATTTCCCTTAGTTTCGTATTTGCAACAATTAAGTTGGGTTTAAAATGAAATTCTGAAATAATTTTAGAAATATTCTTCAAAGATGTTAGTGTATTTTCTGTATTTTTTAGTAGTTTTAGGCCATGTTTTTTAATAAGGTCTTGTAAATGTCTCTTTATGTTGACTATTGACAAAAGTCAATAATATTCAAATTCTCAGAGAACAGTTTATTCTTCTTGGTTCAGAATGGAAACTATAATTTATAGTGTCCATAAAATAATAGCAGTTTAGCTATAATTGCTGTTAGGCAATACCATGGAAATCCTTTTCTCATATATCTCTTATAAAAACATGTATAACTGGAGAGTTTTCCTTGTGTTATTCATGAAAATTTTATTGAGCCATTATAAAATCAATCTAGAAGCTTTGTGTAGAGCTTATAGAATTAGTAGGCAGCAAATATCTCAGTAGACCAAGCAATAATTATTGATTTTTCTTTTTTCTTTTTTGTTTCCCACTTCCCTTTTCTTTGTCTTGCTGTCCTTTTCATATGGAGATTCCAAATATTTATGCCCATTCCTGTCAAAAAAAGAAAAAAGTGGCAATTATGTACTTGTTTCACCTGGTTTCATATTGAGTGACCACAGGAAATAAAGACATGTTTAATCTATGCTAGAATCTAATTTCATACGTTTTATTGCTTTAGTTCTATACCATACGGATCAATTGTTTTAGATGATGTGCACAAATGCATGCATAGAGAGCATCTAATTACTGACAGCATTAACTTACATTTTAACATTTTCTCCATGTGTCATGTTTCATCAAGCTGAGCATAGTTCTCCACAACTTCCTGTCTTTTGTTATTCTCAGCAATACTTGCTCCTTTATCACTCCCTTTTGTCTTGTACTAATTCATCCAGTGTTAAGCTTATGTCTGATAAAAACAAGCAAACACTTTCACACATTTGGAACACTGTAGAATATGCATACATACATATATATATATATATATATATATATATATATATATATATATATATTATGAAATTATTATTAAATTTAAGGCTCCAGGTTAATTGTTAAAATGATTTGGAAATTGTCATTTTTATGTTAGTTTTGAAAACATATACACATTAAAACTGCCTGTAATGTTGTTGGTCTCAACTGTTATGGAAGTTTGTCATCTATATTTAGCATTTTGTATTTGACCTCCACTTCTCCCATAATATTGTTAATGCAACACATTATTGGAAAAATAAAAACAATTTTGTGATTTAAAGAAATTGCTAAAAAATCAGTGGTACCATAAATTCAATAAATACACATTTACTATTAAGATTGTTTTATTTAATTAGCAGTGTATAATATTTTTGATTAGAAGCCTAAATTATTCCATGTGTATATATTCATGTAACAAAATTTAGTTTGGGTTGGGTCAGTGGAATGGAAAGTAAAAGTCTTGTAACTTGTGCAATGTAGCTGCTATCTCAATGATTTTTTTAAACATTGTTTTACTATGCATGTCATAAATATATATTTATAAATTTCTGTTTAATTAGAATTTATTCATTAATGTAGTTTCCATCATTATCAATATCTTCTTTCCAGTGATTCACAAGCTTTACAATACTACCTTTCTAAAAAGTAATTTCGTTTGAAGGAAAAGAATGTAGACAAGGTGGTTTTCATCTCTTTATGTGTCTTAAGAATTATTCCATCATGATAGTTTTATAAAATTTGGAATAGTTTGTAATCAGGTGTAGCAAAGTCTGGAGGATGAAGATGGTTTTTTAATCTTTTCAAGTATCATCATTGTTCCACGGAACTTTGTAATATTATGATACCACACCATTTCAATTGATCAAACTGGGCCTGGTTTCCTTCACTTTTTAAATGCCATACCTCAGCATTTAACTGGTGTAACTGGGTATACTACTGCACCCTGAAAGTTAGTCAGGTGCTGCGCAAATTAACAAGTAATTTATGAATTATTTTTATAATTAAAAATCTCGAGGCATCAAACATGTGGCTTCAATGTCTAGGTCAAGTCTTTTTCATTTGATATTCTAAACTGGATGCTAAATTCCTTAATCTTTAAGGAGTGGATAATCCTCTCTCTTTTTGCCTTCTTCAATGAATCTAAATCCTTTATCAGTCTCTTTAAAAAAAAAAAATTAAATTATTCAAAATTAAATTAAACATTCTTTATAAATCTCTTTAAATGAAAACTGTACCATTTAAATATACCATGTAATGTCTTCAAAATAAATGCTGAATTCAAGGGACATGTTTATTATTTTCAAATTTCATGACTAATTTTTTCTTGGTAAAATTTAAAGTGTGCCCCAGAGTTTTAGTTATTCTACGAGTGTAGTGAAAATGGTTAAGAAACACTGTTTTACCTACTGGCAATAGATGCTTGCTGTAATGCTGACTGGATCACACAATCCTATGAAAAACTTAAAAACCTTTCTTCAATAGAATTCCATTTTGGGTAGTGATTTAACCTGTTTGTCCTATTTTTTAAAGTCTCCATTTTCCATCATCAGTTTGTTAAGAAATGGCGAAATGTTCATTCTCATTTTTACATTAGATTCTGTAATATTGGGAGTAACCTATTTTCTAAATTTACAATCCTTTCCAAGTTGTTGCAAGAGGCGGTCAAGCATTGAATATGTAAAATTCAGTTTTTGACTTGAGCAAATTCTTCAAACATAACAGCACTCTTTCTATCAAGTTCAGACAAAAGCTGGTCATTGTTCAGCTTTATAAGATGACCTGTTGATAGTATATTTTTTATTTGTCTAAAGATTTTAAAAGTTTTTGTATCTATATATATTTTTTAATACCTAAATAATCTATCTCATAAACCCTAGTAAAAAAAGATTTTGTTGCTTCTGTAGCATTAATTCTGCTTCCCTCATGGCAAGCATTACATGTCTTATTTGCTCCTTTAAGATAGTCAAGTGACAACAATCATTTAAAATTGTAAAAACATACAAGCATTTGTTGTTATCCTTTAAGCATTGCATTTTATTATTTTTCTTCTTACTATTTCTTATGGTAGAAAAATTTGGCTGTGAAGTTTATTTAAGTCAGTCAGTTAAGTGCCATACATGATATACTCTTGGGTGATCAGGTCTCAAAAGAGATATGACTGACTGGGCAGAAGATTATCCCACAGTAGGTTGTCATTACTTTCTGTGGTAGACTGGTTGCCTGTCAATGCTATAGAACCAAGTCTGTCCTGTCATTTAACCCATAACTGGAGAGAAGAGATGGATAATACCTTTTTCAAGGGTATTTGTGCGTAAATGAATGCAGCAACTTAACTGGAATTTGAACGTGGCTTCCTGCTTTCTTGTTCTGAGCCGATAGTCACAGCACCACAGCACATATTTATTTAAGTACATTATTTAAAACTGAAGTATTAATATTTAATTATCAATTTAATGAATGAGACATATTGGTTTGGTGATGGGAGTGATCTTTGTGCTATCTAATAAATTTTCCTTTTTTGATTAAAATTGACATATTCTATGTTCCTTTTGTAGTTAAGTGCATTGTATATACATCTTGTATATAAAGAAAGCTATTATTTTATATGATAAACATAAAAGTTGTACCCTTTTTATTATAAATCATAACCGGTTAGAAAAAAAAATTGCAGTTGCTTGACTGATCATTGTGCTGTGATTAATGTTTTCTAAAAGTAAATGGTATACATGTGGTTTCTTGGTTATAGGTGCTTGTGTTTCGCTCTCTCATATGTCTAAGCAAGAAATTATGATTAATTGTTATTTGTGAATTTATATTGGAAATTTTAAAAGAATTAAAAAAAAAAGATAAAATGTCTGTTATCTATGACTAGGATTTTCTCAAACTGGTCTTCCTTAGATGGTAAGGTTGTTTTTAAAAAGGGGCCGCATAATTAATTTCTACTGATCTTGAGATGATGTTGATAGGCATCAAAATATGAACAAAAATCTACTACATTTGGTTGTTGTTAATGTTCTTCAGAATTATTTTTGTTCTCTTAAAATAATGTTTATGCTTTTACATATAAAAATGAGTAATCAAGAGATGTTTGATGATGCAGTCACTGTTATCTATATAGCACGTCTATATTTGAACATACTCTTGCATTACGTTATCACATTCTATCATATTTGCTTTGATTGCTAATTTATTACTATAGAAGCTGCATTTTTTGTAGAATAACTTTTAATTTCTACTTTAATAACGGGACTTGTTTTTAATATACAAAATATATATATATATATATATATATATATATATATATATATATTAAGTGGCATGTTGCTTATTGTTTGAAGATCACTATAGACTAATGTTTAGTTTTCATTAGGTATTCCTTAAGTCAGTTTCCTGCTTAGGATATTGGAAATAATTTTTTTTTTTTTTGTGACTGATTACTGAAATTGTAAGTGCAGTACTGCTTAAATATCTAAGATGTTTATATTCTTTTGTGGTATAGTGAAATGGATTCATTTATTCCTTGTGTTTTCTAAGGCATTCGTTTTGTTTGTTCTAATCTTACTGCTTCCTAAAATGTATATATTTAAGTAATGGTTTGAAATACAGATAACCAGCTGTGTGGCTTCCTTTTGGATTAAAATAGTTCCATTGCAAAATATTTGGAATTATAACATCTTCAATAACTTGAACTTTATGGAATGGTTATATAGATTTTGATAGACTTTTCTTTCTTTTCTGAATAATAATAATCATGAAATCTACTTGTGAAAGTTATTTGATAAGAAAAAAATCAACCTTACTTGTAATTTACTAATTGATTTCAGTACCCATTTTTGCAAGAATAAAACTTGAGTGTAACTGAATTCTGAGACTTTTTGTAAAAAGATATTTAGTTCTTTTGTTGCCATGCAGTGAAAATGGTGGTGTTTTTCCATATCATTTTGTCCAACAAAATGAATGGCTGCTGATTTTGTCACTGGAATATTTTCCTTTCTGGACACAATCAATACTAACTCAATTGAAAAGATGCTTTTCACAATTTTTTTTCTTTTTGTTTGTTTTCCCTCTTCTAATGTAATTAGAGTATTTCCAACATTTTTATTTTCTCGTCAGTCATCTTGAGTGAATTTTTTTTCAGAAAGAATTTCCAAATTTATCAATATTTGGTCTCTGATATGTCAGTCTCTCAGTAAATGGTTATTCTTGGGTATTGTAATCAATGTCAAAATGAAATGAATTTATGCACTTTGATTTCCACTGAGGTTTTCCAACAGGATAAGTGTTTTGTAGAGCAGCATTTCTTTTAAATAATAATAAAAATAATTATGAACAAGTTTGACTTTTCATGTCAACTAGACAATTATATATTATATTAATAATAAATATACATTTTTTTCTTAAAAAAATTATTATTAATATATAATTTATTGCTCTGTTATTTCACATTGAGTACTATTTTATTAACACCAGCACTCGGTGTGCAATATATATATATATATATATATATATATGCAAATTGCATGTTGTCATTTGAAGTTGATCTATTGGGGAAGTGTAAAGAGCCTGTAATATACAACCACTTGGAATTATCTGCCATAGATATTTAAGCTGTATTAAAGACTGTCTATATACAAGCATAGTCCATAATTTCCTCTTTGGAATTTTTGTTTTAAATATACATCTGCTTGTGTATTTGGGTGAAACATTGTGCATCAGTTGGCTTTGAATTTCACTTCTACTTTTGTCTTTCTTTCCAAGATAGATGCATCTGGTTTTCTTTATAACATTTATGTGCTTAAACTTGTCTCCTAGCATTAAAATAAAACCCTAAAAAGTTGAATTTTACGGACAAATTAAAAACATTAAAAGAAATCATTTTAAGAACTTCCATTGCCATAAGATGTTTTAAAAATTCAATTTCCTGTGAAAATAAATTGATTCTCACAAATTCTTTTAAAGTTCTCTAGAAAATTCAATTTGACTGAACTTTTTTCCTGTTTTCAACATAGTCATTAAACAAGATTTCTAAAACAGTCAATAAGTATTTTGATTTTTTTATTAGCATTTTGGAGAAAACTTTTTCTCACTCCAAATGAAATGAATCCTGAAACTACTATTATAATATGGGTATAATACTTACTGTATACCTAATCTTCCAAAAAAATAAGCACATTTTCTATTTTTAAGCATGTGATTAGTATTATCCTAATGTTGATTTTTTTTTTATTCCCTTGTAGACACTCTTGAAGACTTATGAACAAGACTTGGATACTTTAACTCGTCAGCAGAAACAACAGGCTGAGAAAGTGGAGTTGAACCAAGCATTTGAGACAAAAATGGCAGCTAAAAAGATAAAACTAGAACAGGTAATGTAACTTGTCTGTTTATGAAAACTAATCTTTTCAAGTATTGTTTGTTGTCTAATTTACTGCTGCTGTTAGTCAAATACAAACAGCAAAAGATTTTTTTACATTGCCCTTATACATGTCATTTTGATCTGCCAAAAAACAGGAATTGACATTGGTTACAGCTTTGTGTTTTTAATTATCTAAATTGTTTCATGTTTGTAAACAGTAAATAGAGGCAAGTACAATATTCTCATTGGCCTCACTACAGTTAGTAACTTTCTTTTATATGCAATTAGAAGACAAATACATATCTTTTTGATTTATAAATCATTTTCTTGATTTATAAATAATTTTCTTGATTTATTAATAAGATTCCTTTGTCTATTTATAATACTTGAACTTTATAGTGTATTAACATTATGGGTTTATGCTTGTCTATCCATTATGGAATCTGAACTTGAATGACATGTTTACATCTCTGTGTGGACAAAAAGGCACATTTTTATTAATTCATTTATTTAGTAAGAGAACATGCTTTTTTACATTGAGATCTTTGATGCAAAGTAAGTTTGACTGCCAAATATAGCTTAGTTGTAAAGAAAAGTAACTGAACAAAACCTATGAAATGCTAGCCTTAGTAATTATATTTTTAATGCCATCTTTTATACAGTTTGGTTGGTTGTTTTGAATTTGTGTCAGTGGCTCACTATTTTTTGTCTAACCAGAATCATTGATGAACTTAAGATGAATGAAAATTACTATTTATTGCAATTTTCTTGTCCACTAAATCATTTTGGGGTTGGCTATATTACCTAATTGAAAACATTCTGTGAAAATGGTGATATGCTTTATGTAACATAGACAGACATATTGTTTTGGAAGGGATGGAACTTAAGTTTTAAAAGGCATTAGTAAACCAAAAATGATTTTCAGTATTTCGAAGAGAAAAGAACACTAGCCTATTTTGAACTGAAAAAGCGAAAATGCCAGATATTACAATTAAAAACTTAAACATGAAAGACAGTACAGTATACTGATTGAAAAATAATCACTTATTCAGATAAGCAGAAAATAATATTTCTTTCTCTCTCTAAATGATGAAATGATTTGTTTCATCTTTGATTTTATCTAATTTAAATACTCATTTTTTATGTTTAAAATATAGATAGTTAAGTGGGATATTTCTTTCAGGTTAATAACACATCACTCAATAAGTCCCAGGCCTGACATATAGATGTCGCTACAAATAAAAAATCCATGATTTTTATGACGTACTCCCCTTCAAATGGCATGCAACAAAATTTGAGCATAATTGGATTATTAGTTTACAAATTAAAGTTATTTAAGTGAAGAGGCCACAACTTGAACAACATAAGGTTTGCAGATGATACAGTACTGATTGCAGATACGGAAAGAAAACTACAGAAGGTAGTGGTGGAGAGTGACAAAAAAAAGGACTACAAATAAACTTTAAGAAAACTGAATGCATGGTCATCAGCAAAAGGTGCAACCCAAAATGCCAACTACAGGTGGGGGATACCAGAATCAAACAAGTACAAAAATTTAAATACCTAGGAAGTGTTCTAACAGGAGATGGAAAGTGCGATACAGAGATCCGAAGGCGAATTTGCATGGCAAAGGACGCATTCCAAAAGCTGAGTAAAGTACTAACAGACACGAAATTTCACTAGAAACAAAGAAAAGAGAAAACCGGATTGCTATGTGATGTCAGTTCTTCAATACAGCAGTGAATGCTGGACAGTATCATCGAAAATGAGGACAAAACTTGAAGCAGCAGAAATGTGGTTCTACAGATGGATGCTGTGGATATTGTGGACTGAGCATGCAAGCAACAATGAGGTGTTGGAAAGAATGGCAATGAAAAGGAAATTAATGGTGAGCATCAAGAAGAGACAAATGAAGTTCCTGGGACATACAATGAGGAAGGAGAGCTTGGAGAACCTGATACTGACAGGCCAGATAGAAGGAAAAAGATAGTGGAAGGCAGTGGATAACATATTTGCAGGGCCTGATCAGGTGGATGACAGAACGGGAGTTGTGAGGTGTAACAGGAGCAAACATACTAAGAACCACCAGGGATAGGGAGACGTGGAGAACCATGATAGCCTATGTCTTGAAGGGACAGGGCACATAGAAGACTGTTGCAAAACACTTAAAAAAATTTTTTTTCGTTTTGACATCATAAATTGAAGTTGCATGAAATAGCAGAGGAGTAGAACATATCAGAAGGCAGTGTATTCATCATTTTGCATGAACATTTGTCAATGAGAAAACTGTCTTCAAAGTGGGTGCCACATTTGCTCAGTCGATCAAAACCAACACAAAGTCGACAATTCAGAGTGTTGTTTACAACTGTTTCAACGCAACAAGAAAAAGTTTTTGGATAAATATATGACAGTGGATGAAACATGGATCCACCAGTTCACTCCGGAGTCAAATTGCCAGTCAACTGAGTGGACAGCAGCAGGTGAAAGCTGTCCAAAGCAACCAAAGACACAGCAGGCAAGGTTTTGGCTTCTGTATTTTGGGATTGCGCAAGCTATTTTGTTCATAGATTACCTTGAGAAAGAAAGAATCATCAATAGCGAATATTGTATAGCATTATTGGTGCATTTGAAGGAAGAAATTGCCAAAAAACAGCCACAAATGAAGAAGGAAAAAGTGATCTTTCACCAAGACAACACACTGTGTCACAAGTCAATTGCAACGATAGCAAAACCACATGAATTTCACTTCGAATTGTTTCTGCATCCACCCTATTCTCCAGATCTAGCCCCCAGTGACTACTGGCTGTTTGCAGACCTCAAATGAATGCTCCAGGGAAAGAGATTTGGCTTCAATGAAGAAGTGATATTGAAAACTGAGTCATATTTTGAGGCCAAAGGCAAATAGTTCTCCAAAAAAGGCATCAAATTGTTAGAGAAGCATTGGAATCGGTGTATTACCCTAGAAGGAGACTATGTTGATGAATAAAGTAAAATTAAAAGTTGTTGCTTATTAGTTGTTTTATTAGTCAGTCCCAGGACTTATTGAATGATGTGTTATTGCCAGGAAAAATCTTAGTTTTACTTTTTATTTTAGATTTTCCCATTCTAGTTGGTTTGTTTGGTGCTAGTTTTATTTCTACTTTATTTTTGTGCATTATTGTGCTTTTCTCTGTGGAAGTGACCTTATTTTGAGCAACCATTTGACTAATTTCCATCTGAGGCCCATTGTAAAAATTGGCCTGCCAAAGATAACCTCAGAAGCTGACATTTTGCTAATCTTATTGAATCCTTTCTGATAATTGATCTGAATGAGTGAAAACAAAACATTCTTTGATCCATTCATTGAATCTAATTTTTAATTAATATCAAAATCAATAAAGAAAACAATGATTTTTGCTAGTGTTTTCGGAATGTGAAAGAGAGGAGACCATACATGTTTGGTTAACGTCATAAAAAAATAGCATTCTATTTTTATTCTTTTTTTTTTTTTAACAAGCGTTGTTAAAAGCTATTGAAATATCTGGTGTATATTTTGTGTTGCATTTCAAATCTGCTGAAACTGATTTTAGAAAATAGTAAATTAAATTTTCAATGATAGCTTTTACTTTTGAGTAAAGGATGACTAGTTAACATCTGTTAAAAGTTAATACTTTTATTATACTTACTTTGTCATTTGAATGTTTGCTTGTTTTTATTGTCTTTGAATTTGTGTTGTATTTATTTTCTGTTTTCTATTTGGAAATAAACTAAATATTTACCTGAGCCCATATGTTAACGTTTTTTAAAAAGATACTCAATCTGGAAATTAGCAGGGTATTTGTTTCTGGAGCCAGTTTTGTGTCACCTTTTGCACATTTGTGTGTGTGTGTGTGTGGGGGGGGGTTACATTATCTTGCTAGAACCAACCAATCCTACCAAGAATTATGGTAAGCATAAAATGGCACAAATCATATGCTAAAAGATCTGTGCATGTCACCTCTGACAAAATGGACTTCATTTTCCCTACTGGTCCTTGTAAACACTGGAAGAAAATACTTCCACCCTATTACAGAGCCACTGTCAATTTCACAACACTCTACCTTCTTGCAGCATCCCCAAAAACAAAAATAAAAAATCCCTCAATTATCTGTTTGAGAGAATTAGAAATGTGACTCCTCTGATCAGTTGAAATTGTACCAGTCAATGTTCTTTGGCTTATATACCAATTGATGTCATGGAGACAATAATGGTAGCTCTACATTTATTAATAAACCGAGTGGCACCAGTGTTGTATCGGTATATAATTTAATACATTCCTCCTTATAGATGGTTATAGTTACCTTCCTTATTGGTCATCAGTTATCTTGTTCATACACTTTCAAATGTTGCTGATGTTTATCTGTAATTCTCATATTAATGGCTTGCTATTGGTGCTTAAAGAAAATTTTGAGTATTTGTCACTATAGAGATAGAGTACTTTGTCATTTTGTGGTTAATCAATGTTAAATTTTATCTTTATTCTATTGATGTCAAAATTACCCTTTTACATAACACAGGATCATTTTTGCAAGTGAGGAAGATGAAACCATTCAGCACACTACTGTATCTAATGTTTTGGCGTTGAATTTATAATCAACATAAATTGGTTAAAAATGAACACAAATGTATTCAAATGGTGCCACATTTACTGTGATATAGATATGAAAAGTAGAATAATGATAATTGTTTGCTGCATAAAATTAGCTCTCATTAGAATAGGAACAAAATTATTTTGCATTCTTAGGATGCACACTGCTTAAATTACATGGTTTTCATGGAAACACTCAAGGTTATTTTATAATCTTGAATACCAAAAGCTTTTGATTGCTATATTGAGAAAGTTCTTTTTTTGTTACTGCTACGAATTATTATTTACAGGATAAGGAATTGAAGATTTTTAAAGAACAACAAAAACAAGACATGAAACTTTTAAAGCAAGAACATGATTTACTTCCAAAAGGAAGCAAAAAAGAAGCTTTTCGTAAACGTAAAGAAGAAAAGGAAATTGAACAATCAGAAAAAGTAAGTTTTTTTTTCTCCTTGTCTGTCATATGTTTACTTTTCCATTTATTTTTAGGATCTGTTTTTAAGATGTTCTTCTTTGCTGGCATAATTATTGCATGTTTATTTCTTCTTAATCTTGTGTTTAATAAAATTTAGAGATTAACAACATTGAACAACAAAAATTGTAACTGTAAAATGTTTGACACTTTGCTTCTCAGGTTTATTTATGCAAAAAAGAATTTAGAATACAACTTCAACTTTAAGCTTATTTCAAATTAATATAATTCAGCTAGTTTATCAATTTTCATAATTTCATTATCATCACTTTTATTTGTATATACAGTATTTGCTAACATATCAGACATATATCTAAGTAAATTTAAAAAAATAAATATCACCCTGTTCAGTATACTGGTATTATGATTAAATTGGGCTGTCTACTGAAGCTCAAAATGGACATTGTTATGGTTTGGAATTGATGTCAAGAGTTGTAGCCCCCCCCCCCCCCAAAAAAAAAAAAAAAATGTACATGTGAACTATGCTTCTTATGTACTGGTAAGTATTGTAATAATTTATTTTTTTCAAAATGCTTATTTCAATTTATTATTATTAATCTGATTGTTTAGAGTCTATAATTTTGAGTCTTTGCACAATTCCCACGGACATTTTGGAAATGTCTTTATTTCCAGTGTTGCCTGATTGCTTTGGCTTTGATTTGTTTTTTTGTTTTTTTAATCACATTACCCCAAGCAAGGCGGTAAGGCCACTGGTGTGCAGGGGGCTACGTAAGAGTGAATAGATTGGAAAAGAGAAAGGTTGAATAAATTTAATATGATAAAGTTTGATTTTCAATAAAATGATTATTTTATCTTTAATTTTTTTTAGATTGACTCGACATTATTTTTCTATTTTTTCCCTTATCCTGTCTACTGAATTTTTATTCCAATCCTTCATCCATTCACCTTGTGTCAGATTTTAGATCTGATTATGAGCCTCTTGGCTGCCATTTTTCTATTCTTGTACTGAAGGCACAATTCATCTTTCTGCTTCCACTAACCTTATTATGGTTTGCCTTTGAAATCTTCATGCTTTCTTGCATTAAACTCCCTTGCTTCATTCTACTTGTGGCTGCAATTACATTAAAACTACATTTGCAAATCTAATTATTACGCCATTTGTCATTTTATATCAACGTTATTCAGTAATTATACCATTCATCTTATCCCCCCCTGCTCAGTTCTTTTACTTTCCTTTGCATCAACTTTGCAATTTCAGAACCACTCACAACTGTTAACTTTGAAAACTGTTGCAGATAATTATACTTTAAATCCTATTCTCAAGATTTTGTTTTTGATGATTGTACTTGGTGTCTTTCTTACTTAAAATATTGCATTCAAATTTTATTTCTAGCTGCAATATTTTAAGAATTTCTTATTTTTTTACTTCACTAGAATATCTTGGCCTTTATTTTTCCAGGTTTAATAACTTGTCCTGTTCTTTTCCAGGTTTAATATAATCTTAAGAATATTACATTTCATGTGGTCATTTTTTTCATGTAATCCATGATTTTCCAAGCATTGCTATTAATATAAATTTAATGATGAAAATTGCATTCAAAAATATTAAAAAGAAAAAAAATTGATTTAAAAAAAACAAACAATAAAAGATTGATTATTTATAATTAATTTTGATAATCAATTCTGATAAGTGATAAACAAAGTTTGATTGCCAAGAATGATTAAAGATAACATCAGGATTTAAATGTTGAAAACTGCATGCTAAAATATTAAACAGAAAACAGTTATAAAGAATAAGATTTATTATTAGAAACGTAAGTCACTGACTCCCTTATATACTTATGTAGTTAGTCTCTTATTTTAGACTTAAAATATTTTGATGTAACTTTTTTCTACTGAACCAAAATACATTTTTTTTTTCAAAATATAAAATCTAAAGAGGTGTCCTATTTAACTCTGTAAACTATTTAAAATTTGGTTGAGAACTGAATTAGTGGTGAAGCTTGAAAGCTGCCTAGGTTCACTCAATGTCAGACTTAAGAATATGTTCAACTACTGCCGCAGTTGAATGATTCACAGTACACAGATACTACATTGACCCTAGATTGATATTAATAAAATATAGTTGAATAAAATTATATTGTATATTTAAAGTTAAATATTTACCTGAATCTACCTGAAAGGTTTATTAATTGCTTGTGTTGATGCTGTGTATTGAGTAAAGTTTGTTAAAAAGAATTTGCTGCTGTTGAATGTGCTACATTATCTTTTCACTTTTATGACTTCCTGCTCAGTAATTAGGCTGATTTGTGTTAGGGAAGGAAGACATTGAAAACTTGATAAGATGTAAAGGGAAAAAAAGTCAAAATCAGATAAAGAATATCAGCTAAGTTTTTAATTATTTTTTTCTATTATTATCAGTTGGATAATAAAATAAATACATAACTAACAAAACAGTTTGAAGTAATTTTTTATTTTTATCATTGTTCAAATAGTCCTGTTCTGTTTTGAATGTATTACATTTGTGATGAGAATGGCTGGAATGACATCTGAATGATTTTCTAAGACTAGAGAAACTGGTGATAGTGATACAAGTTAAGAAAAATCTCAATATTATAAGTTTGCATCAATATTTTTATGATGTAAAATAGAAAAAACTTGACACGAAAGAAAATAATCATCATCTTTATACTTAGGAATATTTAATTATTATTCTATATCGGATCAAATTTTTATCTTAGTCTCATGAAACTCTGGATCTCAACCTGACATATCTTGCTTTAGTTTGAGTTATTTGGGCAGCATATGTTGTGACTATAGAGGTCCCCATCAGTGACATTACTAGTTGCAACATTTGAACTGTGAGATGTTGTCTTTGGGGTAAGGGCACATTCATTTTTTAGACCTCTGCATAATTCAATGACTGTCTTTCTTGCAGACATTTTTTTAGATGAAGATTCTCTTTTGCCATTTCCCCATATAAGAAGTCTTCTGGATTTGGTGGAGCCTTTTGTTTGACATGTGACCTAGCCAGCAAAGACAGCATTGCTGGAACAAGTTGGGTATCTCTGGTCTTGAGCCAACCTGTGTCTCAAGTAGTGACAGTGTGAAGGTGTCAAGAAACTCTATTATTGTCTAGAGTAACGGCTGCATGCTGCACTGTTGTGAAATGGTGTGCTAAGAATGCAGGTGTTGTAGACAGCAATATTTGCATATGTTTTCAGCTTTCTGTTTTTCCTTGACTCTCTTTGTCAGTCCTGAATGCTGAGGCTGTTTGTCTGTTCCATCTAATTATCTCTATGCCTAGAAAGAGGCTAAAGCTAGAGCCAAGGTATGTGAACATGTGACCTACCTTCAGATCAGGACAGTTGATCGTAATGATAGAAGAACACTTGATACTCCTAAATGTAAAAAATGAAAGATCTAAATATTATCAAATAATTAAGAAATGTACCTAACAGAAATGAAAATCAAGACAAATTCCAAGTAAATGAAAAGTTGGCCATAAATCTGCAGTTGTCAAGATAACAAACTACTTTATACAACTTCATGTATCAAAGGAAGCTTTAAAAACAAATACTTACTACAAATAAATTTAGGCAATTGATATTTATGCTTATCTTTCTAATTAAATGATTAGAGCCTAGTATACGAATTCATTCTTTCAACCAAATTGAAAAAAATCCTTTTTTGCTGTAGATATTGATATGCTCCATATCTCTCTACACGTGATCAGCCATATCTGATTTTAAAGTTTTCCATAGTTCAGAAAAGAATTATACAGACTATATTACAACATTGGAAAAACAATTGTATGTGCAGTACACCTATGCAAATGTAAGTGGTAGTCAGTATTAATGAGGGATCATTTAAATCATATCTCTGAGAAATCACTTGCTTGTCTTGTACATGCTTTTAAATTTGACTATTTACATTATTTACAATGTTCAGACTGTTGTCCTCATCTTTGTTGTCATATTCATGATGTTTCAGCCATTGTATGCCTCAACCTTCTAGTGACTGTAGTCAGATATTGAACTCACATCATTTTGGATTAAGTCAGCAGAGCTGAACAAAAACTTTAAGAGTTGAATTAAATGGAAATATCTGAGACATCTAGAAGCGGCATGACCCATGAAATGAGAATGATCTGCCTGTGAACAAAATAAGCGATTCAGTTTAAAATTCCAAACACTTGAAGAAGGCTCAGAGCATATAATGACCGAAACCTGGTGAATATAGCAACAAAGATGAGGACGACAGTCTGAACAATGTAAATAATTACATTTCTCATCTTAATAATATAAGCAAATATTTAAATTTGACATCGAGAAAATCTCTCTCTCTTGTGTATTGATTCTTTCTTTAGCCTGACTTTCTCTCAATAAATACAGAGTTATGAAGACTTTTTTCTTTACAGATTGTGGCTCTCTTCTTCATGATTAGAAATTATTAAAATTAATTACTCTATAGGTCAGAGGTAGAAAAAGCATGATTTAGATAATTTTATTGATCTTATCATTTTGCCTCTTTCTTGTATGTGTTTCTTTTTTCATTGTTTTGAAATGATCTTTTCTAAGTTTAACATGTTCATATTATTTATTTACTGTTTTAAATTTCATCTAATCTGCATATTATGTGACAATTGATTCTAAAAACTGCTGCTTTATCATTCACAGTGTCGTATGCAAATAGTTGCAAATTATTGAAGAATGATGCTGAAGATAAATCCGGCTATTAGTCTAAGTTTGTGAATATTGTATCTAGCAGTTGTTTGTGTATCATGGAATTTCTTTAAAAACATTGTTTTTCTTGCTGCAGTTATTCCTGGTATAATGTTTTTTCCTCCCAATTTCAGGAACGTCAATTCTTGGAAAATCAACGTGAACGTATGGAAAAACACATGAAACAGTTAGCTGACCAGCACAGACAGAAGATTGCACTGTTAGAGAGTCAATACTTACAACAGAAACAGCAATTATTACGTGGTAAGACTCAATTTACATATAACATTTATTTATTGCTCACATTTATTTAGAAATTGTCATTGGCTACAGGGTAGGTGCCAATATTTTTTTTAGTAGGATAAGAATACTCCTGCTATTGAGACCCTATTGAATAGCACAAGAAATACAAAACATGAATTAAATTGATGGGGTCATAAGGTCCCCCTCCTCTGTTAACTCTATTGATAAAATTATTTTGCGTCAAAGTAAACTCATAAACTGCACTTATTACATTCTCCTTATAATCATACAATTTCACTCAGTAACCCTCTACCATGAATAGCTTTTGGGCCTTGTATTGGATGAACATTGGTTTTTAAAAAAAAAAAATACTTAGCTTGAGCCTGGTAAAGATATTGTTTGCCAAACATTTAGACAAGTTTGTGGTTTAACATTCTTTCTCAAAACCTTAAAAATAGAAGAATGTTTTTCTTAATTGTTCAGAATCATTTCTGTTATAAACTTTAATGATTTATTTTTATTTATTTTTGGGCAACTGATTTTTTCAAATGATAGAGTTTACTCATATTACTAGCCAATATTAGTCTTTGTATGATGGTAATGACTCTTGTACAACATTGTTTATAATTTTATTTTAATATTTTTTGTTTGTCAAAATAAAATCAGAAATATTAAAATGTTAATGTAGCATAAGCAAAAAAAAAAAAAAGTAAATTGTTATAGAGAACCTAATGGTAGTGAATTTCTGTTTTATTCTGATAGTCTGTTTTGAGCCAGCCCTGCATGAAGACTGATTTAAATAATTAGACAATGTCTTGTAGCAATGTGATTGCTAGGCCTGTTACTTCTATGTAAATAAATGTATATTTAATTTGATTTTTTTAATAAACCAATAGTATATTAAATTTTTAGTGTTTTTCTTCCCTCTTTTTTTTTCTTTTTTAAATACAGATTTGCAGTTACTTAATCTGTAATGTTAAATGTATTACTTTTGAAATTATTTATTCTAACCATCACAAATACAACTTGGAATGTGCAATGTCATTCAGCATGTATTATGAAATAAAAGCAAAATAACAGGTGCAAAATAAACAAAAAAAAGTAGCAACTTACATGTGTCTTAGTTGAAAGCGCAATTTAAATTCTATCATTTGATATTTTTTGTTTGGTGAAAAATAATGGGATAAGCAGAGCCATTTTATAAACTGTTAAGTTGTTCTTTCTTCACACAAGTATTCTTTTTACTACATGTTTTGAAACTGGGTATAATTGATATTTTATACCCGAGGAATGTTTGGTGAACTATAGTTAATTGCCGAGTGGAAGAAAGCATGACTCATATCTGCTGGACACTTTCTCAACAGAGATTTGGTTCTGTAGAAGGATGCTGAGAATACCATGGACAAAACATGTGTACAACAAAGTTCTAAAGAAAAAGGAAGCAAAAAGAACACTTGTTCTTAGAATTAGAGAGAGAGTTGAAATTTCTGGAACTCAAAGAAGATTCAGAGAATTTGACACTGATTAGACATATTAAAGGCAAGAGTGGGGGAACTGGTGTAAACAGCAAGTAGCATACCAAATGTAATTTGTGTAAATGAATGGCAGAACAGGGCTGGGTTAGTAAAGAAACAAACATTACTTTATAAAGCACAGGAAGTTGTGGTGAGCAGTGATCACACACATCTTGAAGGGATACAGTATTTGAAAGAAAATTTGTATTTATACTCTTGAAAATGATTGTTTAAATGAATATTTAAAATATTATTAAAACAAAAAAGAAATCTTATTGAAAGATGCAAGTCATTTGTAATATATTTACATACCAATACTAACATTGGTTTCTTTTTGTGTGATAAGTGCTGAACTGTGTTGCATATGCCAGGTGTCTTTATGTCACTGATATGTTGTTTTTTGCAGCTCGAGAAGCTGCGCTATGGGAAATGGAGAAGAACCAATTGCATGATAAACATCAACTTGCTAAAGGACAGCTAAAGGATCTCTTCTTCTTAAAACGCCACCAAATGCTTAATCGGCACCAAAAGGTAACACTTTTTTTTGTAATGTAGTTGCGTACTTCTTTTTAATACCATTTATAGTTGGGACAAGATTTTAGAATAAATAAAATGCATGATTGAGTAAAATTTGATCTTCAGTAATGAGGTATTATTTATTTTATTTACATTGTTTGGACTGTTGTCCTCATCTTTATTACCATGTTTACAACGTTTTGGCCATTGTATGCTCCAGCCTTCTTCAGGTGCTAAGAATTCTTAGCACCTGAAAAGGCCGAAGTGTACAATGACCGAAATGTCATAAACAGCAATAAAGATGACGACAATAGCCTGAACCATGTAAATAATGTGAACTAAAAATGTGTTAATTGAAATGAAATACAATGAATAAAAAGAGAGCTATGTTGATCTTATAAAACACACACACAATTTATTTTTAGATTATTTGGGTATGTAAATAAGAATAAATTATAAATTTAAAGAATCCTTTCTTGTATTTTGAATTTGGGGTTCAAATACTTTTTAATAAGTAAATTGTTACCACAAAAAAATCTATTTGGACATGAGAAAATGTAATTTGCATTTTTATTCAGGAAATTGACCAGATGAAGAGAAGCAATCAAGCTAAAGAGGAGGAGGCTCAACGGTACCAACTTCTGGACAAGAAACGTCATCCGAAAGTAATTAAAAACCAGTCTAAAGTGCGGGCCCAGATGTTCAAACAGAGTCTTCGTCTGAGCACAGTTGGATCTCCTGAAGAAGACCGACTCAAAATGAAACAGGTAAGAGATAAAATCATTCTAAATTTGCAATCCTTTGTTTAACTCTTGATGATCATACTCTCTGTTAGTCTAAATCAATTTTTTTTAATCGTGTCACCCCAAGCAAGGCATTCCACTGCCACTATAGTGCAGAGGGTTACATAGAGGGATTGGGTATAGGAAATGTCAGAAGGAGGATGATAGACGACATAGGATGTACATAGGGAGAGAGTTGGAGAGAGTGGGTGTGAGTTAGTGTGTTAGGAGGTCTCTATTGACCTTACATTTAAACTCCTGGAGGTTGTAGCCGTCGGGGAAGCAAGCATGCGGTAGGGAATTCCGCAGGTGGGAAGTGCAAGGAAAGAAGCTGTTGGAGTAGAAATTGTGGTTACATTTCATCGGTTTCACTGTAAAAGGGTGGGACCTAGTTGCCAATCTAGTATCTTGTGCAAATTCACATCTAGGGGGCACCAGTGATTTAAGTTCATCAGAGCAGAAGCCATGAAAGTATTTATAGAAGAGGCACAGGGAAGCCACGTCACGCCGGTGAGAGAGATACTGCAGGCAGTCAGCCAAGTCGGTATCAATCACATTACAGATTCTTCGCTGTATTTTGTCAAGAACCCCCAGGAGAATAGAAGGGGCACCCGACCAGATGTAGCAGCAGTACTCAATACACGGGCGGATGGTGGATTTATATAATTGCAGGATAGATTCAGGCGGAAAGAATTTCTGGCCCTGCACAGAGAGCCGACTTTCATCGCTGCGGATTTAGCAATGGATTTGGTGTAGTCATTCCACTTGAGGTTCGCTGAGAGTGTCAGGCCAAGCAGGCGTAGTGATTTACTCTCTGGGAGGCAAGCCTGTTCTATGCTAATGGGAGGGAGGTGTGGTTGTCTGTGGTGGTTAATTGACAGCAACTTCGTTTTGGAAGAATTGAATTTTACGAGCCATTTCTTACCCCAATCCACCACGGATTGGAGGTCCTTCTCAAGCTCGGCAGTGAGGTTCGCCTTGTCACCAACACCAGATTTTTGATCGAGGTGAGAGTAAACTGTGGTATCATCGGCATACATGCCTACTTGTGATCTTATGGCATCGGGGAGATCATTGATATAGATTAGAAAGAGTGTAGGACCTAGGATAGAGTCTTGGGGTACACTCACTTTTGTAGGTAGTTCTGGGAGGCATGTTCATTTAATACCATCTTCATTGTGTGGTTAGAGAGGAATGATTGGATTAAATCCAACAAAAGTCCAGTTATGCCATAGCTTCGCAGTTTCCGTAGTAGGCTGGCATGCCATACTCTGTTGAATGCTTTAGAGATATCCAAGGCGACGGTTCGGGCGTCACCATTCTTGTCGAGAGCCTGGTATATATACTTGGTGATGGTCGTTAGCATATCAGCAGTGGACCTGGTGAAGCGGAAGCCATACTGTTTATCCGAGAGGAGCTCGTGGGCTGTGAGATGCTGAACGACCTTGGCATCGATAATGGCTTTGAACACTTTGCCGAAAGATCGGAAGAAGGCTGATGGGGCGGTAATTTGCGGGGTCCGATGGTTCACCAGTGTTCTTGAATATTGGAACCACAGAAGATGACTTCCAACAGGCAAGGAAAGCAGGAGGAAGATAGGCAGAGGTTGTAGAGCTTAGAAAGGATAGAGGAGAGATCAGGGGCACAATTCTTCAAAACTATGATTGGGATTCCATCCCCGCCACTCGCTTTGTGAGGGTCCAGTTTTGAGATTATGCTAGAAATCAGCGAGGGCATGATGTGGACGTCATTTAATTGGGCCTCAGTTCTAGATGAGAAATCGGGTGTATGGATTCCAGACGAATCCAGCGTCGAATTGGTCGAGAATCTATGGGCAAAGCATTCACCCTTGTCCACTGAGGAGGTGGGGGAGGACCTCAAACTCATTTATTAGTGGGGGTATTGAGGACTTACTCTTACTAAGCATGCGTTTGCAGAGGTGCCAGTAGTCTTTGGTACCGAACTTGGGGGATGCTATGCGCTGCTTCATCCTGGCAGCAAACAGCATCTTAGCTTCGTTAATTGACGTTGGATTTGCATTCATGTCTTCTGAGTGGCTGGGGTAAGTTATGCCATATTTTAAAATATCCTTTTTACATGTAATTAAAAGCTTAAGATATATATGTGTGTGTGTGTATATATATATATATATATATATATATATAGCAATATTGCAACCGTGCCATAAATTAAGAAAAATGAATACAGCCATTTGTAGTAAAGGGCGTTCTTCCATGTTTCATTACAGTGAATGGAATCTGTAGAAATCTTGTGGTTATTGCCAAATATAAGGTTTTTAAAATTCATTTTCCTATAATTTTGAAGTGATTCAATATCAATAATGCTTTTGGCTACAAAATGAATTTTCATTTAAAAATTTTAAAAGGAGTTTAATGATAATATCAAAGTAAACAGCAAATCAAATTTTCTTCTCATGTAGAGTATATCTGAATTTCTTTTTCCATCAGGCTCAAATTATTTAGAAAGTATGTTTTTTACCTATTTTAAATTATCACTTTAAACTCTCCTGTCTAGATATATTATTATATATAGATGCTGAAAAATTGGTTGCTTCCTTCTGCTGCTCTAGAAAGTACCCTGACTCCTCTTGACATACTTTATCGTTACAAAAGTCAGATCAGACCCAAAATGGAGTATTGCTGCTGTATCTGGGCTGGAGCTACTCAATCCTCATTTTCCAAACTTGATTGTTCAAAATTGTTTAGTTTTGTGATGACAGACTTATTTTCCAATTGGCAGCTTTTTTTTACCACAAATACAATGTCACAAGCCTATCGCTACTCTTTTACTATTTCCATGGCAATTGTTCACTTAATTTCACCATTTCTGACCTTTTCAGCTAGGTTTCCCCATGCTACATCTATTGAGTTGAATCACCCATATTTCTTCTGTATTCCAATTGTCAGAAGGAAGTTCTGGACATATAGCCTTTTCACAAAAATTTCCAATTTTGTTAAACAGATTCTTACATGGATGCTTCCTTAAATGCTCTTCAAGTCAAGGATCAATCATTATTCATCTTCCTTATCTCTATTTCCTTCTAGATTCTCTTGCATTCATATCATACATCTCTTTTAGTAACCCCCTACCTTGAGTGGCTCTCGAGTTTTGTATTGGGTGAAATTTAGTAAAAATATAAATAAAATATTTTTTAATCTTTTTATTTTAAAAAGTTTCTAAAAAATATTTTGATTTTAAAAAACAATTTTGAACATATGCAAAAATATTTGCTCAAAATTTGCTTGTTTGGAAATTGTAAAAATTGTTTTACTTTCCAGTTTGAAGAGAATGAAAAGAAGAGGATGAAATCTGAAGCTGCTCGGTTGGAAGCAAAACATAAAAAGCAGTGGGAGAAACTTTTACTTGATAATGAAACTGCTCTCAGAGAACTTGAGCAATTACAGGTAAGTTTTAAAGCTTGTATACTGTTTCTCTCTTGATTGTCAACATCTGCACTCATAAATATTTGTTTTGATCTGGCTCTGATTGAAGATTCTAAAATTTGGTTGATAACATTTTAAAAATTTGGCATGTATCTTGAATTGTCTCAGAAGCTTTCTGCTGAATGAATACTAAATAATTTTTAATTAAAAGATAAGATTGAATTTATAATGGGAGTTTTCTATGGAAATGAATGTCTTAAAGGAGGATTGATTAGACACTTTTTGAAATTTGTCTCTAGGCTGAAAAGCGCAAGATGTTGATGGAACATGAAACACAGAAAATTAAAGAATTGGATGACCAGTACCAGAATGAACTCAGGGAATGGAAAAGTCAACTGGTTCCCAGGAAACAAGTAAGTTACTCTACTAATTTCTTTTTTTTTTATTTCAAACTTTTTGTTCTTGAACTTTTGTTTTTTTGCAGAGTACTATTCTATTTGAGGCGACTTGTGATAAGTATTACTTTTGCAAAAATAATGCTTTATTTTGGCCACAGCTATTTTGCAATTCTGATTCTTCACAGTTTCACTTTTTAAACTGAAATCTGAAAATGTAAAAGCCAGCTTTATTTTGGACCTAGTAGAGCACTCAACCAAACAGTCTGCAACATTTAAGTGCAGCATGGATTATTCCGTGTTTAATAAGAGAATCAATTGTTCATTACAGACTAATCTAATCTGTTGTATTATGGCCAACTTCAAGTGGATGGTTGGATTTTATTAGTGCAACCAATCATTTCATATTTGCTTGTCTATTTTATTCTGTGCCTTAAAATCAAAGGAAATTGTTGCAAGATGATTTTAATTATTAAGCTATGTGAGTATCTATGGCACATTTGAATGCCAATGTTTCAGCGTTTGAAGTTGATGAAATGCTGGAATAATAACCGAGACATTTTATTTTGCAAAAACTAATGCCCATTCAGTTGTATTTAAGTTAGCTTAATGAACTTTGAAAATATTTTTCTATTTTTGATTTGTTTGTTTTTATAGACTATTATTGTCTTTACAAAGATATGATTTGTTTATTACTTTCTCTTTTAAGCATTTTAAAAGTGGATTTCTTTCCATAAGTGTTACATGAAAATATAATTTTTCTATTTATGCAAGTAAATAAAATACCAAAAATGGAAACTATATTATGTGTATTTAAAAATTTGTTTTACTTGTTAAAATTATTTTTGTTAGAAACCAAACTTAGATAAAGGCCTGTAAGAAGTCCTATTTATTTGCTGTATAAAAGTATTCATTCACTTTAGAATTTATTTGTATAACCACACGAAATGCAAGGAAAAAAATAATGAAAATGTTCTGTTGTAGTTATTAACATTAATAATTTTTTGCTTTGTTGTAATTGTTCTGGGGTTTACTTTGCATTTGCTTAGTTTAATGAAATATTCAGTCTATGCTTGTATAAGCAGTAGTATTGCCTGAATTGTTAAAAACAAACAAGAAAAACTGTCCTTAAAGATTTAGAACTTTAAAAAGATAGGTTCATTATAGAATTTTGTTGTTGCTTCATTTAAACAGTAAACAAATTATTTTTTTACTTTTCTATTTCTTTATTACTATATTCTAATGGGAGAAGATTTGTTACAAGATATTTCTATTCTGTTATTGATAGGCATAATCTTCAATAAAAGAATATACATTTTAATAGTCCCCCATAATCTGAACATTTATTGATATCAAATGAAGTTGTGTTCCTTTTTAGTCTAACAATATGTTAGTCTAATAATTTTTTCCCAAATTTCTGTTCGTTCATCATGTCTGTATTGATGAAATTGTCCATTGCCCATATTATTTTGGGGGTTTGTCTTCATGCCGAGATGCAGTGTGGAGAGTAACTTGAGATTTGTGATTATTTATAGCTATCAGAATCAATGCTGACCCTACCTGCGTAGAGGTAAGTGACCTTTGTTAGTGTGATATCACCAGTTTAATTCCTCCCGTTGCTACCACATTAGTTCTTGGCTCAGTGTTTTGAAAACGCCTTAATCATCAAATAGCTTATTCTGCTTTTAAATAGTTCATTTAAATACATTAATAAGTTACTATGTGTATTTTTGTGGATGAAATTGTCTTGTTTTAGGGTTTCATCTTTGTTAATCTAGTTGCTCCTAACAACTAATTTGAGGATGTTGTTATTTTAGACATTATCGGCTTATCTCTTAAGTAAATTTCTGATTTGATCATGTTAAATATTGTTAGCAGGAATTACAAAAATTCACAGTGGATTGAAGTTATGATTTTTTTTATTCATTTAAAAACTTTTTTGTTTAAATATTTTGTGTTTTTTTTAGATTGCCAAAACCCATTAATATTTTTTTTTATTTTCAAAAGTTTAAAAGAATATAACACTTCTTGAACAATCTATTACTGAAAGTCACTATCTTTTAATATAGTTTGTGGTATTCATGACTGCAAGAAGTTTTTTTTTATAGTTGCTTAATTATTTGATATTTTTAAACATATAGTTTACATAAACAGTGGTTAGTGATGCTTTTTGTTTGTATATATTCCTAATAAATTGGTTTCCTCATTAGCTTTGACGATTTAAAAATTGGATATAATGTTCATTTGTTGCCTTACTCTTTACTTTCTTTTCAAATGTCAAGTTAAAAACTTTTGTCAAAAAGCTAGAAATAGGATTGATACTTGTGTCAATTTTCTTGTATCTATCATAAACAGTGAGAGGATTTTAAACCAATCTTGTACGTGTTCTTAAAATTCTGCTTATGTATTTTCCTCATTACATAAGTCAGTCAGTTAAGTGCCATACATAATACATGCTTCAGCATTTATAACTTACTAGGTAGAGGATTTTTCCACAGTGGGCTGCTGTCTTTCTGTGCTTTCTGTCAACCAAGGCTATAGGACTCAGTCTGTCCTTCTATTCAACCCATAGCTTGGAGGGGGTGGGTTTATGTGTTTCCTAGGGGTATTTGCATGTAAGTGAATATAATAATCCCAACTGGAATTCAAACTCGGCTCTCCCATTTCTTATTTGGGACCATTATCCATTATACCACATAGCACATCCCCCATTTTACATAGGACTTTGTAATTTTTTCAAAGGTTAAATTTTAATCATAAAGTGATGTTGGGTAGATATTTAGTGAACAAATTAAAATTTAAATAAAACTACAGAATCCTGGTCAAGTGAAATAGCAGGTATTATCTGAAAATGTTTTTAATATTTTATATATTATTCATATTGACTATACAACCAAAGTATGGGTAAATTTGATGATTGAGACAAAGTTGCAAACAGCTATATCATAGGTTTCTTGCCCGATTAAAAAAAATATTCCACCAAATGGTAAATAAGTTTTGTTTCCTGTGATTTTTATTAGTTAGTTCCTTCCCCATTTTTAGAGATTTATAGCTAGGTCATTTCTTTTTTTTGTCTTCTCACTTCCTTTGCTTGTAGTTGAGTTGAATATTCCCTTATAATGCCTTGCAGAAACTGCCAATTTTTAGTTTTCTTATGTTTTTCATAAAAAGTAGCTTTCAAACCCAACATTCTTATAAATATTTGCATAGCTTGTACACAAACACACTACTACTACTACTACTACTAGTGTCCACTTTCCCCAATGTCTACAAATATTTGTGACAAGTTGGGGTAATAGAAAAGAACAAAACTGTCATATTAAATTTTCAATCTTATTTAAATCACATTCCAATGCTAGTTTTTGAATCTAGAAAATGTATTGCCGCTTGAAGAAAATAATTAGAACAAATCCTTACCTTGCATACGTTGCACTTAACTTTTACAATATTTTTAACATGTTTAGTTTAGTAAGCAAATGCCTTTGTTTAACCTAAATGTCAAAACTTTAATGTAAACAAGTGAAAAAATACATTTTTTTTTAAATGAAATTGTTGAATTGAATTTTAAAGTCTTTTTTGTATTAGAGACCCAATGAATGTGATAAAAAATATTTGTAATGTCAAGGAAATGTTTAACCATATTCAACTTTTGTTCTGTTCTGAAATGTTCTGATCCACATAACATATTAGATGAGATTTGTTCCAATAAAATTTTACATAAGACTATATTAGAAATTTTAGTAAATCATTAATATCAGTCAATACTCTGTCTTAATTTCTGTTTTGTTATTGTTCTCTCTCTTTGATAATATTTTCTTTTTATCATATTCCCTCACACTCAGTAACCCTCAAGTATCTTAGTGGCTTTATTGTCTTGCTTGGAGTGAAATGATTAAAAAAATTACCTGGATTACGTATAAATTTTTTTTTTTAATTGCACGAACATTATCATGCTCAGTTTAAAAAACAAACTTCCTTTGACATTGAGAGAATATTTTAACCATAATCTGCTTAGAAATGTTTTATTTGATTGTCTACTTCAAGCAAGGTATTCAGTTCCACTCTGTTTTGCAGTATTCATTTGATTCATTTTTAAATGACATATACAAAACTATATAATTTTTTTGGTTGTAGAATTATTTACTTTGAAGAACTAACTTCTGAATTCAAACTTTCTCTCTCTTCTCTTCAGCATAGTGTTGTGTTATGAGACTTCAGTTATTGTAGTAAATGTTCTTAGTATTTAATTTTTTTTCTTTTATTTACAAAGATGAATTATATTTAGTGTTTAAAATTTGATTATATTTCTTATTGAAAGTATATTAAACATAAGGATATTGATATTGCAAGTCCATGCATATTATCTTTAATCAACATTTAAAATTATTTTAGTAGTTAGAATAGGAAGGAACAAAATTCCTTTCAGACAGATGTGTGTAAATTTCTATATAAAGCTCTAACAATCTGGATTGTAAACATCTTACTGTTCTTAGTATTTTTTTTTAATTTTGATCATTTTTTTTTTTTTGCTTTCTCTTTGATGGAGTTCCTTCCATATAGATCATTATCATCATCCTTTATTGCTACTTATTATGAGTTTGATTGTAAGGGGGGAAAATTTCTCTTGGATATCTGCCCATCCCCAGCTTCATTATTGATATTTCAGGTGAATTGTTTGCCATTTGACACCCCCTCCCCCCCCCCTTCTCTCTCTCTCTCTCATATATGCCTGAGGAAATATTCTATTTTCTTTTCATTTGCTCATTCAGGTGATAAAGGAATCAACAATAACCTCTTTCTTTTTAACTCTTTTCTGAAGATTGGCTACACCCACACATTTCTGGCCAACTTCTGTTTCCAATGCTGTTAACATCATGACTTTCACAATTACTGCCTTCACCAAGGCTTCTTATGGCCGCCACCACCACCACCAATACGCCTACTGTTATAATAGCAGTTGTAATAGTTATAGGAATGACTTCTATGTTTGATATTGCTATTATGGTGACCATAATTTTCTTATATTATTGTTGTCATAATGATTTTCTAATTCATAAATAATTTTTTAGTAAACTTAATGGAATATAGCTTTACTTATTTGAAATTCTCTCATGAGGATGAGTTTTACTGCTCTTATCACTAGTGTAAATGCTGTTCATCCTAAACAGATTTTCAGCCTGTTATCTTTGGATAAAGTTTTTGTCTATAAATTCTTATTAGAGCTGTTTTTTTTTTTTTTCGTAGTAGTTCTCTTCTTTCCTCACTTGAACGAAAAAAATTGCAGTCTTCAAATGTTTTTAGATCTTGATATGTACAACAGAATATTAACTAAATGTAATATATATATAAATGTATCAAAATATTTTAAGGATTTGAACAATGATGAAATACACACAAAGTTGAGAAAACATTAATTAGGGGTCTTATCACCAAAGTAAATATTCAAATTTCCTTTGAAGAAAGAAATCATCTGTGGCACTAAAATAACAACTTGCAAAGAGGAGTTATTTTTTTGTGCCAGCAAATAGTGGCAGCATACTTTGTAAAAGGAAGGCAGCAAAAAAAAAAAAAGAAGAAAAAAAAGCAAATGTCTGTCTTATTAACTGTTGTTTTCCAGTTTAAGCAATTCTTTTTAATGTTGACAAAATACCTATTACAAAAACATCAGATGTGTGTTCAAAATTTGTCTGCCAGTTTGTTTTTTCTTTTTTTCTCTTTGTTTTGTTTTATGTAATAAAATTTGTAGGTTTATTTAATTCATTTAGATTTTGAGCCAAGCAATGTTGCACAAAAAATCTCAGGGTTGGTTTTAATTGCTATATAGAATATTTTTGCCACAGATTTCATAACTTGACACAAATCGTACTAACAGATTTTTTCATTAAACTTTGTTAGGAATATAAATATAAACATTTACATTTTTAAGTGTGTAGTTAACAAAATGGATTCTTTCTGTATATTGCTTCACCTGTATTTTTTTTAAATACAGCAACTGCAATGATTGTAGTTAATCCATAACATCAAAAAAATGATGGCAATATTTAAATAATTTTGCAGTTGCAAATATTGCATGAGTAATCTAAATTTGTATCTATACAGTTATTTTTGTCCTATAATTTTAGGATTCACGATAAAAAGAGAATGATCATCATGGCTGTTAGATATATGCAAGGCATGCCCAGAACAGAGATTATTAACGGAAGCTGGCTTAATGTAATATTACATGGCATGTGTCAAATTTTAATATTTTCATTTCTCTTTCACATGTATTAGGAATATTAGCATAGGGCAGTTTCCAATCTGACACAGAAAATAAAAAGGCATGCCATGCTTGTGACACCAGCTGTCAAACACAGCATTTTGGAAAGGACTGCTGCTTGAAAGTGTCCAGATGAATAAGAGGAATGACAAATGGATTTATGTAAACCCCATGAAGGTATCCATGGCAATATATTTTAAGGATTTTAAGCAATGTCATACTGCTCCACTTCTTTTAGAAACATTTTAGGGTCAAACCCACTGCAAGCATCAAGATGCTGGGGACACAATGTTCAAGCCTTGGATTGAGGTGCTGCCTGTATGCATTCCAGAAGGAATCTGCTCCTCCCCACATGATCCTGGAGTAGCTGACCGAGAATTTTCATGGCTCATGTCAACCCGAATATGCAACCAATTAGCTCTCCTGAATTGAATCCCCTGGACTACTACAGATGCGAGTGCTATCATAAAGAAAACCAAAGAACATGTTGAAGGCAGGCATCTTGAATGTTAATCACTTGAGCTGAGCATATTGTTGTTGCTGTTTGTTTTTATATATATATATATATATATATATATATATATATATATAGTATGTCAGCCCTGTCTTGGGCCTGATGAAGAAGGAAATCTTTGTTCTTTTAATCGCAATTCATAAAAAAATCTTGAACGTTCTATTTTTATTTATTATTTTTTTAAATTAATGATTTGAGAATTGGATAACCCTTAATATTATTTTGGTGTTGGATATTTAGTTTTATTTCAATTTTCTTCACAGAAATTGGAAGAAGAGTTTTTCCATCAAAAGGAGGACCAAGAGAAATTCTATGGTAGCGCCCTGAGTTCTGGAGACGGCCCTACTTCTCACTCCACCCTCAGTCCAGGAAGTCTACGAAAGAAGGACCCTTCGTCTGCCCGACATTCTACAATCATTTAAGACTTTACATATATTTTGATTGATATCACTTCGAAATGTTGAGATGATATTTCAGTATGAAAAAAAAAATGCAAAAATAAACTCAATTTTTTTAAAAATTTTATTTTAAATGGCAAAGAATGGTGATTTCTGAAAAGAAAAGAAAAATGGGGATGGGGGTGAAAAGCAACTGAAATAAATACCAAAATCCCTGCTTGCATCTCAGTAGATTAATGGTAGTTTTTAAACATATTTTATTCAGTTATAGACCCTTCCTACTTTCCTCACATATCACATTTTTCTTAGGCACTCATTACATCTTCTGTGTAACTTCTCAAGAGTCAATTCCATTAGTTGGCACCAGAGATTTGATATTTTTTTCCCTTAACACCTGGAATCTAAAATCATAATCTTAGATTTTAGAAATAAAACTGTATGATTTATAAAAACTTAATGAGCTTGAGGCTTGTATACAGACTGTGATAGAAATAGGTATAAAAAAAAAATAATCCTATCCATTGAGTTTAAGCATTTCCAACTGAAGCATTCATATCTGATTAAGAAATAAAGGTAGTTAAAATATATTCAACACACACACACACACAGAGCCAAGAATTCATTTAAACCTTTTACCTGGGCTCTTCTGTTATCTCTTAACAATTATTCAATAAAAAAGAACGGGTTTATTTGCTACTTAAAATCCATCCTGGAAAGTTAGTGAAGAATTTGGAATTTATGCTTTTTAATTCCAAAGATAATGCTGTTTACAGAACTTTGTTCAAGTCTTTATAACAAGTTCTGGTTGCTACAGAAACCCACATAACAAAGAAGGGCAAAAAACATAATTCAGTATTGATATCCATACTCTTGTGTATTTGAGAAATATTGAACATGGAAATGTTTTGTTTTTTTTTAAAATTTTTTAATGTTAATTTTAATTTTTTTTTTTTTTTTTTTTTTTATAGGAATTTGCATTTTCTTTGCTATTTTTAGTAACAATCTCTCCTGAGACGAATAGGGTGATGTGCACGTTTCAAATGTCATCCTTCTAGCTCTGGATGATCATTATCAAATTGCAGTAGATGCTCCTATAAAAGGTGGAGTATATTTAGCAGATTAAAATTAGGGCAAAACAAGATATAGAATATTGAGTTCATTGTATGAATTCCAACTTGCTGTAAGTATTCACACATGCAGAAAATCTGTTCAAAATGCTTAAACTTTGTAAATCATCAAAGTGAGGTTTAAATGCTTCTGTCCTACCTTATCAGACATATTTCCACTGCTTATTTTTTTTTTTTTTTTAATAAAAATAAGAATTCTGTTAAGAATAGTAGGAATGATTTTTCACATGAAGGATATATATGCCTCTGGGTGGAGGATCATTTTTTTTTTTTTTTTTTGTTTAAGGATAACTGGTGCTGAAGTCTCTGTGGAATGGCTGTAAATTTCTTGAAGAAAGCTATCAGAAGGAAGTGAAAGTAGCAACATTTTATGCAGGTATATCTAGAATTTTTTGCCTGGTGGAGTGTTAATCTGGCCATTAAATTCCAATTGTATCTGTTTGTTGTACTCTAGAAATTTTACTTTATACCTAAAGGGACAAGAAGTGAAAACATATTTCCTAATTTTCAAAGAATCATTTATTTTAAACATTTTAGAGTTTTTAAATCTTTGTTGTATGTGTGTGTGTGTGTATATATATATATATATATATATATATATATATATATATATATCCCATTTTAGAAAACCAAGTAAAATGGTGTGAGGGTGGATTATTTTTTATCACCCTACCTCTAAGAAAAAGAAAAGAGAATCCATCCACATACAGGATTTCTCAATTTGCATAAATATCTGCCATAATTCCATTCATTTTTTTTTTTTTTTTTTTTTTTTTGCCTGGTCTGTGGATTTATTGGGATTTTTCCCAATTAAATACCTCTTCTTCCTTTGTCTGCATTTTCATCCCATTCCAGGTGGCTTCTGTGATAGCCTCTCCTCTTCCTCCATTGTTATTGTGAAAATTGTTTGCTAGAGGTTAATTGAAATTTCTGTTAATTTTAGTATGGAGATTTTCCACAAATTTTTTCCCATCTATAAATTGTTCCCTTTCCTCTATACTTGATTTGCAAGTTCCAATGTTTTCTTTTTGTCTCTCTCTCTCTCTCTCTCTCCTTACTTTTTTTTATAATAATATTGTCTTCTTCCTGTGGTGGTAGTAAAAACATTTGTTATTATTATTATTATTATTATCCATGGTAATCCTCTTTCAAATCTTAGTTCAAATTTCTGATCATCAATTAATTATTTCTTATTGAACAAACAATTATGTTTGCTTTCATTTTTTATTTTTTTCATAATATATATAAACTATATAATACATCCATAAATATACCAAAAATACCACATTAACCTTTTGCCTCATCAAAAGTAAATTTCTTTTAAATTCTTGAAAAATATTGAAACTCAATTGAAATTTTCCAGCCACTTAAAAAGCCAATTAATTTTTTTTCCTTTAAAGTTAAAAATAATGTAAAGATCTTAGTTATTCCAAGTTTCTGAATTTCACTGTTGTTCTAAAAGAAAACTTGGGGCCATCAACGAGGCCAAAGGTTGATAATTTTATTGTACATAAAAAGAACATTTGATTCACTTCTGCTAAGGATGACCAGCAGGAAAACAATAACGCCCACTACAAATAAATGGATGGCTATTTGGATCAACTTGGATTTATTTAAATTGAACATAAATATCTTTTGTGAGGCCAAGGCAGTTACAAGCAGGAGCTTTCATACATATTTTGGTAATTATACATTGAAACGCTTACAATGCACATAGTTTGCAATTTTCTTATGATGCAAGAAAAATACGTACATCAAAAAGTTGCAACTAAATAATAATGATTTTCTCTATATATTTTTTTTATATTTAATTTTTGATATTTTCTCTCTAACGATAGTCATACATTTAGGATAATGTTGTAAATCCTCTTTAACAAACAATTGTCCTGGCCTTGTTTTCTGAAAAGATATCTATATGCAACCAGTAATATTCCTTTTATGCTACATCAGCATTTCTTTGAAGTAGTTTTTGCCTATAAGGAAATGTGTAAGTTGGCCTTTTATGGAAAAGCCCAATTTGAAACACAAAGGATTAAATCTTTTACTTACCTGGTCTTCCAAACTGTGATGTTCCTTCTATTATTGTTGGGTGTTGCTATATTGATATTATATTTTCCATTAATGACACCTAACTCCTTTTCTACCTTAACTAAAGCCTTCATCTCAGATTACTAGTATTTCTGTAAGATTCCAACAGTCTTTGACTGAAATGTACAAGAAGCAAACATTGTCTTAAAATTTTGTCCATTTAAACCTATTTACCTTCTGTCAGCTTACAGTACAGACTGCCGCCTTCTGACTTTGGTGCTTTCATTTCCTTAAACTGACAAATATTTCTCGGCTGCCAAATGCTCTGCTCAGTTTTATTTTATTTTGTTTTGGTCAGCTTATTCAACTCCAGTGATGAAAGAAAAGCATAGGAACTATTTCTTCAGATCCAAGCATGTTCGCTATAAAATTATGTTTAAGTCCAAAATTTGACTGATGTGAATATCGAATGATTTAAAACAATTAATTTAATTAAATCCACGGGAGTGGCTTTTATTTAATTTTAAGTTTTTATCTCATCTTTTGTATAACAGTGTTTTTAATTTATTTTCTTAAAAAAAAAAGGTTAATCTTTTTGAGTTTGTTATATTTTCCAAAAGAAAGGAAAAAATATCTTGTTTGCTTGATTTAACATGTTAGTATTGTTTTGTTTTTTTTTGTTTTTCTTTTGCTTACTCTATAGTCTTTATATTTGAACTATTAGCTTTGAAGAGTCCTTTCTATAAGTGCAGTACTTTTCTTAGTGTATGTGTCTATTCTGTATTTCAGGAGATGTTGTAAGAAACTCTCTTGTCAATTTGTGGTTCTAGCTGAGATTTGTGGGTAGGAAAAAGTAATTCTTTTACTTTGTTGTTTTCTGTTCATCTACTGTTTATGCCATCAGGAATCAATATTGAACAAATACTTGGGAAGGGTGTGGCAAAGTGGTAAGAAAGGAAGCTGCTTTTCTATTTATAGAAGTCCTAAATGTATTAACCACTGTGTTCTTACTTGACCTTTACAGTAAATACTTGGCTATATGCATTTTGATATACCATTCACTCATTCATGGGAGAAAAAGAAAAATTCCAATGAGAATAAAAGCAAAGTCAAGGAGGGAAAAAAGGTTCTCCTGGACAAATGTAATAATAATTTTATGGCACACTCAAAAGTCTTCATTCCAACAAGTTTATTCTGAATAAGTGTTTTTATTCGTAAACGGAAAGATTACTTTTCACAAAGATGCAGATATATTTTAAAACTATTTTTGAAAAGATCTTTTGTTATTTTTAAAGAGAAAAATGCATCTATCAAGTACAGTATGTTCTCTCTGCAAAATACTTTTTTTTAGGAAGAAGAGAAATACGTCTTTGTACATTTGTATTTGGTAGTCAAGTGTTGTTGCAAACTTGTAATTTTGTGTTGTCTAGTCAAGATTTGAACCCTCTTCTTTACTGGATGCTTTCTCCAAGATCATTAACTGTCCTGCTTGTTTGTATTGCTTTTTAAAGCTTCATCCTTTTCTTCTGAGAAGAAATTTGTTTATGATAAAGCAGCAGTTGTAGGATCATTGAGGAGAGAAGTGAGAGTTGATACAAAAGGCTGTTAGCTATAGACATTTGACTGCAGGCCCAACAAATGTCTATTTAGATAATTAGAAAACTCATTCAACTTTGACATGCAATCTTATTTACTTAACAAACTCACTGGAACTGACAATCCCCCTTTAGATTTCTACAAACTCAATATATGACAAACATATAAATCTTGAGCCGAATATAATCAGACAGACAATTTGTGTGTTTTGTAGAAAATTAAGAGGCATGGTGTAAAATCAGTTCTGCTTTATAGAAGTAATTTCTTTCAATAGTTATCAATAATTTTTGTTTTGTGTTCTCATTTTATATTTTATTCTAAATGACTAGATATTTTTTTGTTAATGAAAATAATACTTATAACAAGTAAGAAATAATTGGCTTCATTTCGGATCACTCTTTGACTAGCACTTCTCTGATTTCGTTTTTATTTTGTGCTTTAACAAATCTTGTGGATTGATTTAAAGTTAAAAAGCCAGACCCTTACCTTGATATTAGAGATTTTTCTCTGAAATTGTTTAAGCTTTATCTCTGTTAGTTTCATGCCCTGCTAGAATTTGGGTGCATGAGATCTTCCATACTTGAGATTTTAGCATGACTTTCTCTCCTGCACCTCCACCCCAATGTGTGTATAAAGTTTTTTTTCTTTTTTCTTGCTTTTAATGCAGAATTCTGAAAGTCTCCATTATTTTTTCTTTTCTTTTATTTTTTCAACCTTCTTGGTTGATTACTTTGGACATATCTACATTTTAATATTTTTTCCTTAGAAAGAAAAACAAAAAACAAAAATTATTTGCAATCATGTCTTATGTTGTTAGTTTGAATTAATTAAAATGAGAAATCACTGAATTAATTGAGTTGCATTTTTTCTCTTTTCAAATTGTATGCATTTAATTTTTGTTTTCTTTTCTCTCGTAATTTTTTCACTGAAAAATTCTTTCCTTTTGAAGCTATTATTTTATAAGAGTGAATGTTCGCCCTTTCCAAGCAGAATTTTTTTTTTCTTTTTTTTCTTTTTCTTTTCTTTTTTTTTTTTTTTTTTTTTCAACATTCCATTGTCAGTTTTAATTAGTGTAAATACTATCAGGCCAGTGATAAGTGTTAATTATGACATTTTACACTTGCTCCTGATGATTACACAAAACATACTTCATTGTTTGATAAAAAGGTGGAAAGTATAAATATTTGGGGAACTGATATAAATAGTTGGGTTAAAGTTTTATAACATTTTGGCATTTCTTTCTGTAAACATTTTATTTTTCACTATTTCAGAAATTGGAAAAGGGCAACATCACTTCCCAATCATAAACAATAGAAAACCTTTTGTTTGTTTGTTCTTCTTTATAAATTATGTAAACAAAAGAAGTCCCACTCCTTTCCCTTTTCGATGCAAGTAAATAAAATAGAAGCTTCCAATTTGGAAATAACCTGAAACATGACTCCCACAGCAAAAAGAAAAAAAAACCTGGTTCTCTTCCTGACATTTATTGATTTATTGATTAACTCGACTTTCCCCAGTAATGTTTTATATCCATTTTAATGTTAACATTTTAACAAAGAACAAAAGTTCTTACCCATTCTTTCCTCGATCCCCCCCTCCACTGTCCTGATTCTCCAACTCATTGAAAAGAACATCCTTTTCTCTAACCCAGGAAATATCAGCAGAGCTTGTACATTGAGTTGTAATAAGAAAACATTTGTCTGAGCTGTGATGTATATTAAACATTTTGTATATTTTTTTGCCAATATTTTTTGGTAAACTCTTCCTCCTGCTCATCCTGTTCAATAAAGGTCGATTCAGTAAGTTTCAAAGAACATATTATTAATATGACCAGTTGATGAAATGTTTCCTTTTTTACTGATCATAAAGGAATGTCTCTTCTACTACTGTTATTGCTACTACTACTATTACTACTATTATGCTTTGCTTACTGGAGCCCTGCGTGGCTCTTCATGAAAGCAATTTCACTTTAGTTGGACATTTAAAATGTATCCAAATAGAATTCGTATTTGGAAAGATTATAGACCTTTGGAAAATAAAGAAAAAAATATGAAAGAAAAAATGAACCTGTTAATTAAAAAAAAAATTAATAAATCTTTTTTTTTTTTTAATACTTCATTTAAATGAAATAAAAGTTTCTGTAAAAAGCATGGCTATTATGTGATTTCATTCATCTATTATAACTCTTAAGAGCATATGATGAGACATAACATGCTTTTAAACCATAACAAAGAGATTGTGTTTTTTTATATATATATATATATATATATATATATATATATATCAGTTGAAGTCAGTAAATAACTGCCTCCGAAGGCACGAAACAACAAAAAAGTGCTCAATAAATTCATGAGAAAGTAGTGAAAATAAACTCACAAATTGTGGAATATACACCAAGATACCTGGGTTTCAACTCTTAGGTATCATCAGGCACATGTGCGAAAATTCCAAAAAGTCACTCCCAAAATACACCAACACTAGAAGAGTGGGAGGAAGGGAAGAGGAGGAGAAGAAGGAAAAAAAAACAAATTGGAGGTGGAAACTGAACTCATTCTTTACCAAAAAGGGGCGAAGACTGACAAAAAATAGAAACTCATCCAGGTTTGTATGTACCCTGCATTTCTTTTTTAAGATGCCTACATCTTGACATTACTTTGTTTTGCCCATTCAACAATTTGCCTTTGTTTTTTATATGTTATTATGGCCAATTTTTCTTTCTGGCACAGTCTACAACAAATATCTCCATGATTCTTTCCAGCTTTTACCTTCCTTAAGATGTTTCACTTGACACACGGGTTTCTTTCATAAATTTCTTTAAACTTAAACACACTGTCCGCCAGCCTTATATCACTTCTGTGGCCTTCTGACCTGAACGAAGAGGTATAGATGTAAAAGCGCTTTTTAAATGGACCCTTGGTACAGCCAGTGTACACCTTCTTGAAATTACTACTTTCATTGCTGACCGCAGCCGTGCATACAGTGCTTTCAGTACAACATTTGCCGTTCAATGGATAATCATTCCTATTTCTACAATTACATGTTCTTCTGGTTCTATCTTCTCTTTCTATATCCAATAATCTGGTATTATTGGATTATATAATTCTTTCTAAACATCTAGAGCCACTCTAACTTAGTTTGATATTATTCTTATTGAATATCTTAGCTAACTCTGAATTTACTGGAAAATGCTTGTCCAGGATTTTGAAGAACATCTTACTAATTTTTATTTGTAATTGTTGGTTAAATGGTGGATTGAACCATATTACCTTCATATTCTGGGGTCCACTTCTGGTCTGTGCTTGAGGAGTGAACACCAAACTTGCTGTGTGCCTCTCCTCTTTTAGCACTTTTTCATAAGTTACTTTCTTCTGATTAAATATTTAATTCATGGATGAATTATTTAAGATTCTACATTGTACTCCTTTCTGAATTTGCTTGATTATTGATCTACAATGGTTTGACTTGGTGTTAATGTATCTGATAACTGTATTTGGCTTTATATAAGGCAAAACTGTGGCATGTCCTACATCCTGATATTAGGCGATTTTTGTGCCCACTTCAACTGTGATACTAAATCCTAATTCTTTAAAGATTTTATGAATATTTTTATGGATAGTATCATCATTCAATATAAAGCATTTGCTTAGGAACATCCCTGTTGCTAGTATCCATGAATACAAACTTTTTCTGTTGAATAAAATTGTCTTTTGTTGTCAGAATGAGGTGAAAAGCTCTATTTATGCTTAATATATGAATAAAGTTGATAATGGGAGCATTTACCACCTGAAAAGCAATAGATATTCACCCATAGTAGAAGAGTTGTCCAGATTAGAAAAAGATGTGTTGGATATCATAGAAAATTGAAAGTTCAGACAATGAATGAACTATTAGAAAAAATATCAAAGAAATCAAGAATAAGAAGAAAATATTGGTGATGAGAGACAAAATGAGGAAAATCTACTTCATGGACCCTGATAATTATAGAAGCAAAGTTGCTAATGAAGTCACTGTTTTATAAAAAAGCACTTTTAGATAGATTTATATTCTTTTCCAAGGGTATTTGTATGAAAGTGAATATAATGAACCCAACAGGAGTTTCTCGCTAACCAACCATTACACCACTTACACACACACACACACACACACACACACACATATATATATGTAATTCAAAATGAAATACTAATAAATTATATGAATGTTGTAGTGGACATTGAAACTTGATAACTTTTGAGTTGCAGTATATATCACATACATATACATAATTTTATATATAACACACACACACACACACACACATATAATTTTTAGCAAATAAGCTGTCATACCTGGCTACCCAGATTTCAATGATGAGGTATTTTCAGGCAAATGATGAAAAGAACAACCAATACGACACTGTGAGCCGAAAGCTTAGAACCAAATTAATAAAAAAATATCCAAATGTTGGAGAATTTTTGTCTTTATTTTCAACTGAAATTAAAGCCAAAATATGACGTTTAGAATGGCTTATGATTAAACATAATAGACATTCATTGTCTTTTATATTTAACAGTATATGTTTAGAAAATTATTTGCTGCCTCGATACACTATCTATATATATATGCGTGTGTAATTGTTTAGACATGTTAAATTAAATTTTCCTTTTGTTAATGTTTTTTTCTTCTTTATTGTTGTGTGATCTTTAGTGTGTTGGAGTTTATTTGGAAGAGGAACTCAAAATTTGGTTTCCAAGTGCATTCAATCACAGTTGATCATTACCAGGGGAGATGTTTGCTTTATATTTTGTGTATTAATTGTTTGCTTTTATTAAATTGGGTGCAAAAATAATAATCCTGTTAGAAATGAAAATACCTCTCCTGATGAGGATCAATGATGATTGAAAGTGCTTGAAAACCAAATTTAGCTTTCCTCTTCCAACAACTTGACCTTGACATGTGAAAGGTCATGCCACAGATGGAAAGAATCCCACAAAAGATTATAAAAGAAAAAGAAATAATTTCTGTACTATTTAAAATAATTGTTGATACCTCTTGACAAGTGGGCAGAACAGTTACAAAAACGTTCATCTATGAAACTTTAGAAACAAGGTGCTGAATATAACATCAATGAAATTCTATTTGTATTGACCATATATATATATATATATATATATATATATATAATATATGATTTATTTAGTTTTTGGTCATAATTAAATTAGATCAGTACACAGTTGTATTAAGTGTTCAATACAATTATATTGTAGAACTTTTGAGTATTTTTCATTTGTAAATGAGTTATTATGCAACCCACGTTTCTACCTGTTATGTTGCATGTAAGAATTATTGTGAAATCAATACAAACAACGTAATTGTATAAAATAGATGTATTACCAGGAAGAGAAGTATTTACAATGAGGTCGTTAGTAGAATACAGAACAAGGGTTTAGTAGAACGTATTGTCGTGAGACGTAAGAGTCTGACCAATAGAACACTTCCGGTCCAATACCGGAAATACCCGACTGACTTGTTCACTCGGCTGACTTCCGAGGTCTTCCCCGAGGTATTATCACCACTCCTTTATGTAGTGCTTAGCACAGTCCATTACTGTAGACAAAGGTGGAGAGTGCCCCAACGCTACCTTTCGCTGTCTTCACGTGATTTACAATAATTGTTATCTAATAACTTGTTTGCAAATGAATATAATATTATATATATATATAACGCCAAAACCAAAACTGATCCTCCAATTATTTGCATAAGGCTTATTGTCTGAATATACTGTAAATGATAATAATTTTATATTAGGGTTATTTTCTGGATATATTGTAAATAACTCCTCATCCCAGAAATTCAGACATTCTCTGATATTATGCAGGTATTGCATTTGCTTCAAATATTTATTAGAATTTTGATACATCCTTTTAGAAAAGCCTGTTTACATTTCTATCAATAGCTTATGAATCCCTGTCTCTGAGCTGCCCTATAAAGTCTCTAACTGCAGAATCCTTGTCAGGCTCTTTTATAAATGCAAGAAAGACCATTTGATACATTAACTTTTATTTTTCTATAACAGTCTTTACTAGTATTGTTCTTAAAACATATTCCTTACAGTTTTGTCTATTATTGTTTACATTGGAGTCAAACATGGAGTGTATCTGAAAATAACTTTTTGATAAATGCAATTGAATGAATAACTTTCAGTAGACCAGGTTCTAAAAGATTTTTTCTAAATTTATAAAAATTGAAACTGATAATTTACAAGGTTATATTGCATGGGAACTGTCCTTTATCATTATTTAATGATGAAATACACACATTTTTTCCTTTAATTCGGATCTTAATATCCAGGCATAGAGAATGATTGAGAAAAGCCATTGCATGCCACTAACTGATCTTTGATTTAAAGCAAATAGTCTTGTATTTCCTCAGGATTTTCAGTTTTACAACAGCTGCCATTGTTTGTAAAAGCTTTTGAAATTTAAAAAAAAAAAGTCTTATCAACTACTATTTGTGAGATTCATATTTTTATTCTCATGGCTGTGTAAATGGCATCCATGTTGCTTTTTCATTCTAGAGTTCATTAGTTTTTTTTGCATTAAAAGAATTCCAGAATCTAACAGATTCTGAAACTTCTTGTCAGTGGTTCAAGCCAGTCTATAGCAGTTTGTTTTTCCTTTTATTATTGATACATATTTCTCTTTTTGACATTGTGACATTTTTTATTGCTATCGCCCGGTTCACACTCCACCCACGTCTATTGAACAGATGAAGAGGCCCATCCCTTGTTCCCTGTTTAGGATGTGGTTTCCGGCTTTCTCCTTTCCAATCTTTTTACTCCTTTTTCTTTTTTTTTTTTCAATTGGAGTAGATAGACTAAACTATCGCCCGGTTCACACTCCACCCACGTCTATTGAACAGGTGAAGAGGCTCATCCCTTGTTCCCTGTTTAGGATGTGGTTTCCGGCTTTCTCTTTTCCAATCTTTTCACTCTTTTCTTTTTTTTCTTCAATTGGAGTAGATAGACTAAACTATCGCCCGGTTCACACTCCACTCACTTCTATTAAACAGGTGAAGAGGCTCATCTCTTGTTCCCTGTTTAGGATGTGGTTTCTGGCTTTCTCTTTTCCAATCTTTCCACTCTTACGTAGCCCCCTGCACATCAATGGCGTTATCGCCTTGCTCGAGGTGATATGATTAAAAAAAAAAGTTATTTTATTAGATCCATGTGTTTGAGTAGCCATTTCTGTTTATTTACAGATATTTACTGAAACACCCTTACAAAAATAATCTTTATAATAATGTTGATGGATTGAAAAAAAATGAAATCTCTTTTTCTCTGTGCCATGTCACTTCATGTCATAGGCGATCATGGCTTTCCATGTCTCCCTATCCCTGGCGGCTCTCAGCATGCTTTCTCCTGTTACTCCGCCCAAACCCCGCTCTGCCATCAACCTGCTCAAGCCCATCAAATATGTTATTCACTGCTTTCCCCGTCCCTCTTTCCCTCTATCTGACCTGTGAGGATCAGATTCTACAAGTCTTCCTTCCTCATCACATGTCCCAAGAACTTTAACTTTTTCTTGAGGCTCAGTATTAATTTCCTTTTCGTTTCCATCCTTCCCAAAATCTCTTCTTGGCTCACAAGCTCGATCCATGATATCATCAGAACAACATTTCAGTTGCTTCACGTTTTTCCTTCATCTTTGATGACATTGTTCAAAATTGATTAAATTATTCTACTGTTTGTAAATATTGCAAATGAAGAAACAAAATAAATTATGTAGTAAATAATTTTTTAATAACTTTAAAAATCAAATATTTCAGTTTTCTCTTCTGTATAAATATGTGGTGCAGCATTAATACCTCCCACATAATGGTAAGGTATTAATGACAATGGTGTCTTCATCTAGCCAAAGTCTTACCATTATGTGGGAAGTATTTCTGCTACACCCTTTATAATAATATATATAAATATTTAATAGATAAAGCAGAATAATGGCTTAGTAGTTTAACGTGTTGGTTTGTGTATTTGGTGACATAGTGAATGCCTGACAAAGTGATTGAACTCACAGTGTGTACTAGGAATCTATGGGAATGGGTGAACAATAATTGAGCAGTTAAGTGCCATACGTGATGCACGCTTGAGCGATCAAGTCTCAAAAGAGACATGACTGACTGGGCAAAAGATTATCCCGCTGTAGGTTGCCGTTGCTTTCCCAAGGGTATTTGCGCGTAAGTGAATGCAATGAATTCAACTGGAATTTGAACTCGGCTCCCCGATTTCTCGTTCCAAGCCGATATACAATGCACCACAACGCACATCCCCCTTGGAGAGCATACATAGAAGAATTAGACTAGAAATTGGACAAGAGTGATATTATTTTGTTAAGGACACTGGAACAAGAAATGTGATATTATTGCAATCATATCAGATGACATATCAGTCAGTCAGTTAAGTGCCATATGTGATACGCACTTGAGTGATCATGTCTCAAAAGACATGACTGATTAGGTAGAAGATTTTCGCGCAGTAGGTTCCCATTACTTTCTGTGGTAGATTGGATGCCAACCAAGCTATGGAACTCAATCTGTCCTGCTATTCAACCCATAGCTAGAGGGAGAAGAGATGGAGTCATACATTTCCTTTTTGTGCATAAGTGAATTCGAATTCGGCTCTCTAATTTTTCATTTCGAACCGATACCTATTGCACCACGATATGCATAAGATGACGCTAAATGGGCTATGCCAAGGCATTTCAGAAGGTATAGCACTAAGCTCTATTTGAACTGCTAGGAAAACTTCATTGAGAACTGGGAATACATTGCAGTGGTTATGTATGAGTCTTTGGTCACCAAATATAATGGCCCCTTTTTTTGTTGTCATAGAACCAATATAACATAAATGTGATATAATTGGCAATTCTGCTTTCCCCATATTTAATGTAAACCTTTGCTGGTAATCATAATCCCAAGTGTCACAGATTGATGACGGATGCATGAATTGGGCATAAATTGTTGTTTGTCCACCCCCACAAAACCTGTGTGTGTGTGTGTGTGTGTGTGTTTTATAATCATATTGTCCCAAGCAAGGCATTATACTGCCATTGTTGTGCAGGGGGTTTCATAGGAGGAAAGTTATGAGAAGGTGTCAGGAAGCGAGTAAGAGAGGGATGAGAATACTTCAGAAATGAGATGAGAGAGAGAATGCAAGTTAGTGACATAGGAGATGACTATTGACTTTACATTTAAATTCTTGGAGATTATAGCTGTATGGAAAGCAAGTAAACAGAAGAGAATTCCGGAGACGGGATGTGCGAGAAAAGAAGCTGATGGAGTAGAATTTGCGTTTACATTTTATTGGTTTCACAGTAAAAGGGTGGGACCTAGTTGCTAATCTCATAGCTCGAGTAAATTCGTATATAGGGGGCATCAGTGAGCTAAGTTCATCAGAGCAGAAGCCGTGAATGTACTTGTAGAAGAGACACAGGGAAGCCACACTGCACCGGTGAGAAAGTGACTGTATTGGAAAATTTTCTTTACATTGTGTACCTACTGGAATATGATGTGTTACCACTTTCAGCCCTCACGGCTTTTCTTATTTTGGGTGATCTTCCTGAATGGCAGGAATTTTCTAGCAGGGAGAACAAACTCTGTTGAAAGCTTTTCTTCTCTTGAATTTATTAAGGATGGATCGTCTCACCAGATTGATTTAAACATATACAGCAATTAATCCTAAGAGAACTACAAGTTATACCAGGAGTTATTATTGGGTACAATCTTAACAAAATAAGATTTGCACATGACACCGTGTTGATGACAGATACAAAGAAAATTACAGTAACTCCTGGGGAGGGTAGTAAAGAAAAGCAGGAAGAACGGACTAATTATCAAAAAGACAGTGTATGGTTGTAAAGAGAAAAAGCCTAATATACAAACTATGAATTAGAGGATGAACTTTAACTGAGTAGCGTTTTAACAAATCATAGAAAATGTAACAAAACTCCAACAATGAATTAGAATAGTGAAAGATGCCTTTTAAAAGCTAAGTACAGTATTAAGAAACCAAAAAATTATTTAGAAACAAAGAAAAATTGCTAAACTGATGTGTTGTTCTTCTTCAATGTGCCGTGTCTCTTCAGGATGTAGGTGATCATGGTCCTCCACATCTTCCTATTGTAGCTCTTAACACCACTTCTGTTACTCCGCTCCATCATCCATCTGCTCATGTCCATCAAGTATGTCATGCATTGCTTTCCATTGTCTTCTCTTTCTTCTATCTGCCCTGCGAGCATCAGATTTTCCAAGCCCTCCTTCCTCACTACATGTACCAGAAACTTCAGCTGTCTTTTTCTGATGCTAAGTATCAGTTTCCTTTTTGTGTTTATTCTCTCCCAAACCTCGTCATTTCTCACATGTTCTGTCCATGGTGTCCTCAGCATCCTTTTCTAGAACCACGTTTCGGTTTCTTGAAGTCTTTCCTTCATCTTTGAGGCTATGAGTTATCAGTTCTCTACGGTAGTGAATGCTTGATTTTGTTATGGTTTATAAAATGGCGAGTGTTCTAAAAATAGAAAAAGATAAACACACTGACGCCAAGAATTCAAAATTGGGTGATAAAATAAGGAACGGTTTCTTTTGGTAAGAGTAGGAGTAAGAAGTAGGAGTTAAGGACAGTAGTTTTGTGTAGGAGATTTGAAAAGAAGAAGACGCTAGTGAGTTGACCACTAGAGTCCAGAAGGGATAGGCTCGTTTACTACTAGCATCCCACAGTGAAGAGAATTTAGCTAGTCTGCTCCTGTATCCACACAAAATTTAAAGGTTGTAACTTGATGTAAAAACCTAAAGTTTTATACCAAAAATAAACATCATTAATTCAAGTTTGTGTTATCTTCTAATTATACCAAAACGAAGCGACACAACAATGTTTTCTTTAATGACAAAGAGGAGGCCCGAGGCAACAGAGCAGTGTTTCTATAGAAGGATGTTCAGAATATCACGGTTAGAACATGTGAACAATGAAAAAGATTAAAAAAAATGGAAACAAAGCATTTACAATCAGGAACAAGTGAAATGTCTGAGTTGCCTCAGAAGGAAAGGGAACTTGGAAAATTTGACACTGAAAAAAATTGAGCTCAAAGAAAACAGTGAGTAACATACTTAATAAGCTTGTGCAAATGGAGGGTAGGATAGAGAGTAGGAGGGATAGTAAGAGGACAAACAATTCTTAGAGCTATGAAGGATAGGAAGGTGTGGAGAGCCATTATTGCATACATCGTCAGGGTTAGCACATTGAATTAAATACTAATAATTAATAGAAAGACAAATTTATTTCTCTAAAATAGTTTAAAAGACGAATATAAAAAGATAATTTAATTTTTATCACGAAGTCATTAACTGCCACCTGGTGCCTACCGCCGCATAGAAAAATGTTTCTAATTAAGTCCGTTAAGCTAATTAAACGGCAGTGACGTGCAACAACACTTTTTTAGTGTTTAACCCAAGGGAAACAACTCTTGTTCGTCTGCATCAAATTCCTTACTCTATTGTATTTAGTTTATCCTTCAACTCGGGAGAGTTTGACTGTCTGCTTAACAAATCAGTTTGAAATCTTTTTTTTTTCCTTTCCTTTGGCTGGAACATCACCTAACTGATACCAGTATCTGTATGTATAATAAAACCATGGTTGAACAAAACTCTTGGAGTGACCTGATTTCAACTTTTTTTAAAGGTCACTGATTTCCTCTACACGTGGATACAAAAGAACATATCTTAAACTGCAGTTTATAAAAATTCACTTGTCTTTGATAATGAATTGAAATGAAATCAAACTGACGCTAACATTTAATTTTTGTTTAGACATCTCAAAAAATTCGTTAAAAAAGAGGGTACATGATGAAAAAAATGCCCCTTTAATGGAAAATTTGAGTGTCTTTTTATCGTGAAATCAGTGATTTGGAAATTGTTGCAAAAATCAGCTAATTGTCCTATTTTAATGAAATTTCAAGAATTGAATTTGTTTTTGAAACGTGTCTTTTTTAGAAAATCTTTGTAAAATATTTTTTAACATTTACTATCCTTCCCTCATTCATTTAATTTTATGAAATTCTGAAAAAATCTTTTGTGCACCACTTAATGTTTATATTAGTTATAAGCACAAGTCCTTGAGAAATTTAAATCATAACATGTTTTTGTTAAAACAGGAACCCATCCCCGTTACAGAAAAACTACCCTGAATCATAAAATAAAAAATGCAATAAAACTACGAAATTTATTACGAAATTCTTAGCACCTGAAGAAGGCCGGAGCGACAACGGCCGAAACGTCGTACAAATGGCAACCAGGATGAGGACAATATTCTGAATAATGTAAATTTCTCATTTCAGGAATATAGACAAATACTGAAGTGTTATTTACCATCGCGTTTTTATGTGGTGGTGTAGAAACGAGAGACAGTAATAGCGAGTAAAAGTGTATGTTTGGGATCAAATGTCGATCAAATATAGATCAGAATCCGACAGAATAAAACGTATATACGGGTTTTCTAGGAAGCACTTTTTATGAAGATGTATGAAATAAGTGTCTGGATTTTTCTTACTTCGAATTTTTTGTTGAGTGATAAAAGAAAAATGTTACTATTATTGCATGGAAAAAGTAAAAGAAGCCTAAATTTTCGTTGACGCGCGTGTTGCAGGCCTGCCGGTTACGTGTTTGCATGTGTAAAAGAGAAAAGTGTGGTCGATTATCATTGGTTTAGAAAGAGCGGATTAATTATAATTGTTATATTTATTTTATCATAATTATTTTTGACACTATAATTAATTTTTATTTATGACCACGACAAAGTAACAGTAAGATTAATTTATGTATTTCTTTATGGACGCGATAATACGTTTGATTTCAAATAATAGCATTTATTTTTTATTATTTTCTTACCTGTTTGATGTGCTAAAATATTTAATTGCATCCAATGAGGTTTTTTCAATTATTTTGATTTCACAATTTATTAAACTAAAGGAATTGATAAAAACAAAAGTGAATAGGAGAGGAACTATTGAATCGATGTTGTCAATTTATTGCCGTCATGGAATTATTGAATTTTTTCTTTTTGAACATCCGTACAAAAATATACTAACAGTTGTAGAAATAAAAAAGAAAAAAATGAATAAACTTTATTCATAATTTTGTATTCTTCCAACATGTCTTTATTCAATATAAAATCTCTTGTTGTGAAAAGCTAAATGAATGTCAAAATCACATTGAATTTTTTTAACATTTAGTTGTAATTTTTTAATCTAGATATTTTTCCTGTATATATACGAAAAAATGATGTTTTATTAAATTACGAGTGGGTACCTGCCGTCAAAAATATTTTTATCAATACGCCGTGTAAAATGAGAGCAACATATATATTGATGTACCTAGTAGTGAGTCTTTTACCAAAAATACAAACCCCTAAGCGTGACAGTATATATATATATATATATATATATATATATATAATGTGTGGGGGGTGTTCGCACTACTCGACAACGTAATTATTGCAAACAAATAAAATAAGGCACTGTTAAAGAGAAACTAACCTTGATCCTTCTATCCTCTCTTCTGAATCCTATGTCTTTGGAGTCCTTCCTGAAGAGGGGAAAGTAACCAATGTCCACATGCATGGGCTTGGTGTTTACGTCAGTGAACACCTTCCTCTAGCTAGGGTGATCTCTCTTAAATCCTTAGATCATTCTTATATGTGTTTCCGTCTCTCACTACTAAGCTCTTCTGTCTCTACCGTTCCCCCTCATCTCACGACTGTTCCGTTCTTGACAGCATCTCCAATAATATTGACAAGGCCATTTCTTCTCACCCGTCTGCCAATATATTTGTGTTTGGCGACTTTAACGGCCACCACGCCAAGTGGCTGAAAAACTCTGTCACAGATCTTGCTGGTGTGCACACTATGAGCTTTTCAATCACTCAGTCCCTTACGCAAGTACTGGAGTTCACCACGCGTTTCTCTAATAACCCTACTGGACCTGACTCACTGCTAGATTTGTTTTACTCCCATCCTTGACTTTTGCAATGTCAAGCAACTCTGCCCCCCTCGGAAACTCTGACCATGCGGTGGTTTCCGTTAACATTTCTTTCCACTCCCACACCACCCAAGAACCTTAGACTAGCAGAATATCTTACTGCTACCAAAGAGCCGATTGGGACTCATTCCGTGATTTCCTGTGTGACGTCCGTTGGAACAAAGTTTTTAGTCTTCCCGTTGAAGACTGTGCGTCTGAGGTCTCTTTTGGGGTTAAGGCTGGCATCGAAGATTTCATCCCAGCCAGGAAGTTGAGAATTAAATCCCACTCGACCCCTTGGTTCTCCCCCGCTTGCTCGGCCGCCATCACCCATCAAAATCACTACTTCCGGCTTTATCGGAGTCACTTTGCCTCGGTTCGCAATGAGTGCAAGAAGGTACTTAAAGAAGCCAAGCTGCTGTTTGCAGCTAGAATGAAGCAGCGCATAGCATCCCGTAAATTCGGTTCCAAACACTACTGGAGGCTCTGTAAAAGCGTAAAAAAACAACAGCAAACCCTCAATCACCCTCTAATCAACGAACGCGGGTGTCCCTCAAGGCTCTATTCTAGATCCTATGCTTTTCCTTATCTACATTAACGATCTCCCAGGTGTAATAAGATCCCAAGTAGCCATATACGCTGACGACACTATGGTTTACTCTCGCATTGATAAAAATTCTACCGGGGCTGACAAAGCAAACCTTGCTGCCGAGCTTGAAAAGAATCTCCAATCCGTGGCAGACTGGGGTAAGAAATGGCTCGTGAATTTTAATGCTTCCAAAACTAAGCTGCTATTTATTAACCATTACAGACAATCGCTCCTATCCCTCCAACATTAGCATGGATCAAGCTAGTCTCCCTGAAAGCAAAACACTGAGCCTCCTTGGCTTAACTCTCATAAGAGACCTCCAGTTGAATGACCATATAAAATTCATAGCTAAATCCGCTGCTAAGAAAGTCGGTTCTCTGTGTAGGGCCAGTACATTTTTCTCCTCTTAAACAATCTTGCGCATATATAAATCTACCATACGCCCGTGCATCAAATACTGCTCCCATAGCTCCTGCTATCCACCTAGGTGTCCTTGACAAAATCCAACAGAGAATCTGTAATGTGATCGATCCCGACTTGGCAGCTCAGATACAGTCACTTTCTCGTCGGCACAATGTGGTTTCCCTGTGTCTTTTCTATAAATACTTTCACGGCTTCTGCTCCGATGAACTTAGCTCACTAATTTACTCGAGCCACAAGTTTAGCAACTAGGTCCCACCCTTTTACTTTGAAACCAATAAAATCTAAACGAAAATTCTACTCCAGCACCTTCTTTTCCTTTTCTCACACTTCCCGCTTGTGGAATTCCCTTCTGTTTACTTGCTTCCACGACAGCTACAATCTCCAAGAGTTTAAATGTAAAGTCAATAGTCATCTCCTATCTCACTAACCTGCATCCTCTCTCTCATGTTTCTTTCTCCGTCTACTCCACTCTCATCAGTATTCTTATCCTTCTCTTACCCACTTCCTGACACCTATAACCTGTCACTATTTCTCATAGCCTTTCTCCTATGTAATATAAGCGATATGATTATAAAAAAAAACACAAAAAAAAAAAAAAAAAAAAAAAAAAAAAAAACAGACGGCAAGAGCTTTCATACCTGGTAGTAAAGCTTAATAAATGCTAGTGAAGAGAATGAACTGAGCCGACGCTTCCTCGCTATTGTGACACAAGAGACACAATAGCGAGGAAGCGTTGGCTCAGTTCATTCTCTTTACTAGCATTTATATATATATAACTCCATCTCTGGTCTCAAACATAATTTCTAAGCTTGACTCCAGTAAGGCTAGCGGAGGTGATGGAATTCCAATCATCGTCCTAAAGAAATAGGCCTCTGAGTTCTCTCCTGTACTCTCCAAACTTTATAACTATTGCCTCACTGCTTCCTACTCGCTGAAAGTCTTCCTCTGTGGGTCCTGTTTTTAAAAAACCCTCTGACTTCTTTAGTTATCTCCCTATTAGCTTCTTGGCAAAGTGTTAGAGACTATTATCAATGCTGAAATAGTTCAGCATTTCACGTCTCGCAACTTAGTCTCTGAAAAACAATATGGCTTCTGCTTCACTAGGTCTACCGCTGATTTGCTACCAGCTATCACTGAATATAAATACCAGGCTCTTGATAATAACGGCGAAGCCCGAGCTGTTGCTCGATATATCCCGAAAACTTTTGACACAGTTTGGTATGCTGGTTTTCTGCGCAAGCTACAGCCGTATGGTATTTCTGCACAACTGTTCGATTTAATCCGATAAAATCATCCCTTGTTTCTTGTTTAGGATGTGGTTTCCGGCTTTCTCTTTCCCAATCTTTTCACTCTTACGTAGCCCCCTGCACATCAGTGGCGTTACCGCTTTGCTCGGGGTGATATGATTTTAAAAAAATTCCTGTCAAATCGTGAAATGAAAGTCGTTTCATACGAATGCAGGCATCCTTCAAGGCTCTATCCTAGATTCTATGCTTTTTCTGATCTTTATCAATGATATACCTGATGTAAGTAGGCATCTGTGGAGATGATACCACTATTTACTCTTGTTTCAATAAGAACTCTGCTAAGGTCGATAAAATTAACTTTTCTGCTTCTCTTGAAAAGGACCCCCAATATGTGATGGAATGGGGTAAGAAATAGGTTGTAAATTTTAATACTTCCAAAACGAAGCTGCTCTCATTTAACCACCATAGAGAAACTTTCCTAGCTATCATTAGTATGGATGACGCTAGTTAGAAAGCAGCACACTGCGCCTCTTTGGCCTCACTATCTCAACTGACCTCAAGTGGAACGACTACATCGAATCTATAGCTGCATCTGCGCTAGGAATGTTGGGTCCCTTTGTCGTTCCAGAAAGTTTTTCTCGTCAGAATCCATCTTGCACATTTATAAATCTACCATTCATCCGTGCATTGAATATTGTTGCCATATCTGGTTGGGTGCTCCTGCTATCTATCTCGAGGTCCTCGACAAAATCCAAAGGAAGATCTGCATCTTAATCGATCCTGATTTAGTAGTTCGCCTTCAGTCACTTTCTCACCGACCTGATGTGGCTCTCCCGTCTTTTCTACAAATATTTTCACCGATTCTACTCTATAAAGCTTATTTACCATGTGTCCCGATCACATGGTTTTATTCGTGCTAGTAGATTGGCATCAAGGTCCCACCGTTTTACCGTCAAAATAGTCAAATGTAACCACCTCTTCTACTCGAATAGTTTCTTTTCTTGCGTTTCTTGCCTGTGGTACTTCCTTTCGTATAATTGCTTCCCTGAAAGTTTAAATGCAACGGTAATTGCCATCTTTTCCCACTCTAAGTCCCATCCACCTTCCGAAGTCCCAACTATCTCATCCTTTCCTCGGCATTTCCTGTACCCTGTTTTTTTCTCATTTTAGCCCCCCCCCCCCCTGCGCACCTGTGGCAACTTTATCTTGCTTAGGGTGAAATGATTATAAAAATAAAAATATAAAAGTGTACCTGTATTTTATAGATTATACAAAAACTTTTAATTGTCACACAATACTTTTGTAATTGCTAAGTTTGATATATTTGGGAAGGATGTTAGGATAATCAAGAACTTATACTAGCAGCTAACCGCCTGCGTGTGGATTGAAAATGAATTCAGTAAATATATGAAAATGAAAAAGGGCGTAAGATAATGATGTGTCTTCTCACCGGACTTATTTAACCCATACAATGTAGTGATTCTGAGAGAATTAAAAGTTATACGAGGATTGATTACTGCCATCCATAAACTTAACAATCTTAACGACGTAAGACATTCAGATGATACAGTGTTGATAGCAGACACAGAAAGGAAACGACAAGAACTTCTACAAATGTTAATGAAGGAAAGCGAGAAGAAAAGACTAAACGACAATTTCAAGAAGACAATTATGTGACATTTTCCGAAATCAATTCAATGGTAGATCCTTATGTAATCCTTTAAAATTAGTAAAAGGAACAGCCTGAATTACAAATTGGAGATGCCGAAATCAAACAAGTACAGCAATTTAAATATCTGGGAAGTGTTTTATCACAGGGTGGAAAGTGCGATACTGACGTCAAAAGGCGAATTGGCATAGCAAAAGATGCTTTCCAAAAGCTGAGCAAAGTATTAAGTAACTGAACAATTTGTCGTATTTTTAACTTGGAGCCTAGAAGTGTTTAGTTTGTTCAAATTTTAAACTTACACGTGAAAAATATATAAAAACTATTTTAGTATTTGTTGTCCAATCAGGACGTTGATAAAAAAACATCCTTATGGAAATTAGGTGTAATCCATAAAATGTAGAAGCCAGGTTCTACAAATTTAATTGCGATTCGAACTCGGCTTTCCGATTTCTCGTCGATATCCACTGCACCACAACGCACATCCCTTTTAGATGGATTAAGTAGTCAGTATTGTGGGTCGTTTAGGTAATTTTCTTTATGATCTTTGACAGTGATGAAAGCCTGTTTCTTGTGTAATTTGTGGATTCTGTCATTGATTTTAAGTTCAGTAGCTAATTTTGGCTTCACGGTTGATGAAAATTTTGTTTTTAGGCGTTTTTTTTTTTTAACTTTTGTTGATTTTTCTGTTGATGGCTTTCTTGTATACATGCATGTTGATATAATACCTGTTTTATCTGATTTCATAATGATCTTATCAGTTTTTTTTTCGTAGAAATGTCTTTTCGCATTTTTGTTGCAGATCATTGGTGGTATTTTTGACTTTGATTTTGTTAATCACCGAAAACAAATCTTTCTCAAAGACCAATAGTTGCTCATCACATAGTGGTATTTTGGGGATTTTAAACCATAATATTCTCTTTCATTCTGGTTGTAGTGTTCGTTTTTGTGTTTGGAGAAGAAGAGTTTCCAATCTGGCAGTAACTGTATTATTTCAGATAGCAGATGGGCAGTAGTATGGCAAAATGGCGTATGCCATGAAAAAGTATACAAAACAAACATGTGACATTGAGTTTATTTTATCCGGTAAAAATGGCTCGTATTGACACTCAACTACACTTGCGGAAATTTTAATGAAAGCAAGGAGAGGATGCAAGAACAATTTTGTAGAAGGTAATTCATTTCTGCAGTGGCGACAACAATTCTTGTGAGAGAGTGGGTCGACTCTGCTGCTGTTAATTTTCGCAAGCGCGGCATGCAGTCTCTTGTTCATAGATATCGACAAAACCAGTTGTCGTGAGTTCATGGGGGCGGATATTTTGTCGATAAAATTTTGCTCTTTTCAATGATGTTCATGTGCTGACTTTATCTGATGTCGTTTTCTAACACTATTTGGAAAGTCGCTAGTAAGTTGAAAAAATAAAGAGAAAAACACTAATTTTCGATAGACTGATGATATACTGATGATCAGAAGAAGGAAAACAAAAGAAAACGGTAATTATTTTTTTTCGTTTGCCAAAACGGTAAAACAATCCATTTGGTTTTGGTCAAGACAGATTAATTGACGGCAGATTCTAAAGACATCCTAAGAAAGAATAGATAATATTTTTACGACCATTGAAAAGGAGCGGCCGGCTTACATAATATTTTATGACCATTGAAAAGGAGCGGCCGGCTTACATAATATTTTATGACCATTGACTACAGAGAGAATTCTGGAAGTGAAATTCGTTCGATTGATAAAAATTAACTTTAAAGACCAAACAAGCTTCAAAGCGAAAATAGAGAAGAAGAGAAATTAACTTTTTCGTATATTGAAATGCGATAAAACCGCCCCAAATCAAGGGATTAAGTACTTTTTTGTCACTTGTTGGCAAAAAAGTTGAAATTATAAATCCCGGGTACGAAAACGACTGCACTCAAGGGCAAATTAAGAGGGAATTTTGAAGTGATAATTAAAATTTGGCTGTTTGGGGGACGGGTTTGGTCAGATGACCATAGAAGAGAAGGCCAAGTGGAATTTCAAGGAAGGGCAGTGATGGTGAGAGGTACTCACACAAAGCAGGAAGGAGACGAATTGAATCAGGTAACCAAAAAGAAGGAAGTATTCAAGTAAAATTCCAAGTAGGGAAGAGGAACTCTCCCATACATAGACATTTTCAGGGGGGGACCCTGATTAGTTGATTAGGGAACTCTGGCATTCCCAGAGCACATCATGCCTAACCCCAGCTATTGCGTAGGGGTCCATAAAAAGAACAGAAGGCCGAGTAGAGTCAGTTCAACCGGCTACCGGGAGAGAATGGTTCGGTCAGCTGGGAAGTCGACGACAAAGTGCAGAGAGTGGTGATTTTCTAAGAACAATTTAGATGGAGCACAAGGCCGAAAGTATGGGACACACAGTGAGAATCGAACTCACTACTCATTTGTAATAGTTCTAACGAGACAAGCTTGCTAACCCTTTCGAGGTGCCCAAAAGTGCAGAGAGTGTGCAGACGGACATTCAACGACAGACGTGAGGAGATCAGTCTGGAGACGCACGACAGTGACAGACAGGAAAGACCCGGCGGTGACGTGACACAAAAAGCGATTTGAAGAGACACGCCGGAGGCGAGAGATAGTACAGACGAAGAGGCTTTGTAGACCAGAGAGAGAGAGAGAGAGAGAGAGAGAGAGAGAGAGAGAGAGAGAGAGAGAGAGAGAGAGAGATTCGCCGTCCTGAAGAAAAATCTCTGACTTAAAAATTTGTTCCACAAGTCTCGTTAAGAGCTAAATCATAAACATTGTGTCACGATAATCGGAAAGGGTCGATAGTTATTGCATCGAGGATATAGGCCTGCTTGAGCCATCATTAAGTGTACTAACTGTATCTAGAAATTGAATATAAATACTTTACTTTTATTAAAGTTATTTTTTTCGTGTGACTTTATTCTGACCGAACTAAACCAAATCATCGATTCCAGTCAACCATTCGGACCGAGCCAGTCTTCCGATTAATCAACACAATATGGGGCGAGACAAGGCTTGGCCCGAAGCGATCAACTCCACGATCAGCCGAGGGGACCAGGCTTGACAACGGACCAGCCACAGAGTGAATATCATAATTTATGTAAAAATAAACAGCCTCTTTGCCTTAAATATTGTAGCATTCATATGCTGGGCCTCGGTATTTACATCCGGGATAATCTTCCAGAGAATTATCACTTGAGTTCTCAAACATCTCTTTCATGTTCTTTGATTTTCGCTATTACATACTTTTAGATGTCGTTTGTTCCTTTATTGCCCCCAGCTTCTCAGGACTACAATATATTAGACAAATTTTCCAACAGTCTAAAAATGGCGCTCTTTCTCCATCCATCTCTGAACATTTTTGGGTTTGGAGATTTTAATGCGCATCACAACGAGTGACTTAATCATTCTAATGTCACTGGTGTTGCTGCTATTCAGATTTTCAATTTTTCCGTTGCTCAGTCTCTTTCTCAAATTGTGGATTTCCCTCTTCATTTCCCTAGTTAATCTGATTTATTACTTGATTTGTCCCTCATCTCCTGTCCTAGCTCTTAGTGAGCTTCTCAACACTATCCTCTTGGCATCTCTGATCACGATGTAGTATCTATTGATATATCGCACCACTCACCAGACAGGAAGCTCTTATTTAGCAGAGAAATGTCTCATATTAAAACGAATCCTAATGCTGTCAGTAGAGGCAGAAATCGGATTTCACCATCCTGATTCATCAACATTTTGATGCAAAACTCTTGAATCGGTTAACCAGATCTTACTTGAACCTTTCTTAATCTGTAATAGCTTTCTCTATATGGTACTTTTTACGAAAAAACAAAAAAACAAAAACAATATCTGGTGGTATCATAAGTTATGACTGAGGTGATCTTGATTAGTGATCCTGATATAACCGTGGTAATTGGTTCAACATTTATAATGCATGAGAACGCCTATGAAGGAGAATTTAATTAAGATTAAACAATGAAAAAAAAAACACAAAAAACAATCAAACAGGGAAACTAATTAAATGTTGATGAGAATAAAGTACGAAAGAACAGATTAAAAATAATAATTAAAAGCCATAAATGAATTCACAGAAAGCTATAGGAAGATTCGAACCTGAAATAAACCAAGTGGAATTCATTTAAATTTTGTAAGACAAGATCGGAGAGCCGATTTCGTATTCTAGTTGAATTCGTTGCATTCACTTACGCGGAAATACCGTTAGGAAAGATATTAATCCGTCGCTTCTCCCTCAAGTTATGGGTTAAATAGCAGGACAGATTGGATACTATAGCCTTGGTTGGCAACTACTCTACCGCATAAAGTAATGGCAACCTAATACAGGAAAATTTTCTGCCAACTTTCGAGCCATGATCGCTTAAGTGTGTATCACGTATGGAGCTTAACGGTTCCCCAACCCATCTAAATGCTTCCGGAGCAACATGACAGTAGGGTGTGTGTGTATGTCTTCTGAAAGATCCTAAATTCCAGAGAAAGTATTCTCGAGTTGTTTGAATTAAATAACCCCAACCCAAACGCTCATTTCATTATTAAAATTCAAATTTAAATGTCAATTTGACCGCATTCCAAAAAATAGGCCATATGTTATTGAACCAAAAAGTCCGATAAAATATCTTGGGTTATCGAAAATCTAATCTATATAAACTTATTTATAAATGGAACTTTGTGTGTGTGTGTGTGTGTGTGTGTGTGTGTATGTGTGTGTGTGTGTGTCCGTTAATTATAGACTCCGAAACGGCTGAACCGATTCTCTTGAAAATTTACACAGTTGCACTATAAGCGTCTGCGAGTGTTCTTAGCTAGATTTTGTGTCGAGGTACCCTCGATAAATATCGAAAATCGATAATCGAAAAAATCGGTTTATAGAAGGAGTGGTCCGATTTTAATCAAATTTGATACACTCATAGACAAAGACATAAGAAACGATATTCAGAAGTTTCAAGGTTGCAGTTCTTATAATAGTGCAGAAAATCGAGAATATATATATATATATATATATATATATATATATATATATATATATATATATAAAAGGCAAGATGTTTGTGTGTGTGTGTATGTCTGTTTATCTGTCTGTATGTCCTTTATACAAATCCACAATTTTTATCCGATTCTCACCAAACTTCACACAAATATTCTTTAGGCTGAGTTTGAGTTCCAGGACCATGAATTAGTTTTAAAGCTTTCATTACCCCCGAGCAACGCCGGGCTATCCTGCTACTATGAAATAAGTCAGTGTCAGGTTTGAGCAAATTTCTTTATACAACACGAGGGGTACCGCCGTCAGGACCAAAGTAAAGTAAGCTTCAGAGTTGACAGTTTAGACCCCTCGAGCTACTGCTGCTTTACTACTGCTACCTGCAAATGCACAGAAACAATTCCTTATAAGCAAAAACACAAGAGAGAATCAATGATCTTCCTGATATAATCAATTCATAAGTAGGCATCTACGCTGATGACGCCACCATTTACTCCCATCTCAATCAGAAATCTACCAAAGCTGACAAAGTAAACCTTGCCGCTACTCTTGATTAGGACCACCAATCTGTGGTGGACTGGGACAATAAATGGCTCATAAATTTTAATGTTTCCAAAAGGAACTGCTCTCCTTTAAACACGATAGACAAACTCTCCTACCTCCCGTCAGTATGGATTACCCTAGCAATATACTGCGTCTCCTCGGTCTCACTCTCTCAGTCGATCTCAAGTGGAATGACTACATTGAATTAATAGCTACAGCTACTACTCGGAGGGTCGTTTACTGTGTCGGGCCAGGAAGTTTTTCTTGTCAGAATCCAGCTTGCACATATACAAATCTACGATTCGTCCGTGCATTGAATACTGTTACCATATCTGGTCGGGCGCTCTTGCTATTCATTCCGGGGTTCTCGACAAAATTCGAAGTAAGATCTGGAATGTAATCGATCCCGAGTTGACAGATAGACTTCAGCCATTTTCTCACTGACATGGCTTTCTTCTGTCTTTTCTGCAAATATTTTCACGGATTCTACTCCGACGAGCTTATTTCCCTGGTGTTCCCCTCCACATGAATTAACTAGGCTACTAGATTGGCAACTAGGTCCCACCACTTTATAGTTAAAACAGAAAAATATAACTTTCTTCTCCCGTCCTTTCCACCTGTGGAACTCTCTTCCGTATACTTGCTTCCCGGATAGCCACAATCTACAGAGAGCAACGTCAACTGCCATCTTTCATCTCCATAACTCCCATATTTCTCTTATCCTTTCCCCGCCACTCACTGTATGTTGTTCTTCTTCCTTCCTCATTTATCATTTGAGAATAACATTTTTGATGAAGTGGTTGTAATTTTCGTAGCAGGACGTGTATGGAATTAATTAATAATAAAACATATTGTTAAAATGTCGAGGATGGTGCAAAATTTTTCTTTTACATTTACTACACACTCCACCCACGTCTATTGAACATGTGTAGAGGCTCATCTCTTGTTCCCTGTTTAGGATGTGGTTTCCGGCTTTTTCTTTTCCAATCTTTTCACTTTTCCTTGTTGTTTTTTTTTCAATTGGAGTAGATAGACTGAACTATCGCCCGGTTCACACTCCACCCACGTCTATTGAACAGGTGTAGAGGCTCATCCCTTGTTCCTTGTTTAGGATGTGGTTTCCGGCTTTCTCTTTTCCAATCTTTTCACTCTTACGTAGCCCCCTGCACACCAGTGACCTTACCGCCTTGCTTGGGGTGATATGATTAAAAAAAGAAGAAAAAAACTTCCATTTTGTAAATAATTGAGACAAATTCGTTTTCCCTTGTGATCCTTTTCCAATTTATATTTGATTTGATTTTGTGTCATCGAATCAATGCAGTATTGTTTTCGTATCGATTCTCATAGCTTTTATATAATTTTCATTAAGACTCTGCTTCCGTATTGACTGCCGAGTGTTCTACCGACTTGACTGACGTTTCATAGTGAACTGGAGTCATCCAAATGGTCTGTTATCTTTTGTTGTTCTCTGATAAGTTTTCCCATTTGTTTGTAGATGGTCTATGCGATTAACCGCTTCTAAAAACTTACTTTTTCGCATGGCTGATTTGTATTTACAATGTTTATAAATCTGTTTGTAGGTACATTTCTAATCCCTGGAGACCATGAATATTTGCCTTGAAAGTCTTCTTCCATCTGACTTAGCCGTACATTGTCTGTTATAACTGAAGAACTTCATGCAGGAGTGTATAGTCCCGCTTGGAACAACTGAATTTGAAGTTTTTTTTCCTTTTTTTTTTTGTTGTTGTTTTGTTTGGCGAGTGCGAGAAGAGACTTTTTTTGTAAAGCAATTTATTGAGAACGCAGACTCTGTAAATTGAAAATTTAGTGTGTTTTCGAAATCTTTTTTTTTTGTCAAACTGTCAAATGCTGAAGCTCTTTATCCGGTACATCTATTGATCTTTGGAAAATCTGTCTGCGAACCCGTAAACTATCACCAGTTCGGGTTTGTTGATGATAAAGGCAAGGGTATGCTGAAGTCAGGATCTACTGACTGTTTACTGGTGCTGCAAAGAATCAATTACAACCTTGCAACCAGATCAGATGATCACAGATGGGTCCTATTGTCGTGATTTGGAATCTATGTATGAAAAACTGCAAGCAGTTTGACCATCAATAATGAATAGTTGATTTTTTAAGCACCGTATAGATGCGGCACAAAGCCTAAAGTACGAAGTACCCAATGAGGATCGAACTCATTACTCAGTTGTAATAGGTTCTAGCGAGACAAGTTTACTAACCATTACACCACGTCGAGGTACCCCCATCAGTAATGAATAGAAAGAGAACCTTTCTATTTGCAGGATAACGCACGACCTCATACTTCCCAAACCACCAGGCAAAAAAGTTAGGCATTGATGTCCTACCTCGGATCTTCCTACTCGCCTGACTTGTCACCTTCTCTCATTTGTGGGTTTTAGATTCTTGCGAACATGTGTACATTTTGTCGTTTCTTATGACTTCTTGTGATGAAGTAAATTGTCACATAATTATCATCATTGTATCTAGAATCGATACAATGATGCACTATTATTCAAATGTTGCTTACTGTGTTTAATAAAGTTGTTTATCTTGAAATTCGGTGTTTTAAGTTTGGTTGTTTGCGTTGCCAGTTTGCTTGGTTCTAACCTTATATATATATATATATATATATATATATATATATATATATATATTGTAAAACGTACCAACAAAACACTATCACTAATCACGACCGAAATCAGAAAAACCTACTGCTAACAAATCGTTAAAGTAAGTCGTCAAACCCAAAAGGTACTACCAAAAGGGTAAAGGGGAATAAAAAAAAAGAAACAAACAAAGCATAAGCCGTGTTTGAAAGAAAAAAAAACCAAGACGAAAACCTTAACAAGAAAGAGCTCAATACGAAAGTACGAAAGTAGAGCAAAAATACGAACTAAATCTAAAGTAAAGAGCCGACGCGATTTCACTGCCGGATCGTCAGGACTTTGGCCAAGTCCTGACGATCCGGCGAGTGAAATCGCGGTCGACTTTTGGCTCACTTCTAGATTTAGTTCGTATATATATATATATATATATATATATATATATATATATATATAATTCCAGGTGAAGAGGACCCAAGGTTTTTTTTAAATTTTGAGTGCTCTGGCATTTAAAGGAAAACCCAACAGGTCATTTCAAGTGGTTATAAACTATAGTTCATTTCTATGATCTAATTAGCTCATTTCATCAGACCTTACTCTATTCCTTCCATTTGGTACAAAAAAATTTGCCGGAATAAGCATTTTCTTTAACTGAAGAGAATGATAAAAATAAAAAATAATGAAAATAAAATAAGAAAGAAAAATAAGAAGAAAGAAAAGGGAAAGAGAAAGGGGAACGAGGAAAAGAGGGAATGAGTCCGGTTGTAGGCATTGGCGTCAGATCTGTCTGGGATTGCCCAGGCCGTCGTGAAGAGGTTGACCTGTAAATGAATTTCTAAATCTTTGGACGCTGGTGTTTGTTTGACCCCATGAAACCAACCCATCCATTTATACTAACTTATATCAATATATACACTAGCAGTATAGCCCGGCGTTGCTCGGGTGTAATGAAAGCTTTAAAATTAATCACAGCTTAAAGAATATTTGTGTGAAGTTTGGTGAGAATCGGATAAAAATTGTGGATTTGTATAAAGGACATACAGACAGATAAACAGACACACACACATACATCATGCCTTATATATATATATATATATATATATATATATATATATATATATATTATCGATTTTCTGCACTATTGTAAGAACTATTGTGTTTTTGTCTATGAGTGTATCAAATTTGATTAAAATCGGATCACTCCTTCTATAACCCGATTTTTTCGATTATCGATATTTATCGGGGGGTACCTCGACACAAAACCTAGCTAAGAACACTCGCAGACGCGTATAGTACAACTGTGTAAATTTTCAAGAAAGCCGGTCAGCCGTTTTGGTGTCTATAGGTAACGGACACACACACACACACACACACACACACACACACACACACACACACACACACACACAGTTCCATTTATAAATAAGTTTAGATATGTATACATTCTCACATATGCTTACAAATGTGACTTTGTTTATGTTCACATATATTTACCGCTTTACACGTTCTCGTATCTACTTACGGATCCCGGTGATCGTGTATCCATACATATACATTTCATAAGACGGAATTTCCGCTCGTATAAGTAGTATTATATATATATATACACATACATATAATTGCTAGTAATTCTCACATATATTGCCAAATTACTTCAATATTTTCATACTTCCATATATCCAGTGGATTTACGTATATATGCCTACACATCCATGCATATGTATATACAAACACAACTATAATTATATGAGTACACGTGCAACTTTTTTATCTCTATGCATAAAGACAATGTACGTCTGTGTACATTTAATTCCCAAATGAGGTGGTATATTTTCTTTTCATACGTCTAAATATACCTTACTCATCTATATCCATATATACCGGCCTACCTCATTCAGATTGTTGATGCTAACCTGTACACCTATAAGTAGAATAATCAGTACATGGGGGGGGGTATAATCAGTTTCAGGAATGTATAATTGATTGTATCTAAAATTAACCTAACTTACATATAATCAGGTGTTCTCACATGATGGAAAAACGTATACATAATTAGGTCCGTTCTTATATATGCGAAATACTTATATCTAGCTGCCCCCTTATACACACAATAATGCATACAATAATGCAATAATACCTATAAACATGCACAAAATTCTCTAGAAGCATGCACAAAATTTGGTGCACCCATATATATGAGAGACATATCTCACTTTACATTTGCGTGCCCCATTCTACACGTGAAATATTTATGTCGAATTCATTACAGTGAACTTTTTTTCTTTTACATAGTTTATGATAGGATATGTTTTTTTAAAACTACGGCGCCAATAATATAAAGTCATTGTGTACTTAGATGGCGTGTTAATTTCTTTGCTTGGTAGGTCCTTATCTTCACTTCATTTGGTCTGTACAATCCTCCAACGTATGATCCACACAAATGTGAGAGCTGGCAAGTTTGTCGGAAGGGGGGAGGTACAGATGTCCAGTCCGTAAACGGTTAGGATAATTCAATAAGATCAACTTAATATAAAATATTAAGTGTTATATTTAGAATAGAGAGCTCAATGGATGTTATCCAGAGCAATATGATATTTATAAAGGAAAACTCAACACGTCAAATGACGTATTGAGTTTTCCTTTATAAATATCATATCATATATGTATATATTCATGCTAACTTCGAAGTTTCGCCAGGACCCCTTTACGTTATGATGTCTTCATTTATCAGAACTGGGTTTCTTGCCAGACTATCAAATGCTCTATTTCCACCCCGATATCAAACGCAAAAAAAAAACCGCTTGTCAAAATACCAGTGAAACTACTGAAAAAAATTTTAGCGCTAAACATCATCATAACTCAACACTATATATATATATATATAGACATGTAACACTATTTCTTTTTTACAGAGGTAAAGGAACGATCGATATACCCCCAAAAATATAATAATTGAATATTTTTTCTTCTTCACCCGCAAGAGGTTAGGTGAAGGTATATACTAAAAATGCCCACCCAAGAATATAGATAGATAAATTTATGGTCCTCGAAAAGAAAGAACCACTTGAGCTAAAAATCTATCTTTATAGATCGACATATATAAAACTCTAAATATTCAGTTAAAAAAAATTAATAATGGTTAATAAAATAACCAAAAGCGATTGGCTATATTGAACATTCGGAGGGGTTTTTCATACTTAACCACCATAAAAAATTACTCATACGAACACTTAATCGCAATACATTGTTAGTCATCTTTAATGAAACTTGCATTAAAAAGGGGTTGCTTCTCTGCTTCTCTAGCACACACACACACACACACACACACACACACACACACACACACACACACACATATATATATATATGTGTGTGTGTGTGTGTGTGTGTGTGTGTGTTTAAAATTGCATCAACATATGCAACACTCACACTAGCGTATCTAGAAAAAAACCTATACAACCAAAAAGGACACAAATATGGGGAAGACATAAAAACAGAATTCACTAAGTATGGGAAAATTTATCTAGATGTTTGTTTTATCTTTTGCAGGAGACAAAGATAAACTACACAATCTATCTAAAACTTACACCTCAAAATTAAGTTCACACTAAAATTTAGCTATAATGACTATGATTCATAGACATACTCAAACAGAAACAATTATATCATCACTGACATTTATCATAAACCCACAGACATCCAACAATACCTTTATTTTAAGAGTCACCACCCTAAAAGTTGTCTAAAATCTATCCCCTACTCCGTAGCACTTGCAAAATAGTATCTGATGAAACCCTTTGTAAAATACGTCTAGAGAAACTACGAGAAACACTATAAATCAGAGGATACCCCACTCCACTAATAAACAAAGGTTTCCAACTGGCAGAAGAAATACCATTAGAACCTCTCCGGAATAAAAAAAATGTAACAGAAGAAAACATTCTCGCATATGTCTCCACACACATAAAAAGCAACCAAGAATTATTTACAAAGATAAAAAGGCACCTAGAATTACTTAACAAAAATGATAAAATAAAATAAATCCTAAAGACAACTAAAATAATAAAACAAACGCCAACCATAAAATTAAAAAAAACATATTAACCCCATCATAATTCGAACAGCACAGATCACAGGGGGTGACACAGATCACAGGGGGTGACACAGATCACAGGGGGTGACAAAATGCAACAAAAAAGATGTAGATCCGCAATATAATAATAATAAAAAGAAACCACTTCAAATTTGAAAACACATCTACATTCAAAATAATAAAAAAAAAACAAATCTGAGAGGCAACTCTAAAAATGTAATTATTGCTCTAAAATGCGCTGAATCCGCAAACATATTGTGGGACGACACAAAGCCTAAATAAAAGAGTAGCCCTGCACAGAAGTAACATTAAACTAACCAATAACAGGAAATTGTACGTTTCCTAACATTTACACCAGTGTAGTGGAGGTAAATTCCGAGTAATGCCTATCTACGAAAACGGAGAATATGACAGGCTCATGATGCAAGAAGAAATATGTATTTTTAAAAAATACAAATCTCCCCTCAACAAAACAACATGAAAATACTAAGACACACACACAGACACACTATTAATTCAAAGATTAGAAATACACAAGATTAGCAACTAGGTCCCAACCTTTTACTGTGAAACCAATAAACTGTAAGCGCAAATTCTACTCCAACAGCTTCTTTTCTCGCACTTCCCGCCTGTGGAATTTCCTTCCGTTTACTTGCTTTCCCGACAGCTACAATCTTCAAGAATTCAAATGTAAAGTCAATAGTCATCTCCTCTCTCACTGACTTGCATCCTCTCTCTTTCATTCTCCTTTCTTCGTCCACTCTACTCTCATTAGTATTCTCATCCTTATCTTACCCACTTCCTGACACCCCCTATAATCAGTCACTCTTTCTTATGACTTTCCTCTTATGTAACCCCCCAGCTCAACAGTCACAGTAAAAGGCCTTGCTTGGGGCGACACGATTATTTAAAAAAGTGCTCTAAAAAAGAAAAAAAAATCGCGAGCCACTGCGAAAAATGGTAAATCTAGATTCCAAAAACAACAAGCAGAACTTGATGACCTGTATCATATTTCTTATCACTAAAAAGTAGAATTGCACACACACGAAATTGGAAAAAACGAAATAAAATTTCGCGAGTCAGTGAAAAAAAAATTCTGGCTAATGACAAATGAATGATTCTCAAAACGGAAAAAATTAACAAGCCAGTGTAAAAATAACCAACAAAAGAACACACACACATATGAACTTTCTGACCTGCTCACCGACAACTTATCTATATAAACACAGTGTTTTCGGCCGTCAGAAAGACAAACGGTGTTTGATGTAAAGGACGTAAAGTCACAAAATTATTCGCCTGAAGTGAGTCAACTTTGAACTCGAAACACGTGTTGCGACACAAATACCATTATAGACACTTAATGTATTATACCAAAAAGCAAATAATATATCGGTAAAAATAATGTTCAAAATAATTCATTACAAATTGTCGGTTGCTTATAACCAAGTTTCGTTAAAATTCGTTAATTTCCGTAACATGTTTACATTTGTTGACATTACGATACATTTCAGAGCAGATATGTTTGTTTACGGTAAATGGAAAATTGTGTTATATAAGCATGATAAAAATCTCATCTGATCAAGAGGCTATCCATGGTCGAGTGGTCAAGACGGTACCAGATCAAATGGTATGCTTCCCCTATGTAATAGGGGTCGCAGGTTCGAATCCTGCTGGATAGCACACATTTTCGTAATAAAAATGTATCGTAAATAATCAGGCCGGTAGATATAAATATAAAAATACTGTTTAATTAAAAACAGAGTATCTACTTAAATACGAGTATCGGTAAAAATAATGTTCAAAATAATTCATTATATATATATATGTATCTTAGCAGTAGTCAGTTCTAATGAAATAACAATCCACAGTTCGAATTACTTTTTAAATGTGGCGAATACGTATCAGAGCAATATTTATAGTAATATTTTTATTATTGGGATTTATAATAAAAATAATTTTCACCGTTACACAAGAGCTGTCGGTGTTTTGTTACTAACAATAGTACTTCATCAGGCGATTTACGGCTGCAAGAGTAAGGGAATTATATATATATATATATATATATATATATATATATATATATATATGGATGGAGAGAGAGAGAGAGAGAGAGAGAGAGAGAGAGAGCAAATGTTACCTTGACCAGACAATTAAGCGGGTAGTAGATAGGATTCTCGTTGGTTAGACGCGATACACCAGTAGAAAGTTAACGATGGGGAGGAAAATGGGGTTAGTGGGTGTAGATGAGAAGAAATTAAGATGTCACGAAAAGCATGTTATATGGTGTCAACTTTGTGTAACATTTAGTGTTACAGTATATGGCTGCATGTCCTGTCTTAGATATTGTCTATAAATAGCATAGTAATTTAATTCGTTTCGTTTATTTAACAGAGATAATTTAGGAAACTGGATAATTTGAAATTTTTCCTGTAAATTCAAGAAACAGGACACGGGTAAAGATTTTTTAAACTGTTTTCCATTTTACGGTAGGGAGCTTAATGACTTTTTTTTAATGCCAAGTATTTAGAAAGGGATGTGCTATTTTTTTTACATCTATATAGGATAAAAAATGTTGATAGCATCGAGATTTGAAGGTGTTTTAGGTGCTAACTATGTAAAATTTATTAATTTTTGGGTTTTCAATGGTGAAAATAGTGCATAGGTAAACAACAGAATCAGTTAGACATGTCTTTTTTAATGGACACTCATTCGGATTTCGACAATTGCATTGAATGGTATTATTATATTTTATTATTTTAGGGTACGTGTGGAATATGTTAAATCCAGTTGAATTTTAAAAAAATTTCATATTGACGTTTTGGTGCTTTCTGTTCGTTATCTATCTATCTATCTATCTATCTATCTATCTATCTATCTATCTATCTATCTATCTATCTATCTATCTCGGTGGATTCTAACCTTGGAGTGGTTGTTAGAGTTTATTCTCACTACCACAGAATATTTCCCAAGTCTTGCCATTTATGAAATGCCCTAAACTGGTCTTCTGGCCTTAACATTTTTGGGAAAGTTACCTGACTGCAACTACGGATATTTCAGAAGTGAAATGAAGTGATAAACCCTGTCATTTTTTACACATGTTTCCGGTCAGTCTTTTGGTTGAATGATCTGTTTATATATATATATATATATATATATATATATATATATATATATATATATATATATATATGCTCTCACACTCTGATTGAGCACTCTGGAAGAATGGTAGACTTTGAAAAACAGTAGCTACTCTAGCATCTACGCATCGCTCATTCAGTAATGAATTAAAACACTCTGGTTACTGGCCTATGATACATCGTACGCTAAAAGTCTGCCCCCTTCTACCGAGCGCCCATAGCTCAGAGGTAGAATCGCCAACTGATGCCAGTTCGGTCGGGTTTCAATCCCGAGTTAAAAGCAATCGGATGTCTAACCGTACTGGTGAGCTATGATACAGCTTAACAGATTTGTCTGCGGATGACTATATATATATATATATATATATATATATATATATATATATACATACACACACACACACTACTGGATATAATTATTAGGCCACCCTAGTTTTTAAAAAAGTGATGTATTTTATACTATTTTTAGTATTTATTGCCAAAAAATGTGGATAATTCTAAATTAAAATAGAATGTTTCTTTTGTTAATACTGCACTATAACATGTGCATCAAATGAACTGTTCTGGTGTCCAGTTTTTGTACTCTCTCCTTATGCTAGTCTTCTCTTTTTATTGGCTGGCCGAAGCAAAGGCTTCCTGGCTGCCTTGTAAAATTTTGCAAAGTAATAATAACAAAAGAACCATTCTATTTTTCATTTAGAACCATCCACTTGGCAATAAATACTAAAAATTGTATGAAATACACATAACCCCCCCCCCCCCCCCAAAAAAAAAAAAAACTCTGGGGTGGCCTAATAATCATGGTCGGTAGTATATATATATTATTTCGAACGGTATTATAATAGACACTTTGTGTTTGAAATAGACGCCCATTTTGTACTTATTAAACAGTGTATATTACGTATATTGACCTGCGCATTCGGAATTTCTTACTAAACAAAATAACGTTTGAATTAATAAAAATGCCAGATTAAAAATTTAAAAAATCCATTAAGTCTTCTTTTATATTTATTACTTCAAATTATTTTTTAACATTTCTTCTCAACCAATAAAAATGAATCAGATCTTGGTCTGATCGGCCATATTTTATTCTTTCTTGTCTTGAAGTCAGGATGCTACAACCACTTGATTGTATCATTTTGTCTGTTAACACCATCTTCTTACTTTGTGAACCGTTTGCCTTGTTACTGCTGCTTTGCCTTGTTTTGATTTGTCTACCTATTGTGTGTTGTGATGCAGTGGATATCGGCTCAGAACGAGAAATCGGGGAGCCGAGTTCGAATTCCAGTTGAATTCATTGCGTTCACTTACACGCAAATACCCTTGGGAAAAGTATTAATTCGTCTCTTCCCTCCAGTTATGGGTTAAATAACAGGACAGCTTGGGTTCTATTGTCTTGGCTGGCAACTAGTCTACCACAAAAATTAATGGCAACCTACTGCAGGATAATCTTCTGCCCAATCATGTATCACGACGTATGGCACTTAATTGACTGACCTATTGTTTGCTTCTTTTTTCTACTTTTTTTTATTGTTTATTAGAAACGTTGTCAATTCCGTTTGCTTAATATTTTTGCCGATTACATTTAACCATGGACAGCCTCACACACACAGAGTCTACAGAAAATATGTATACATACTTTAGGAAAAAAAAATCTTGTATAGATATTGTAATACTATATTTATTCAAACATCATGAGATTAATACAACTTACTTTTGGACTATTCACTCACAAGATATGCTAAAAAATGGTGACCTTTGGCTTCCAGACATTTATTAGTTCGGCGAACTACTGCTTGGGTAACTTTGCCCAAAGAAGGATTGCTGCACGTGCATTTTCAAGGTCTTGCCTAAGGGACACTAATATAACCGGTTTTCTCCGATACTCAACACCCTTTAGGACTTGTTGCTGATGCTACAACCACGAAGGAAATGCCATTTGCCGAGAAAACACTACAGTAATACTAGGGTTATTGCAACTTAATAAAACTACGAAAGGCAAGTTTTTCCTTTTCTCAAATGTGTATACATGTTTTTAGCGGACCCTGTACATTCCCCTATACAATAGCGGCCATAATATGAGGAACGGAAACAACAAAGACATAAATATGTGTATTACTTAAAAATTAATGCATGATAAGCAATGAATTTTTTGACCGAATAAAGATTAGGGTGTAAATGCATAAATATTATACAAAGTTACAAAAATGTACATAATAGTTTTTTTTTTAAAATAAAAACTAAATGGAACAAAGGAAATAAGCTACTAGACAAAAGTTAAGGAACGATGTTAATAATTTGCAAAAACTTTTAATTTACATTGTTAAAAAACTTGATGGAGCTTTTTAAGTAAAAGTTCATTTATCATTAGGACTTTATTTTTAAGCAATATGGCAAATTCTACACGCAAAACGCTCTCTTTTGATGAAAAAAACTCATTATCGCTGTCAAGAAAAAAAAGAAAAAAAAGTCAATTTCAGAAATTTCTCATATTCTTCATAGGTCTAAAAGTGTCGCTTATCGTGGTATAAAACCGATAAAACGTTAGATGCAAAACCAAAAACCGGCAGACCTCCAAAAACATCGCAAAGAGAAGATCGAAGAATTGTGAGAATATCTCCCAAAAACCAGAATATAATATAATAATGGCTTCCTATTCGTTGCAAAAAAGACGTTAATAATTTCTGCAAAGTGAATATTTAACAATAAATGTGTGAAAGTATCTTATAGAGAGAGAGAGAGAGAGAGAGGAGGGGGAAGAGAGAGAAAGAGAGCGAAAGAGCGAGATGCGAGCGATAGGTGGAGGAGAGGAGACAGATGTTATGCGTCAGTCAGAGGTGACAGCAATTGTGTCGAGATACGAGGAGATGGGTCTTCGTAAATGGACGGGAAATGTGATAGTTTTGTTTGGCGCCTCGGGATATCTCGTTAGGAACAAATTACAGTCGGTGCTCGGGTGGGTGAACGAAGTGGGGGTGTGAGGGATTATTAAAATTTCATGCCATCAGTCGTCATGAAATCTGGTCTCTCCTTTTCTCTGTCCCTTTTAAACCTTTAGCCTTTTCACATCACTTTTTCGTTTTTAGTTCATTAGTCTTTTCTTTCTTTCTTTCTTTCTTTCTTTCTTTCTTTTGGATGTCGCTATGGATTACACACACTTACATGTGTACCTGCATGTAGATATGTATGCACACATAGACACGCACATATACGCAGGCATAGGCATACATCCTTATATATAAATGTGATGCTTACGGCATTATTTATATAATAATTATATTTATTTATATAAAAACATGTGTGCATATGCCATATACATACTTGTTTGGGGATATATGGATCTACTTACACGCACTCACACACATATACACATATGTGTGTGTTTGTGTGTGCGTATAATGCACATTTCCATATATGAGATGCGATACTCAAAAGTTCTATGAATTTGGTTTTGAAATTGATTATATTCAAATTCCCTGAACTTTTTGATTGAATCATGTACAGATTGTCTTTTCCTTACTTTTCATCTATCTATCTATCTATCTATCTATCTATCTATCTATCTATCTATCTATCTATCTATCTATTCCAGTCATCATCATATCTATCTATCTATCTATCTATCTATCTATCTATCTATCTATCTATCTATCAAAGTGGGTAACGGTGAATTGAAGAGGGGAAAGCATTAATCAATTGAAATTGAATGTCTCGCGTAAACAAAGAATTTTAACAAAAAAAAATATACGTGAAAATGCGTTATGTTAAAGAACAAATATTGAAAAAAAAAACGTGATGAATCCTACTTTTAAATAGATATATATAATAAATATATATCTATTTGGACGAATTTTGAACTGAGACGTTTAGCTGCTGATGGACCGACTATATTGCATAGCATACAGTTTGTTTACGTCTTCTTCTTCTTCTTCTTCTTCTTCTTCTTCCTCATTTTTGATAATAATTAGTCATTAAAATAGACGCTCTTTTCTTCAAATGAAACACTTACACCCTAAACAAAGGCAGAAATTGAGAGTCACCAGGATAAACGTAGCAGAAAGAAGCGGTAACCCCACTCACCCCACCAGAGTTATTTATTACAAACGCAGTTGTATGTACGTGTCTACATATCACATACACTCCTCGATTACACATGTGTATATGAACACACACACACACACACACACACACACACACACACACACACACACACACAGAGTTATAACCAAGCACACCGACTGTCACAAGTGTAGAAACATTTCATTCTGACGGCTTGGATCGTCCAAAGAAATGTCTAAGTTTTGTCAATAGACATTGAAATTAGGGTTCCCAAACTCGCCAGGAAGGCAAATTCAAGAAAGGTTTACTCGGATTCGAAAATGACTGGATATGAAGCCGCTATTTTACCTAACGAAAATCATTCAGTTTGGGGAAAATACGGCCCTCCCCCGCCTAAACCAGCGCATGGCAGGCTCAGAACTGATTATAGTAAATTCATAATGGAATATGCAACTTACGATAGCCAGAATGCATTTTTACCTTACCAATTTCAAGATGGCTGCCAAAACGAGACGAGCATTATTCGAAGAAGAGGAAGCTCAAATCGTAAAAAAAACGTCCATTTTCGGCAATCACGTGACGTTACTTATTACCCTGAATTGTATCAAGTAGAAAAAGTGCACCTGGATAGCAAAACACCGTCCTCACCTTATCCAGTCATTAGCCACGCACACGCGGAACCGCTCTCACCGGCAACAGACTCCTTTAGAGGAAAGAGTGAGAATGTTCATCAATCCAACAATATGATAGTAGAATCTTATGACGGCCTGTTGGACGATTCTGGTTGCATAGGAAGTGACCACTGGAGTTATCAGCGAGGGCAGATGAATAAAACATCCGGTTCTGATCGTAAAACGCATAATCAACAATTTTCTTCGTACTTTGAAGAGGAATATTTTAAGCAAAATTCAGAGTTTAATATGCAGTCTAGCAAAGAAAGGGTGGCCACGGAGAAAGGCGAATGGACAGCTTACCAAAGATACGGAGAAATAAAGCAAGAACCACCGAGGTTTATTGACTGTCAGTCATCGGCCAAGTTTTCTGAATCTAAAATGGTGGTGCCTAGCAACGAACTAAAAGTATCTGCCATTGGCCCCGTCTATTTGATTAACCGAAACAGCGCAAAACGGTCTTCCGGAACTTTCATATCGCTCATTGGGCGCTTACCCGTGGACCATTCCAAGAGAAAAGATTCTAATATTGTCCACTGCGCCTTTGCTGAAGAGTCTGCAACACATCATCTGATATCCAGCAGGCAATACAAAGATTTGGGTTTTACGACTCAACAAAGTAATCAGGAAGTTAAGGCAGACACAGGATACATTGTGCAGGAAGAGAAAGAGATGGAGATGAAAGGTAAGTCAAACTATCTACACTTTTTTTCAGAGACATTTTAATAGCTTCTAATCCTCAGTTGTCATTTTTTTCGGGCGTAGGACGAGCATGCATTTTTCTTTACTTTAAATATCCTTGGGAAACATATGAACCCATGCTTTCTTCCACTCTAAATAATAAAACGTATCAGAAAATCTTTATTATCTCTACCAAAATTATATATATATATATATATCAGCTTTAAATAAGCATAAGAAAGTTGATAAACCGTAAAAAAAATCCATCAATAACTAGAAAGAACAAAGACTGTAAACCTCCACCAAAGCAATATCGACAACATCTCAGCGGTTAACAAGAGATGATTATTAAAACGAGAAAGAATAACTGCAATGAACTTGACCGCTCTCAAGAGTGAATATAAAAAAATGAATTCGATCCCTCTCAAAATTATATGCACACTTAAAATGAAATAGAGGAGGTAATTCAGTATTTAAATGATCGAGGAGAGATAATTCAGTATTTGGCATTTGAAAGGTAAAAAAATAAAGTTTTGTAATAAAGCCAAAAAAATAACTGAGAAACTTTATCCCGTGCCGGATCGAAGCTAAAATCTAATCAGTTCGTGCCAATCATGAGGCCAATCATCCCTGAAAGTTTCATCCGAATCCGTTCAGCGGGTCTTGAGATATCTTGACAAGGGACCAACAAACAAACAAACGCGACCGAATACAATTATTAAGCTAGTTTAGTTAATAAATATAATCTTTTGCTTGTTCCATCGTTAGCACGTACGTTACGCCTTGCCAACATCTAAAACATAATGAACTATTACGTTTTGATCGCGAGGAAAGTTATATCAGTGATACTTTGATTTCAGCGAGAAAAAGAAAGAAAAAAGAAAAAAGAAAAAAGAAAAGTAGAACGAGCGGAAGTGATAAGACTCTCATGTATTTAACGTCTGATCAAGGGAAATGGAAAAAATTGTTAGTCGTAAAACTTTACATTTGTACCCTCTTTAATCTAAGTAATGACTTGTACCCATATTTCTGATTGTTATTTTAATATTTGTTTAAAGTTGTTAAGCACAAATATTAAGTGAGACGATAGAGAAATTTCCTCGTTCTTTATAGTCGTGGAACTCCCAAGGAGCTTATTTATTTATTAAACGTTATGTTACATCAGAAAATTCAAATAGACAACTCACGGCTACTATTAGTTAATGATTAATACATTAAATTGACTGAATTAAAGTTTCGTAAGATACAAAAACATTATTTTCCATTTTGATTGGTTTGGGTTTTTAGAATCTTCTCTTTTTTTTTTTAATAATCTTATCGCCCCAAGCAAGGCATTTTACCGTCGCTGTTTTGCAGGTGGTTACATAGGGGCAAATTTATGAGAAAGAGTTACAGGTTATAGGGGTGTCAGGAAGTGGCTAAGAGAAGAATGAGAATACTGATGAGAGTGGAGTGGACGGAGAAAGGAGCATGAGAGAGAGGATGCAAGTTAGTGAGATAGGAAATGACTATTGACTTTACATTTAAATTCTTGGAGATTGTAGCTGTCGGGGAAGCAAGTAAATTGGAGGGAATTCCACAGGCGGGAAGTGCGAGAAAAGAAGATGCTGGAGTAGAAATTGCGTTTACAATTTATTGGTTTCACAGTAAAAGGGTGGGACCTCATTGTTAATCTTGTGGCTCGAGTAAATTTATATATAGGGGGCACCAGTGAGCTAAGTTCATCGGAGCAGAAGCCGTGAAAATATTTGTAGAAGAGACACAGGGAAGCCACATCGCGCCGGTGAGAAAGTGACTGTATCTGAGCTGCCAAGTCGGGATCTATTGCATTATCAGATTCTTGCGGCTTAATCTGAAAAACCAGGCCTTTGTATCCGACCATCTGCTATCTACTTCTCAACTAAGACTTTCATCACTTCATTAAAACTGGGAACCGATTTGCATTTATGAGGAGGGAGCGCTAATTTTTTTCATCTATTGTTATTACTTTATCTTTTTTTTAGATTTGATCTTTTTCTTCTCAAAGAATTTTGTGGGGATGTGTAGTAATTACGGGTGGGGACAGTGGAATTAGCATCTTGAGTTCGAGTTCCAAACTCGTCTCTTGTTTCAAGAATCACAAATAACCGAAGGGAAATACAAGAAAGGGGACATTGTCTGGGTCAAGCCTCCACGTGGTAAATGCATGACCAAATTTGGAACCGGACGCGTGACCGAGGTGGTGAGTCAGCAGTCGGTGCGGGTCGATGGAACGCCTCGCCACGTTAGAGACCTGCGCTCTTTTTGGGGCTCAAATCCCACGACTGACGAAGAAGACACGGAGGATAGTGAACATCCGATATACGTGGAGCTGGGTTCAACAGCCGATCGCTCCAATGTCAGCAGTTTGCCAATAGATCAGGATTTATCTAATGAGAGCTCCTCCGATGAAGAAGCTCAACCACTCTCCCTTCGGAGAGGCACCCGGAACAAAAGACCGCACCCGCACTGTCATTTGTGTGATCAGGAGATCGGGGTGGAGGTTAGTGTGGCAGACATGAGATACAACCTGGGACTAGCACCACTGTTTGCGACTTGCCTTGTCCCCGCCAAAAGAGAGCCCGTATTTGCTTAGCGTGTAAAGCTACTGCAGTTAAAATGACGTTAAAAGAAAAATCACTTACCGCTCTGAAGTAATCCGTCCTCGGCCAGATAATGTAAAAGAATGAGGGGGGACTTGTATTGCATTTTTATACACTAAAAATATGCAATGCATTATGGGATAACAGGAAGACGCAAATGGATTATGGGTACATGGACAGATATAAAAGCAACGATTTTTTCCCAGTGAGGGGGAAAAAAAAAGAACGTTCACAGTTGGTGGCTGAAACGTCTGTCAGTGAGATTTTGAGACAGAGTTCAAGATGGAAAGACTTGCTTGGAATACCAGCTGGGAGAGCCACAATTCAGTTGTTGTTTTAAGTTTATTTTGCCACACGCTCAAATGCCCCTTATAAAATACGAATTCATCTCTTTTTCATTCCTACTATATGTGAAATAGTAAGGTAAAATGGGATCACTAGCCTTGGGTGGCATCAAGCTTCAGAGGAGGACAGCGTTGAATCCAAAACTATCGAAAAGGTAACGAGGGACAATTCCACGATCTTTCCCTAGAAGACATGGCTATTCACAGGTAAAAACGATAAGGGATCCGTGGAGAAACCAAAGGGAAAGCACTCCATTAAATTACTCGAGAAGAAATGGTAATTCACAGGTAATAATAAAAACAAAAATGGCAACGGGAAATCACAATCAATAAATTTCCCTGGAAGACATGGTTATTCACAGATAAAGAAAAGCAATATTTGGAGAACCAACGGGAAAGCACTCCACTAAATTTCCTGAGAAGAAATGGCAATTCACAGATAATGAAGATAAGTGATCTGAAGAGAAGGCAACGAAAAAAACACTCCAATGTCTCTCACGAGAAGACATGGCTATCCACAGATAATAAAAAAAAAAAAAGGATTTGTGGAAAAAATCAACGGGAAACCACTCCAATATCTTTCCAGAGAAAGCATGACAGTTCACAGATAATTACGAAACAGAAGTCTGGAGTATGCAACAGGAATCCACTCCACTAAATTTCCCGAGAATATTATCATTGTGACAATCTAAACTTATTTATAAATGGAACTTTGTGTGTGTGTGTGTGTCCGTTACTTATAGACTCCGAAACGGCTGAACCGATTTTATTGAAAATTTACGCCAGTTGTACTATCAGCATTTGTGAGTGTTCTTAGCTAGGTTTTGTGTCGAGGTACCCCCGACAAATATCGAAAATCGATAATCGAAAAATCGGGTTATAGAAAGAGTGGTCCGATTTTAATCAAATTTGATGCACTCATAGACAAAGACATAAGAAACGATATTCAGAAGTTTCAAGGTTGCAGTTCTTACAATAGTGCAGAAAATCGATAATATATATATATATATATATATATATATATATATATATATATAAAAGGCAAGATGTTTGTGTGTGTGTCTGTTTATCTGCTTGTATGTCTGTATTTTTTTCAGCCCTTTTATTTTAGTTTTTGCTTCGGGTTTGGCTCTAAGTAGGTATAATTGTAGTTCTTAGTCTCAACCATGATATCATTTACTCAGAGGTCTTCTTTAGCCTTCAAAATTCTGTTTATGACGAAAAAACTTATTTGATATCAATACCAGGAAATCAAAATTTGACTTACATCCATTCATTTTTCTTTCAGTCTACGGTTTCGCTTTAAGTGGAAACAACGATTGCTTTTTAGTCTTTCGTACTAACGTCCAAAGTGTCTGAGCTCCAGGACCATGGATTAGTTTTAAAGCTTTCATTACACCCGAGCAACTCCGGGCTATACTGCTAGTAGATAAATAAATGGGATCTGTGGAAAAGCCAATGAGAAACCACATCAATATCTATTCCGAGAAGACATGACTGTCCACGGAAAATAAAGAAAGGGGATATATGTAGAAAGCAACGGTATACCACTCCACAGCCATGTTTTTTCAGGTAATAAAGAAAATGAATCTGTGTAGAAGGCAACTGTAAACCACTCCAATAATTATCTCGATAAAACATGTCAATTCACAGGTATTAAAGAAAAGTGATCTGTGGAAAAGTCAATAGCAAAACTCTCCAATAACTCTCCCGAGAAGACATGGTTATTCACAGTTAATAAAGAAGAGGAATATGTGGATAAAGAAACAAGAACCCAATCCACTAGATTTCCTAAGAAGAATTAGCAATTATGACAAGGGATCTGTAGAGAAGACAACGGGAGACTACTCCAACATTTCTCCCGAGAATGTATGACAATTTACCGATAACAAAGAAAAGCAATATTTAGATGAGGCAAATGGAAGCCATTCCCTTAATTTTCCCCGAGAAGAAATGCCAATTCATATGTGATAAAGAAAAGGGATGGGTAGAGAAGGAAATGGGAAACCACCGTACGATCTACCTCGAGAAGATATGGCTTCTCACAGGTAATATAGAAAAGCTATCTCTGTAGAATGCAAAGGGAATCCTCTTCAATATATATTCTGAGAAGATATGGCTATTCACAGGTAATAAAGAAAAAGGGCCCGTGGAAAAGGCAACGGGAAACCACCCTAATGTCTTTCCCGAAATGACATGGTAATTCACAGATTACAAAGAATAGTGTTCTCTGGAGAAGCCTGATCGCCTATTCCGAGAACAATTTTGCGTACGGGTAGAGTTACTGTCTCAGTAACCATTCATCTTACGTTACTGAAGGGAGTTACAAACCAAATAAACATTGTTGAACGGTAAAATGGGTTCAGGATTGTATGGGCTAATATCAAATTTTCACAAATTTGTTCGAGTGCGTCCGGGAATCAAAACCACAAATAATTATTTAAAAAAGTAAAAAACAAAAAAAAAAAACAACAAAAAACAAACAGCAATATATATGACATTTGTGGATTACTTCCTTTAATTACAAAGTCACGTGACTACGGTTACCATCCTCCTCCATTTTGCTGTTCTCATTGCAAGCAACTCTGTGTCCACCATGAAGCAATTACGAACACTCTTAGACATGCCCACACATACACTCACACATTTCATGTTCCCCAAAACCGTAATTTTTGCGAGAATATATCAATTAAGTGCCATTCGTGATACACGCTTGGGCGATCATGCCTCGAAAGAGATATGACTGACTGGGTAGAAGATTTTTTCCGCAGTAGGTTGCCATTAGACTAGTTAACAACCAAATCTGTCCTGTTAGTTGATCCGTAGCTAGAGAAAAAAGACCTATTAATACATTTCCCAAGGGTATTTGCACGTAAGTGAATGCAACGAACTCAATTGGAATTCGAACTCGGCTCTCGTATTTCTTGTTTCGAGCCGATATCCACTGCACTACAACGCACACCAGGAGAATATATAGTTTTCATTTTAAATAGGAAAATTTTTTCTTTATTTGTTCGTCAATTATATTTGTAATTTTTCGTTGGCAAAAAGTTTTAGTGAGTTTGACGCCATGACCACAATAAATTCAAGGAAAAAAAACCTAAAATGAAGTCGTGTGGTGTTTGGTTCCCAAGTTCGAATCTCATTCGGATATGTTTCTTAATTTTCTTTTCTGTTATCATTATGTCATACCTACGCAATCTGTGCTTAAGTGTCGAGAGAATAATTTCTTATCTCTCATCATTTTAATAAATGTCTCGCCAAAAGCTTATCGGTGAGAATTTGCGTTTTCTGGTTTCGTCTGTTTGAGTTGTGATGTGATTGTTTTTGTCTTTCATAACAAGCTGTTGAAGTAAGCCTCTGATATCACAGGTAGGATTTATTAAACCGAGGCTGTATTTTGTATTTGTGACCATATAAAGCAGAGTTTTTACTCGAAACCATTCTGCGCCGTATGCCGTGTACTCACACACACACACACACACACACACACACACACACACACACACACACACACACACACACACACACACACAGCGGATGCAGTTGTCGCCATTTTATATTTTTAATTTCGCACGTACATGTTGTTTGTTTCTGATTTTTCGGCTGTAAAGTATAACAGGGTCAGTTGGGCACCATCGGTGAGAAAAAGAGCCCCATGACGCAATTCACTCCTTCGGAAACGGCATGCTATACTGCTTGGTATTCGTGCCGAAAGCATCAACACAAACATTTTCGAGTGTTTGGGTGTCAATCTGAGGAGAGTGCAGAGGATTTGGATAAAAATTGGATTAGCCTAATGGCGATTACGAAGGGTGTTTGGAGTGATCACTTGTGATGGCGACGTTATGCCTCCATCTTCCCACAGGAAGATAAATGGAGGCATAACGATTCAACATGGAGACCTACATCAAGTGCCTTGAGGATGTAGTGTTGCCCTGGGTCAAGAGAGTGGCTACTGGAAGACCCTACGTCTTGCAACAGGACTCTGCACCATGTCACACAAGAAGAAGGACACAGTCATAGCTACCAGACAATTTCTGCAACCACATTACACCTTACCTCTGGCCACCTAACTCCCCAGACTTCAACTCCTTGATTATTATGTGTATGGGGAGCAGTTGGGCGAGAGACCAACAAAACCCTTGTAACACCAAAGATGAACTAAAGGCATGGATTATTGCAGAATTCACCAATTTAAACGAGGAGAAAGTCTAGAAGAGTTGCAGGAGTTTCTGTAGTCTTCTGGAGGCCGTGGGCAAAGCCAATGACGATTTTATTGAATAAACATACTCTTTAGTATTTCAAAATATTTTATATAATTTCGGTTATATATCTATTAAAATGAGATGTCAGTGTTATTTTCATTTTTGCATAATCTAGACAATAATTTATTTATTGCTAGAAATATCTCCCACATAATGGTAAGATATGACCTATTAGATTGTTGCAAAAATAATGGTCAGTTTCAGAAACATGGTTCTATTCGTGAAAAATTAGCTGTAGAAATTTTGAAACTAGTCAGAATATGAACAATGAACATCTACGCACCTCTGCCATCGATGGACAAAATTATTTATTCTTCGTTGATAAAAAGTTATTGGCTGTGACGCAACAAAATCTTTAAGAATTTATTCCACCTCTGATTTGGACCTAAAAGTTTTACCAATTAAAAATGTGCTTAAATTCTAAAATTCTAGTGAGTGAAGGATCAGGAGAATATGGACGATATGGTAAACTCTTGCATCTCAAGTCTGTGAGTTTTTACAACCTTATTCTTGCAACACGCGACCATGCATTATCGTGGAGTAGAATTGAACCACGTCGATTCACCAATGCAGGTCTCATTTTTTTGCAGGTGTGCATGCATTTCAGCAAGATGATTGCAGTAAAGCTCTGTATAAATGCTCTGATTGGCTTCCGGAAAGCTGTAGTGGATAACACCAATTGTAGACCACCAGACAGTCACCATAATTTTTTGATGATTCAACTTTGTGGGACTCATCACGATCAAGCCATTGACCTGATTGTTTACGGTTATCATAAATGATCCACTTTCCATCACAAGTGATTCTTCAGTCAAGAAAGGGATCATTGGTGTTACCTTGACAGAGAGTCGAGCACACTTCATAATGCCTAAGTTTTTGATTTTCATTGAGATCATGATCTCCATTTATCGGAATCCATTTATCGAGCTTTTTCGTCTTGCCAATACTCTGCAAGCGTCTCTGACACTTTGACATGAGTTTTGCTCAACAACTGCTTGCAATTCTCCGTTGTCAAGACCGTATGAGCGTCCTCTACCTTCTTCAACGTCAAGGCTCTCACCACCAGTACGGAATTTCTGGAACCACGTTTGTATTGTCCGATCACTTGTGGATTCATCATCCCACGCTTTGCAGATATTATCAGAAATTTGGGAGGCACTTTGCCCGAGTTTGAACTCATGCATGAAAAGTAAACGATCATGTTTTGTCATGTTCATAATTAAGGGCTTCTAAACTTTTGTCTGAAAATAAGTTGAAAAATTATTAAAGAGCATACATTGATTATTATGTACGAGCAGTATATCCCGGCGTTGCTCGGGTGTAATGAAAGCGTTAAAACTAATCCATGGTCCTGGAGCTCAGACTCAGCCTAAAGAATATTTGTGAAGTTTAGTGAGAATCGGATAAAAATTGTGGATTTGTATAAAGGACATACAGACAGATAAACAGACACACACACAAACATCTTGCCTTTTATATATATATATATTATCGATTTTCTGCACTATTGTAAGAACTGCAACCTTGAAACTTGTGAATATTGTTTCTTATGTCTTTGTCTATGAGTGTATCAAATTTGATTAAAATCGGACCACTCTTCCTATAACCCGATATTTTCGATTATCGATTTTCGATATTTATCGGGGGTACCTCGACACAAAACCTAGCTAAGAACACTCGCAGACGCTTATAGTACAACTGTGTAAATTTTCAAGAAAATCGGTTCAGCCGTTTCTGAGTCTATAGGTAACGTACACACACACACACACACACACACACACACACACACAGTTCCATTTATAAATAAATTTAGATCCCCAAATTCTCCTAATATATACCGTGAATAATGTGTTAAAATGGCTTTGAAAAATACAGCATTCCGAACAGTCATTATTTTTTAACACCCTAATAGAGGAGAACACCATTGCCATTAATAACTTACCATTCTATAAGAAGTATTTTTGAGATGTACATGTGGGAGATATTTATGCCGCACCTGATGCTGAGGGTAGCATCAATCAGCTAAGTGACAAAACTTTCACTTGTATTAATTCTCTGCCTCCCTCTTCCTCCCCCTCTTTCTCTTTCTCTCTCTCTCTCTCTCTCTCTCTCTCTCTCACACACACACACACACACACATAAATATTAGTTTTATTTACTCATTTATAGCCACCCACTTTGTAAATGAGTGAATGTTGTTAATAAAGTTCCAGAAATTTATGATTAATTTCATTATTTTTTAAAAGAAATGCATTAACCAAACTTTTAAAAATTCAAAAGTGCCACCTATTTTGAAAAATTGCCCAGCAGGCAACAATGATGTGAATTGGGAAATAAAATAAATGCTGTTACTGTTACTATTGTTTCTGTCGCTGTTAGTAAATCTCATATCATTAAGGAGTTGTGTCTCCAACTGTCACTGTCTTGAATATCTACTAGAGGCTTTGAAAGACGACGCCCTTTTCGCTACTGCAAGGTCTACCACGGGGTCGTCTCTTGTCTGTATATGTCAGGTCGAACTCGTTGACGAATCTAGTGGGAGTGGTACTCAGATTTTCGCAGGACGTGACCGAGCCAATGAACATTGCGCTGAGTGATGGTGATGAGGATGCTTGACTGGTCGGTCTTCTGGCTTTGGGCACAAGATTGGGCCAGTGCACCTCCTCAATGGTTCTGGTGTCACAGGTCTCTAAGCCATGAACGTAGGAAGCGTGGATCTTGCTGAGAAGCCATGTCGCGGGGCTGTATAGTAGTGTGTACGGCGGTGTTGTAAACTCGTAGCTTAGTGCGTCGGAAGATGTGACGCCACCATAGTGGTCTTCAGAGACCTCTCATGACACCTGCAGCCAGCCCACACCTTCTGTTGATCTCCGTAAGAAGGTTGCCAATATTAGATACTTCTGAGCCCAGTTAGATGAAAGACATGACGAATTCGACGGGGTCATCGTCAATGATGATGGACGGTGGATCGGGGTCGTCTCCTACGTGCATCAGTTTGGTCATTGACCAGTTCACATGCAACCCAGTCTTTGTCGTCTCTTCGTTGAATACGTGGAGTACCCTCTCCAGCTCTGTCAGCGAACAAGCAGAACAGTGTCCTGTTGTCGGCGTAGTCCAGATCAGTTAGGTCGTAGTGAATAAGGAACGCACAAGTATTTTCACAAGACGCCTGAATACGCAAAATTCCCTTCTCTGCGTTTGTGACAACCTTTTCTGACATTCCACAGCTGTGTTTTGGGCTTTCCATTGTTTTGGTTATATTCTGCATGAGTTTGTTAGAAAAATACAAAAGCAATAAAATTTTCATTTTTATCAGCTGTGTCGTTGAGAATAGCAATTGAACCCCCCTTAGTCATCCTGTTTCTGCTTGTCAATAATGGCCGACTGATCCGATGACCTCGTCTGGCCCTGCTGGTTGATTCTGGGTAAAGTTTTCATATTTAATTTTTAGTCCAATTGCAATCTTCTTTTTTTCCTCTGTTCATATTGGAACAGAATATATTTTTAAGCTAATTGTCTGATTTTAATGAAACTTTCAGAATTTATTCACAAGTGAATTAAATTATTTATGCAATTATTATTTTTAGAAAATCTTGGTAAAATATTTATTTTTACATCTGTTACTCCTCCCCACTTCAATTAATTGCATAAAACTTCTAGAAATACATTATCTTATGGAATATTCCACATAAACCTTTTTCTATCCCTTTTCAAAAAATTAGACTTTTCGTACAAAGAGCCTTTTTTAGCCAATCATCACTTCGAACTTACAAATTTACCTGCTCATTGGTCGAGACACTCTAAGACTGAAACGGATTTCTTTTTTTGCGCCAATGTTTCTGGAGTCGATTTCCAGAATTCCAAACGTATATAAATGGCAATATAACTCAATTCGCGTCAGTCAGTTTGCGAACTCCGAGAGATGCCAATAATATCCACGCGTGTCTAACCGCTGATTCATCAATCGACCGCGTCAAAATAACATTTACTCAACAATCGACCGCGTTAAGATTCTTTCTACAATTAACTTGAAAGAGTGAATATTCCTTCATTTCACGAACAAAGTTATTGTGTACGTTTATTGAATTAATCCAACAGGTAAACGCCAATAACTCTCGACAAATTATTTTTTCTATGTAACTAAACAACACACACACACACACACACACACACACACACACACACACACACACACACACATTTTGATAACTTTTCTTACAGCAACAGCCTGTTGTATTTTTCCTACCAAATCCAAAATATTGACTTTTGTTGAACTATACTCTGCATGAACAATCTCTCAGACATTTTTTTCACTTGTGATTATTAACAAGAAATTATTCGACCATGCATGTACGTTTTATTGTTTATATAAAATTCTTTTACTTTTGAATTTTTAATCACTCTCCTGTGGTCATTTCTTGTATGACAAATTGAATTTATATTGTTGTGTGGTATACGAATGAACACGCTACATAAACCTATTATTCAAAGAATTTTCTTTCTAATATAAATTCTGCATTCGACTACTCGCAACAATATATACCAAGTTTTTATTTATTAGGACTCATTGGGGAATGTAAATCATGTAATCTTCTTTTTAATTACGGGATCATTTTTCCAAAAATCTGCTACGAATACTAAAATCAAAAATGCATTAAAACTACAACATTTTTAATGTAGATAAAGTTTTGATTGATTTTTATAAATAATATAATTTTAGGATATCATATTCTGAAGAAGAAAAAAAATAGATGAATAATGAATTTTTATAAAAATTGTTTTCATTTTTTTTCTTTGCTAATTAAAGTTTTAAACAACTTTTTAAATTTCTTCTAGTTACTCAGTGTCTTCGGTTATTAATTCATGAAAAATAGACTTTATTTATAAATCAAAAATTCATAAGCTTAATACGAATCATTTAGAGTTAAGATTTTAAAAATAATTTCTAATTTATCATGTTAAACTGCACATTTTCTTTTACTATGGAAACTTATAAGAGACTTATTAAAAGGTCACATATTTTAAGGGTTGTTCCCCTTCCGAAATGTTAAACTGGGTTATGTCAACTTTTGGTTACCATACTTCCAGACTAATTAATAAGTGCTGTCATCGCTTACAGAAAAGGTCAACGGGTCAGACCTTTGTGATTAAGAAATACTTTTATTCTAAATTTCATGCTATAAAAAGAAATATTTGTTTAAAATCAGATTGATTTAACTTTAAATTTGATAATTTTCCAAAAATAACGAGTGAGAGACGTACATTTTATTTTTGCAAGATTTTTAAAACAGAGAATTAATTTTTATTTACAAATGTGTCGATCGCTCAAAAAATGGCCAACAATTGAAAGATTACAAAAATTGAAAGATTCTAGATTCCAAAAAATATAATTTCTGTTTGAAATACATCAAAGTACTTTGCTTAGTGGAAATAGTAAATTTAATCATTTAGCTTTCAATTAAGCTTCAAGTTTCAAGAAAAAGTTTTTATTTTAAAAAATTCAATTTAAAACTTAGATATCGAAAATGGAGTGGAGATAATACTACCTTATGAAAATTTAGATGTAAGAGCCCCGTATAATAGATTCATTTTGGAGGTGGGGGTGCATTAGACCCTTACACCAGTCACCGTAAAGAAGAGGTCAGTCAGTTAAGTGCCATATGTGATACACGCTTGGGCGATCATGTCTCGAAAGAGACTTGACAGAAAATGATTCCGCAGTAGGTTGCCATTATTTTTTGCGGTAGGGTGGTCGCCAGCCAAGGTTATAGAACCCATTTTGTCCTATTAATTAACTCATAACTGGAGGGAAGAGACGGATTAATACCTTTCCCAAGAGTATTTGCGCGTAAGTGAATGCAAGGAATTCAACAGGAATTCGAACTTGGCTCCCCGATTTCTTGTTCCGAGCCCATATCCACTGCACCACAAAAGAAGAGGTAAGGTATTTGAAACATTGGGAATGATGTGTACTTGATCTCATGTGAAAGCCACTAGTTACAACTTCTGTGAAACCTCTGAGGACAAACAATAATAACGATTTGTTCTCTCGCCCCAACGTTTTTTTTAACAATTAATGTAGTCTTCAAAGAATTTCTCATTAAATAAGAACACAGTTTGTCCAACCAAAACTAAACCAACGAAAAGTATATTTTTCTCTATTTTAAAATATATAAAAATTCAAGGGAAACAACTCTAACAAAAAGAGTTATCTAACTTGCATCTTCTCTTTAGTTTACCTCTCCCTTTCTCTCCCTCGTAAAGTATTTCGTCATTCAAAGTCAAGGCAGAAGAAACTGAGTTATTAAAAACTACTAAGTGAAGTTAAGACTAAAGAAAAATGCCCCCCACTCATATTTTTAAGTACCAAAAGTGTCAGTCCATCTACCAATCATTGTGGAAAAACTAAAAAAATTACTGGAAGATCTTGAACGAATTCCGCCACTAGGGAGAAAACAGGCCTCCCCGTTAGTAATTTTAAGAAAGAATCTGTGGATTTGTGGTGACTACGCAATAGGGGCAAACCACAAAATATGTGCAGACTTATATGCTATTCCCAATGTTGAATGGGCTTTGAACACTCTTCTGTGTAGGAAAGTTGTGGTAAATACGGAATTAAAAGTAACTCTTTTCTTCACTTTTTACAAATTTCACAATCCTGTGTGAAATCTTAATTTTGACCAATAGGAAAAAAGATTGACCTCATACTGAAAGAAAAAGACGATGCCAAATTTCGCGATACGATGTTAAATTAATTTTCTAGCCAATGAAACGAAGCGATTTGCAAAACTAAGAGAGAAGTTAACAATCCGATGTGAAAATATCTTTAGCTATAAAAAGAAAGAAAGTCAAATCAGTCAGAGATGAAAGCGACACCGCCAAGATGTGACAAAAGAAACTTCAAGCCACTGAACCGCACATAAGGTCCCGACATACATTCGTTCTCCCTTTTCTTACAACAACAACAACAACAACAACAACAACAACAACAACAACAAAAAAGATATTTTAACTGACTCCTAAATATTGACTTTGATTAATATCATTTTCCTTTATTGCTTTACCCTCTTTTCACTTTCTCGCCGGCCATAAAAAAGGAAAGAAACACAGACTTTATTAGTAACCCTGTTAATTTTGTGTAGACATATTTTTCACCCACAACTAGAAATCTGGATTCACTTGACTACGTACTAAATTTTCTCTTTGAATATTTGACGCCTACAAATTGATATTATTCTGTTTTGTTAGTAAAAGTCTACTTTAACATACAAACGAAATACTTTTAACCCCCAACCTTCTGATGATTACGAATAACCTTAAGTTGTAGGGAGTTTGGTGATGTTTTGACACAAGGCCAATTTAATAAACATTCAATCTTACTCTCTACTCCAACAATGAACCCACCAACAGGTTTGATAAGATGGAAAAGAATACCGTATGGAATTAAAGCCGTAAGTGTGATTTTTCAAAGTGCTATAGAGCAAGTTATTGGCAGCGATATAAAAAATACAATATACTACCAAGATGGTATTTGTATTGATACTATTAACGACGAAGAACTAAAATGAAAAACCAGTATGGGTTTGAATAAATTAAAACATTCTGGATTAACAATTAACGAGAAAAAATATGTGCACAACACTAAAACATACAATTTGAAGAATACACTATATCTAATGAAGACATGTCACCAAACCAATCATTAATTGACAAAATACTAAAAATAGAATTAAGTTAAAAAAAGAATTGGAATATTTCTTAGGACTTATTTAGATGCTGCTTTAAGGAAAAAAAAAAACATGGAATTTATTTGGAGAAAAGAACAAGTGGCATTTTAAAATTTAAAAACTGTTCTGGCAAAAAGGCCAGTTGCAAAAATATTCGACCCTGGAAAAGGAAATAGTAGTAACAACTGACGCAAATGAAAACTCAATTTCAGGAAGTGCATGATTATCCTTTCTAAACTTATAAATGGAACTTTGTCTCTGTGTGTGTGTGTGTGTGTGTGTGTGTGTGTGTGTGTGTGTGTGTGTGTGTGTCCGTTACTTATAGACTCCGAAACGGCTCAACCGATTTTATTGAAAATTTACACAGTTGTACTATAAGTGTCTGCGAGTGTCCTTAGCTAGGTTTTGTGTCGAGGTACCCCAGATAAATATCGAAAATCGATAATCGAAAAAATCGGGTTATAGAAAGAGTGGTCCGATTTTAATCAAATTTGATACACTCATAGACAAAGACATAAGAAACGATATTCAGAAGTTTCAAGGTTGCAGTTCTTACAAGAGTGCAGAAAATCGATAATATATATATATATATATATATAAAAGGCAAGATGTTTGTGTGTGTCTGTTTATCTGCCTGTATGTCTGTATCTTTTCAGCCCTTTTATTTTAGTTTTTGCTTCGGGTTTGACTCTAAGTAGGTATAATTGTAGTTCTTAGTCTCAGCCATGATACCATTTACTCAGAGGACTTATTTAGTCTTCAAAATTCAGTTTACGACGAAAAAATTTATTTGATATCGATACCAGGAAATCAAAATTTGACTTACATCTATTCATTTTTCTTTCACTCTACGGTTTCGCTTTAACTGGAAACAACTATTGCTTTTTAGTCTTTCGTGCCAACGTCCAAAGAGTCTGAGCTCTAGGACCATGGATTAGTTTTAAAGCTTTCATTACACCCGAGCAACGTCATGCTATACTGCTAGTTATGTATATTTCGACAAAATTGTCAAAAGCCGAAACAAACTACTCAAATACTAAGAAATAAGCGTTAGCCATAATTTGGACAACAAATAGAGCTCGTCAGTTTTTGATTGGAAAGAAATCCCCACTAAGGTCCGATCTTAGATATTTAGAATTCAAATTTAATTCTAGGAAGGCATTTCCTAAGTTAACGTCGTCTAGAATTCTAAGATTGGTCTTAATGTTAATAACGTTTGATTTTGATATTGAGTACATGAAAGGCAATACCATTCCGCATGTTGATGCTGTGTTCAGATTGAGGTTATGAGAAGATTGTGGTTCTTCTGAAAGTGAAAAAGAGGAATAAAAATCAAACTGCATACGTTCAGGATAACAATAAAAAGGGGAATAATTCCCCACGGACATAACTGCAAATTAACTGTAGAAAATTTACTTAAACCAAAATGAACTGTGTAAATGGGTGCAATTTGCAATGGAGACGCAGTGGTTCCGTCAGCAACGTAAAAGAACAACGTTATAAAAAGTATACATGACGATGTTCATTCCGGGATAACCTATATGTAAAGGAGGTTAAGGCTAGAGAGGCAGGGTGACTAGGCTATTCTATAGATGTAGAAAGATATGTAAAAGAATGTGTAAAACGTGTATGGAAAGAAAGAAAAAATCAGACAAACAAAAACACATACCTAGGCAAAAGAGTTCCAATCTTGGGATAGAGTAAACATGTATCATGCTCATGTTAATGAAGTTGGGGTTATTACTAATACTAGTCGATGCCTAATCAGGCTGTTCAGAAGTAATACAGCTTCCTAAAAAAAAAGAGAAGTCTGATAAGCGTTAATGATCATGGAAAAATGGAAATGGAATCCCGAAAACGCTAGTATCCGACAAGATCCCAGATTTCTGTGACGAGAATCTATGCCAATGGATGCAAACCATATAAAACCCCACCTTACCGTCTGCAATCAAACGGATTAGCAGAAAAGGTGGTGTAAGCTATAAAAAACGAACTGAAAATATGTCTACAACGGAAAGAAAAATAGAAACATTTCTTCCTAGATTGTTGCTAAGCTATAGAACAAAACCACACGTTGAAAAATTGAAAATCCCATCCGACTTCATTAGCTCTCCATTGACAATGTCTTATACCACTAACGAGAAACTGTGGTATATATAAAAAAGGAAATCTAATTTACAAGAGGCAAGATTCATAATGCAAAATAGACAAAACACTATGCTAATAGAATAACTGAAAATGGGATATTAACGCATGCAAACCAAGTTAGATTGCAATCTGATAGCAATGAAGAGATGTACAGTGAGTCTGAGGGTAATGAAAGCGAAAATATCATATCAACGCAAGACAAGGACGACAATGACATCGGGAACGGTTTAAACTCTTAAAATAAACAATTGTTAGGGGAACACGTTGTGGTGATACCGAGCAAAAGTGATGGACCGGATGTTTGTGCTTTCACAACCAAAAAGCAAATAACCAAAAGTCGTCGCTGCGCCGCCGGCTCCGCGCAGATGTTCCGACTGAAAACTAAAAATTAATTAAATATTAAATTTCCAGTTCGCGAGCCTATGTGAATTTTATTTATCAGCCAATGGGAAGCTCAGAACCAAATACAAGTGTGAAATTCCAAATAAGCTGTTGTGATCCAAAAAGAAGATATAAAAAGTGGATAAAGAAAGCATCGCCGGGCAGACCGACTCGAGGAGAAGAGAGTAATTAGTATATCCCTTGACCAAAGTCAAGCGGCTTACTACGCTCGCCTCCCTTGCCTCTTTCCTTCTTCCCTGCTTCAAAAACTACTGACCTAAGGAGCGAATACATCAAAAACATTTCTTACTTACACGCTCCGAGTGAGGAGACAAAAGCTCACAGAAGTTCCAGGAGAAATAAAGAGATAAAACCCTTTCGCTACAGAGAGATGAGGTGACTCATTTGCACAGGAGTTCAATAAGAGTATAAATAGATACAATTGAGACAGTTGAGTGCCTACTACTTCTCGTCAGTCAATAACACTAAAAGTACAGAGAGTAAATATCATCTAATTCTCTGATAGTCATCTTGCTGTACTGGTTAAATAAATCCCGATTGATATAAATGTTATTATAGACACAACGTTTCGACCAAATACCCTCTGGTCATCATCAGGTGTCCATTGATTGGTTGATATGGGTTATCTGTGGATTACTGGGATATATCCTGTGAAATCAATTATTGTTCTTTCTTGTTGGAATTGGTGCGTCACTACCAGATCCAAGGATTGAACTCATGTTCGCTAGATGATAGTAACATTGTGATTATTGTGATATCATAATCATATTATATAATATTATATAATATTATGTAAATATAATATTATATAATATTATGTAAGTATAGTTTTATCATATAATATATATCATATTATTTTGACAACTGGTTATGTTACTATCAGGATATATCACTTATGGCCTTCGGGATGGTAGAGTAGTGGATATAGCAGTTGGTTATAAATGTGTTAACATTCTCAACCAAGATGAGAATACTAGTTCGATACTGAAAATTACTCATCTCAGAAATTAATACTGGAATTAAATAATAATGCACTCTTTCTAATTATGATTTTCCTTTCGCTTTGGCACTAGCATATTCCCGAACTGTTCTCAGACTGTTCACATCTATCTATCTATCTATCTATCTATCTATCTATCTATCTATCTATCTATCTATCTATCTATCTATCTATTCCATCTATCATATCTATCTATCTATCTATCTATCTATCTATCTATCTATCTATCTATCTATCTATCTATTCCAGTCTCATTCTATCTATCTATCTATCTATCTATCTATCTATCTATCTATCTATCTATCTATCTATCTATCTATCTATCTATTCCAGTCTCATTCATATCTATCTATCTATCTATCTATCTATCTATCTATCTATCTATCTATCTATCTATCTATCTATCTATTCTATTCCAGTCTCATTCTACTATCTATCTATCTATCTATCTATCTATCTATCTATCTATCTATCTATCTATCTATCTCAGTCTGTTCATATCTATCTACCTATATCGGTATATTCATATCTCTCTATCTCTATCTATCGCTGTCGATATCGTACCCCACGCCCCAACGTACGCGCACAAGTACATTATATCACACCAACCCTGTTGGCGAGCCTAGAATACGCTGACTGCCCCTAATCAACACCAAAATAGTTTATAAATATAAACGACCAATATTTACCTGTCCTACTAAGCAAGTAAATTCTCACAGACTCATATATATATATATATATATATATATATATATATATATATATGACCAACCAAGCAAAATTTCAGTTGCATTAGAAATCTCTATCTGCCACACACTCGCATATATATATATATATGCGAGTGTGTGGCAGATAGAGATTTCTAATGCAATTGAAATTTTGCTTGGTTGGTCATGTTCTACTCATGACTGATAAAAGGACACTGAAAATCCTGACGGTTCTCGGAAAGTGGGAAGTGGTTCAAATACTGGGATAAACTTACACAAAACTTAAATTCTATTGACATTTCTCTGTCGTCATTCGAGTAAGTGGACTCTACCCATCAGATCCCCGTCCTCGTGAGATGTAAGTTCCATCTCGGGTTTTGTACAGGGCGAACACTACTGTTGAAATTAAATAAAAAACTAACAAACGACAAAAGAGTTTAACACACACACACACACACACACACACACACACACACACACACACACACACATATATATATATATATATATTACAAAATCAAGTAACCAATAAGAGCACATACACAGAAACTCGCATGAACGGACTTAGAGAAACACACTCATATACCAATGCAAAAGTGTGTCTACATTTAAATGCATATACATTAAGGGATCTTATGAATCTGACTGAGTACACCATATGTTTACATAAAAACGTAAGCAAAAGCGTGTGTACACGTGTGTGATTACCAAAAGACTGGTATATTCCTTCTCACTTCAGGCTTATCTGTGTTTCTTTCTGTTTTTTTTTTTTTTACATCCGACCAACTCATTTTCGTTTGAACCTTCCTACTGTTCCTTACTGCTTTTCTTCAGACTAATTTCTTTATAGTGGGCTATTTTATCTATTCCTTTTCTAGTTGTGGTGGGAGTCCGTTCTAGAGAAGGGTAGTTGTATATTGTTGCAGGTTAACGCAATTTTGCCTTGTGGTAGATAGCCAACTATAAGTCATAAAATGATTATAAAATCAAGAAAAGCAAATCGAGTCGAAAATAACATTTATATACACACATATCAATTCATGTTTTTACAATTAAAGTAATACTTGAATACAGGTTCAACGGAGGTTAAAATGTTCATGGCAAATAGAATGCTGAAAGAGATTTAAGGCTTAGGAATGTGGGGAGCGTGTAGGTGAGGAATGTCTTTGATGTAGTCGCTCCTTAGGTCAGTAAGTAGTTTTGAGACAGGGGAGAAGGAAAGAGAGGTGAAAGGACGAGCATAGTAGCCACTTGACTTGGTCAAGGGAGATATTAATTACTCTCGCCTGCCACCGTCGGGCTGTCTGCTGGGTGCTTTCTGTATCTGCTTTTTATATCTGCTTTTTGGATCATAGCAGCTCGTTTGGAATTTCACACTTGTATTTGATTCTGGGCTTCCCATTGGCTGAAAAATAAAATTCGCGTAGGCTCGCGAAATGGAAATTTAATATTTGATTAATTTTTATTTTCCAACCGGAACATCTGCGCGAACTCGTTTCTTCTTTTCAACAGTTACTTTCCACTGTTTCTTTCCACAAATTCCTTCCCATCAATTCTATCTCGTTTCTTCCATTCCATTGTTTCTTTCCACTGTTTCTTTTTTCCACTAATTCCTTCCCATCAATTCTATCTCGTTTCTTCCTTTCCACTGTTTCTTTCCACTGTTTCTTTTTTCCACTAATTCCTTCCCATCAATTCTATCTCGTTTCTTCCTTTTCACTGTTTCTTTTTTCCACTAATTATTTCCCATCAATTCTATCTCGTTTCTTCCTTTCCATTGTTTCTTTCCACTGTTTCTTTCCACTAATTCCTTCCCATCAATTCTATCTCGTTTCTTCTTTTCAACAGTTACTTTCCGTGAGAATAAATAGTTCTGATGTAAATACATCCTTGTTACTTTCTGCAGTTTAATTCCGACATATTTATTATTGCTTCTTCCTTCCTACCAATTCTTTCGGCTTTTCCTTCAGACGTATTCCTTCTTGCTTTTTCCATCCTACTGATTCTTTCGGTTCTTCTTTCCGACTTATTCCTTCTCGCATCATCCGTCACCCTGTTTCTTTCTGTTTTTTTTTTCATCAGATCTATTCCTTCTTATTTCTACCTCCCCACTGAATTTCTTCTGCTTTTTCTTTAGACCTACTCCTTCTCGCTTCATCCTTCGCAAATATTTTGTTTCTGATTTTTCCTTCCAATCTAATCTTTCTCATTTCTTCCTACCAACTGTTTCGTTCTGCTTTTTCCCTCTGACCAATTCTATTTTGCTTCTTCATTCCCTTTGTTTCATTTTGCATTATTATTCCAACCTATTCATTCTCGCTTCTGTCTTCCTAATGATTCTTTCTGCTTTTTATCATCAGACCTACTTTTTCTTTCCGATCCATTGCTTCTCCCTTCTTCTTTTCCACTGTCTCTTTTTGCTTTTTCCTTCTGACTCATTCCTTCCACTTCCCCTCCACTGTTTATCTCTGCTTTTTCGTTCGAACGTATTTTTCTCTCTTCTTCATTCCTCGTTTGTTTTTGCATTTTCATTCCGACCTATCCATTTTCGCTTCTTCCTTTCCAATGGTTCTTTCTGCTTTCCTTTCAGACTTATTCCTTCTCGCATATTCCTTCCCAATGAGTATTTCTGCATTTTCCTTCAGACCTATTCATTCTCGCTTCTTCCTTTCTACTGTTTTTTTATGCTTTTTACTTCCGACCTTTCCCTTGTCATTTCATTCTACATCTGTTTTTTTTTTTCAGTTTTTCCATCAGATTTATTCATCTTGCTTCACCTTCCGGCTTTTTCTTTGCAAATCATTACTTCTCGCTTTTTTCTTTCCAGTGTTATTCTTTGCTTTTTCCTCCTGGCTAATTGCATGCATTTCTTCTTTTCAACTGTTTCTTTCTATCTTTTCCTTTAGATCAATTCCTTCTCGCTTCCTCCTTCGCATTGTTTTATTTCTGCTTTTTCCTTCCAAATTATTACTTCTCATTTCTTCCTATCAACTGTTTCTTTTTCTGCCTTTTCCCTCAGACCTATTCTATCTCGCTTCCTCATTCCCATTGTTTCATTCTGCATTTTCATTTCTCCCTATTCATTCTCAATACTTCATTCCAAATGGTTCTTACAGCCTTTTTCTTTCAGGCCAATTCCTTCTCGCTTATTCCTTTCCACTGTTCCTTTCTTCTTTCTCCATCAGACGTGTTCCTTCCCGCTTCTTCCATTCACTTTGTTACTTTCTGCATTTATTTCCGACGCATTCATTATTACTTAATCCTTTCCACTGTTCCTTACCACTTTTTCTTTCCGAACAGTTCATTCAAGCATCTTTCTTCACATAGTTTCTTTCTGCTTTTTTCTTCAGATCTATTCCTTCTTATTTCTTTCTTCCCACTGAATTTCTTCTGCTTTTTCTTTAGACCTATTCCTTCTCACTTCTTCTTTGCATTGTTTTGTTTCTTCTTTTTCGTTCTAATCTATTCCTTCTCGATTCTGCCTTCCAAATATTTCTTTCAGCTTTTTTTTTCCTGGCATATTCATTTTCATTTCTTTCTAATCTCGGTTTTTGTCTGCTTTTTCTCTTAGATTTATTCCATCCCTTTTGTTTCTTCTCACTTTCTTTCTGCTTTTTCCTTCAGACCTATTCCTTCTCGCTTCTTTATTCCCATTGTTTCTTTCTGCATTTTCATTCCGGGCTATTCATTCTAATCTCTTTCTGTCCTTTGTTTATTTCTGCTTTTTTCTTTCAACCTATTTATTCGAATTTCTTTTGTACCCCTGTTTCTTGCTACTTTTTCATTAGATCAATTCCATCTCTCCTCTTCTTTCCTACAGTTTCTTTCCGTTTTTCTTTCTGTCCTATTACTTCTCGCTCCTTTCTTCCCACTATTTCTTTCTGCTTTTTCCTTCAGTCTTATTCTTTTTCACTGTTTAGTTTTCTGCTGATTCATCTTTGGATTTTAGCAAGGATCTCTAGATCATTTTTTTCATTAATGAAAAAATATGGTACCGGAAAATTAGAGAATTTGCACACGAAAGGGCGAGTTTTTTTTCATGCAAAAGGGACACAATGCAGCATTAATATTTAAATAAAAGTAATAACGTTCTTGTCCAAGCAGATAAAATAAGATTCAGACAAGAAAACGAAAGGGAGATGGAAATTGAACTAAGAAATGAGTTCAGCTCGGACCCAATAAACCAACAGGAAATTGAACCAGGAAGCGAGTCCAGCTATAAACCAAGTTGAAATGACGGATGGGGATTCAGTGGAAGACCAAGACAGTTTGGACGATTCAAGCATCGATTGTGAAGAGCAAGACGTCACCAACAAAGAAAACGGATCTAGATTTCCTATAAAGAAAAACATAGATAGATCTCTAGAGAGTGCGGGAGAAAAGGAGGTCAAAATGAAGATACAAATAGACGAAGAAACTTGAGATTAACAGAGAGCAAAAAGGAGATGCAGTAGCGGTTGGTCAGTAACACAACTAATTAACATATATGTACGAGTAGACGTTATGTATAGGTTGTTATGTAGACTAGTACCTATAGTACTTGCCTTACTCGTACCGTTGATATTTCTCACTTGCTTGCAATTTCTCACACCCCCTTGCACTAGGGAGGGTGGATCGGTAGTCATACCGATGATACTACAGCCATTGAATTTTTGTCCCTGACTCGATTGTACGCGTTAGGTTTCTTTACATTAAACCCGACTTTCGACAAGCGCTCGTTGGACGACGTTGTTTAAATCTATAAAAAGGCAAACATTTCCTTTTTCTCTTTCTCCTTCTTGTTTCAAGGCGTAGCAACACGTGGAAAAAAGGACGGCTCCTCTGAAGCACATTCATTTTACTGGTTCACTGACGAGTGAACTCTTGTTCCAATTTCAAACCCCCCTGCCTATGAAGTAAATCAACCTTTTCTTTGGTTGTTCCAACTCGGTGCAAGACTGACTTGAGCTCGACCATTTTAACTAGTCTTACCCTTACTTCCCCTAACTTACTTCTGGATCAGAGAAAGAAAAACTGACACACGCAAGAGACATTGAAAACTTTCTTTCTCCACAATCAATACAAAAAATGACTAAACGGTCCATAATAAATACCCAAATTTTTGTATACTTCTTTAATTATTTAAATGGGAGCGCACCCCACCTACAACACACCAACATGCAACTTTTAGATTCCATACATTAATAAAGTTAAATCATCAGACAACAGTAATTTGTGTTTTGCTCAGGGCCAGATTATCATTTAGGCTAGTATAGGCTATAACCTAGCCCCCACCTTAAGTTTTTATAAAGAAATGATTTTGATTTTCAAGATATTATAGCTTCTAAATAGTTTCATAAACTGAAATTATATCAATATGAAAAACTAATATTCGTTTGTCTTTGCAGGAAGCAAAGCAAGGAAAAGTTTGTTTTCATTTGTATCATAGTGTTACAAGTAAATAACATGTTTGATTTGTGATCTTGTAAATTGTTGATTTTAATTTTATAGATGTCATAACTTCTAAATAGTTTCATAAATTGAAATAATATGACAAATATGACAAACTCATATTTATTTGAATCGTTTTATGCTTATTATAATTTTTTTCACTACCGTTGTTTTGAAATATGTTCTAATTTGATGTAAAATAGTTGCATTTCTTAAAGAACATTTTCATTAACAAAGACAAGATAGCTATTCTACTTTATTTAAAGAACGAGTAAATCTAAAATGACGGCAAGATATATATTGATGTACCTACTATCGAGTGTCTTACATTAAGATATAAGAAAAAAAAATCAGACCTCTGAGCGCGTAATAGGAGGGGTATATATTTTGTGACCCCAGGTTTCACGCTCTTACGATCGTCAGACAAATTGATTAATTTTTTTTTAAATTGGCAAAATGTACGGCTGCGTATATTGGTGTATTTTGTGGAAGTGGGAGGAAAATTGGGAGGAAAATCTGTTGTCGTTACAAACGCAGACATAGATATACATTTGTACACCCATTGGCCTACGCAGAGACACACACGCGCGCGCTCGCCCGCCCACCGAGGCTCACACAAGCATAACTATATGCGAATCGTATGGGGCTTGGAATATATATGTATACAGGTGTTGTTGCGTATATACATACGCATTTGAATGGCGTATTCAAAAAGTGTAGCGATGTCAACGCGCAGATGGTTGTCGATTTCTGTTCTCTGAACAATATTTTCTCATACTCACGTATGTTCGTATGATGTGGTCTGTGTGAAACTATGATGGTAAAAATTGCTACTATTTTTAATTATTTAAGGCTGTATTGTTATTTTAAAATCGGTTATTAGCTTGTTTTTGGTGGTTGCACATATTTAAATGGTATAAATTCTAATTTGTAATGCTTGTTAGTTTTTATGTGGTGGTATTAATTTTACTGTGGAAAAGAGGAGTAATTAACGTTAATGATGATTGCGGACTAATACGGTGATAGTAATATTAGATGATAATAACAGTTGTGGTAGCAAATAGTTATTGTAAAGCGGAAGTAGTGATTAATAATGGTGGTGTAATGATAATAACAATAAATGCAATTATTATGATGGTAGTTTGAACTAGCAAATAATTGCTAGGATTATGGTATCAGCGGTTCCTTTTTTTTTACTCGTTTGGTATAAATTGTGATAATAGGTATTTCTTTTCGTGTCTGCATTTGAAAATTATTTCTGATCTTATGTTTAGTAAGTTCTTTTGTTTGGTATGAGATATAATTGATACTTTTTCATGTAGACAAAGTAAGCATTTTTTTGTAATGTTGTTGTAAGCAGTTGCTTTTTTCAATATTTTCCAGCTTATTGTTGGTGAAATATTTTTCTTTTTTAGATGCCATACGTATGTGGATAGTGTAGTGTCGTCGTCACAAACGTAGACATAGATATACATTTGTACACCCATTGGCGTACGCAGCGACACACACGCACGCGCGCCCGCCCATACGCCCACCGAGGCTCACACAAACATAACTATATGCGAACTGCTTTTCGGTGACTGTTATTGTTGCATGCCAATGTTTTATGTCAACACAAGATAAAATCATCTTTGATGGTGGAAGTCTTTATGTTAACGTCCCTGTAACCTCTCTGAAGGTGGCTCATGTATGCCGAAAGCTTAGAACCAGCATAATAAAAAAATATCCAAATGTTGGTCAATTTTTGTTTTTATTTTCACCTGAAATTAAAGCCAAATTACGGTGTTTAGAACGGCTCATGATTAAACATAATAGACATTCATTGTCTGTTATATTTAACAATATATGTTTAGAATATATATATATATATATATATATATATATATATATATATATATATATATATATATATATTCTCCATTACCCGACGACAAAAATATTGCAAGTAAATAAAATAATAAGGCAGTGTTTTTGGAGTAGATAGATCTAACTATCGCCCGGTTCACACTCCACCCACGTCTAGTGAACAGGTGAAGAGGCTCATCACTTGTTTCCTGTTTAGGATGTGGTTTCCGTCTTTCTCTTTTCCAATCTTTTCACTATTACGTACCTCTCTGCACATCAGTGGCGTTGCCGCCTTGCTCGTGGTGATATGATTAAAAAAAAGGTGTTAAAGAACAATTGCGCGGCAAAAGCTTTCATAACTGGTAGAAAAGTTTAATAAATGGTAATAAAAAGAATAAACTAAATCAACGCTGCCTCGCTATTGTCTCTCTCTCTCTCTCTCTCTCTCTCTCTCTCTCCATGAACATGACAGGAGGGATATATATATATATATATATATATATATATATATATATATACTCACAATGAGTTTTTATTATAATGGAGAGGATAAGTAATAAGCTTACCTCAGTCTGTGTAAATGAAAAATATTCAAAACAGGTCCGGGCAAGTTAGTGCGTGGCTGCGTCTGAGGGATCCATAGTTTCATTAGGCTGGCTATTCTTCACTAAAATTCTTAAGGAGGGCCAATTATAAGGTTTTGAGGTTTTTTTTTTTAAATAATACAGATGCGTATAAATAAAATTAAATTTACTTAAAAAAAAATACAAAAACCAAAAACAAAAAACTAGTATATTTATCAATGCTTATTCTGTTAAAAAGCAATTGGAAAATATTTTTAAAATAATTCTTTTTTCATAACGGGACTAATACTTTTGTTCTCGACTGTACGCGAGTAGATTTTATCTGCAAATTTGTGTGTCTGCATATAAATCTGTATAGCACGAGCGTATGTGATTTTCTCGATTGTGCACGGTTGTGTTTCTGTTTGGATATTCTCTTTGGATTTTATCTTTCGATCCCAACATCCGTTTGGCGGGACCTTGTTATTTTCCGAGAGTGAATAGGCTCCGATAAGAATAGAGCGTCGAAACCAAGTCACTTATATCCGGTACGAATCTTTCAGTGTGTCGCTGTGCCTAAGTAGAGCAACGACTGGACAGATTAAACAACCTCCATTCGAGAAACTTCAGAGGGCAAAGAGAAAGAGAGAGAGAGAGAGAGAGGGAGAGAGAGAGAGAGAGAGAGAGAGAGAGAGAGAGAGAGGGCGAAAGAAAGGAAATAAAATAAAGAGATTAGAGTGACTAAGAAAAGTGAAGACGTAAACAAGTGTGAATTTAAACGCATTTAGTTTTCATGAGTGTAAGTTGTTGACCAACTCAAGAGGAATCTTTATTTTCCCGATGAGAACATTTTATATTTTCATTGAAATTAATTTTCTTTCTTGCTGAAAATAACGAACTATTCGATATCTTCAATCCTATTTGTCCTATTGACTGTTTTCAATATAACAGATAATTCGATCGCCATTGTTTTATCTGCGTCTAAAAAACGATAAAAAGACGAAGAAAAAAAGAAAAAGAAAAAGAGGAAACACAATCAGGATCAAGAACTAAAGCTGAATATATCGACCACTGATGGTCGTTTACTGATGCTGTTTCCCTGATATGGAAATTGATCGTTACGAACATTACTTAGAAGTAGAAAAAGATAGAATAATTCGTTCCACTTTTGGCGATATGGACGATACGACTTTCTCGAATAAAGAAAATGACCAGGACGATGTGCCGTTACCCCCCGTACGAAGACGAAAGAAAGAAGCGAAAAGCGAGAGTGATAAAGAGGAGAGGGTCGTGTCGTACTTGGGGCCAATCTACCTGAACAGCATCAACTCGTCTATCATGGAATCGAGTAGCATGACAAGATACCGTAAATCCTATCCGGTTTCCTCGCCATGGACCGTCATGTGTGCCGTCGAGTCTGTCGGGAACAAGGTGAATATAAAAGTGCACCCGTGGGATGACGAAGAGGAAGACGGCTCACCTGTAGATGCCACCCGGTCCATGGAAAATGAATGTCGCTACGACGGCGACGGAGAAGAAGCCGAAGAACGAGGTAAGATGCAGTTAAAAGGTTTTTCTAATACCTTTTGGAGTGGAGGCGGGGTTCTGCGGTGAAATATTTATATAACAGCGGTTCAAGGGGAGACTGTTAGTTCCTCTTTTTGTTTCCCCTCTGCATTAGTAGCGTTTGTATCATGTATGGTTCATTTGTAGGTTGTAACTCAATGGTTAGATTTCAAGACTAAATGCTGACAGTCAGACTTTTAACATTAGAACCTCGTCTCAAACGGAATTAATCTATATACTGATAGTCAAACCAGCGTTTTATATATATATATATATATATATATATATATATATATACATATATATATATTATATGTGTGTGTGTGTGTCTGTGTGTGTCTGTGTGTGCGCGTGTGTGTGTGTGTGTGTGTATATATATATATATATATATATATATATATATATATATATATGCATGCAATTTGTTATATTATTCATATATTATATATGCGCGGTACTTATTTGAAAGCGCTCAATATTAGTGATAGATCTGACATACTCATATAGATAGGTGTGAGTTTGTGACCCTCGGTTTTCACGCTCTTACTGATTAATTTTTAAAAAAAAATTGCCTATATGTAGGGCTGCGTCAACCCACGGTCACAAATTCACACCTATATATATATATATATATATATATATATATATATATATATATATATTTTAAGGGGTTTGCTAATTGTTATTAATTTCTTTTCAAGGTTGTCTGTAAGGGCTATTGAACAGTAGTACCGTTTATTCCGTGCCCCGCGAAAGGAACATGTCTGGAATTCGAGTTGGCGTCTTTCTATTTAACATATATTTAGCATATTATTTCCGTTGTTAAATAAAGTTAGATAAATACTGAGTGCCACATATATATATATATATATATATATATATATATATATATATACTTTCTTATTGTAAATTAATTTACATTGCGGCACGATAATTTCTTTCTATGTTTAGAGTTTAAAGTTTTTATCACGTCATCAGGCAATATTCAGTAACTTTGGTGAAAACGATTTACATTTGAAAATAGAAAACAATACGTTTTTTTATTAAAGAGTTAATATGGAGTGGGGAAGAGTGAAAATTTAGATCTTATGGTTAGGTTTAAACAGAATGAAGGTCGAATTTGAAAATTTAAAATATCGGTTAGATGTTATGGGATGTGGGGTATTCATACGCCTAAAGAAACTGTCATATTTACGGCTTGACTGCATACTTCCGGCGAGAAGTATACATTTTAGTTACTAAGAAATTCTCTTAGAGTTATATGTATCCATGTTGTTTGTTTTCTTAAAAAAACGTTTTGGATAAAGTGTTTATAAAAATTGGATATCATAAAACAGCAAATTTTTATGAATTAACAGCAACGCTTTATAATAATTTAATTAAGAAAAAAATTAACAAAAAAATATAAAAAGGTAAACAATAACAGAAAAATTGGTTCAGTGTATAAATCAGTCAGTTTACTGTCATATATGATACACGCTTGGGTGATCATGTCTCGAAAGAGACATGACTGACTGCGCGGAAGATTATCCCGCAGTAGGTTGCCATTACTTTCTGCGGTAGACTGGTTGCCAGCCTGGGCTATAGAACCCAATCTGTCCTGTTATTTCATACATAACTGGAGGGAAGAGACGGATTAATACCTTTCCCGAGGGTATTTGTGCGTAAGTGAATGCAAGGAATTCGAACTCGGCTACTCTGATTTCTCGTTCCACAACACACATCCAGTTTATAAATGTATAAATAAATCTCGTAAAAAATCACTGATAAACTAAGCGCTTTAAACTATTATATAATAATCAAGAATCTATACTGGCGGTAAACTGCCTGCATACGGAAGGAAAATGAGTTCAGCTGATATACAAAAGTAGAAATAGGTGTAAGACAAGGATGTGTCTTCTCACCGGATCTATTCGACCTATACAGCGAGGCAATTCTGAGTGAATTGGAAGCTCTATCAGGATTCATTCTTGGCGGCCACAATCTTAACAACATAAGATATGCAGATGACACAGTGTTGATAGCAAACACGGAAAAGAAACTAAAAATCATCCTACAGAATATAGTGAAGGAAAGTGAGAAGGGCAAAGCATAAACAACAAGAAAACGGAGTGCATGGTCATTAGTAAAAAGAGGAGCTCAAAATGCCAACTACAGGTCAGGATACTAAAATCAAGCAAGTACAGAAATTTAAACATCTGGGAAATGGTGTTCTAACAGAGGACGGATAGTGTGACACTGAGATCTGAAGACGTATTAAATTTTTCTTTTTTATAACCATATCGCCACATGCAAGGCATTTTACTGCCACTGTTTTGCAGGGGGTTACATAGGAGGAATGTTATGAGAAAGAGTGACAGGTTATAGAGGGTGTCAGGAAGTGGGCAAGAGAAGGATGAGAATACTGATGAGATTGGAGTGGACAGAGAAAGGAGTATGAGAGAAAGGGTGCAGGTCAGTGAGATAGGAGATGACTATTGACTTTACATTTAAATTATTGAAGATTGTAGCTGTCGGGGAAGCAAGTAAATGGAAGGGAATTCCACAGGAGGAAAGTGCGAGAAAAGTAGCTACTGGAGTAGAATTTGCGTTTACATTTTATTGGTTTAACAGTAAAAGGGTGGGACCTAGTTGCTAATCTTGTGGCTCGAGTAAATTCATATATAGGGGGCACCAGTGAGCTAAGTTCATTGATAGCTAAAGACGTATTCATAAGAATACACCAGTGAGCTTAGTTCATAAGATGAATAAAGTGTTTTCCAAAAGCTAAGCAAAGTATTAAGAGACAGGGAAATTTTGTTGGAAACAAAGAAATGACTAATGAACTGTTGCGTGATATATTTCCTCCTGTATGACAGGGAATGCTGGACAATCTCCTTAAAGATGATGAAGAGAAGTGAAGCAGTAGAAATGTGGTTCTACATAGAGATGCTGAGGATACCACGGACCGAACATATGAGAAAGAAAGAAGTCTTGGAGAAAATGGAAACAGAAAGGAAACATTCACTTGACATTAGGAAGAGGCAAGTGAATTTTATTGGGCATTTAATGTGGAAGGAAGGCTTGGAAAATCTGATACTCACTAGACAGATTGAAGGCAAAAGAGTGATAAAGGAAAACAGCGCGTAACATACTTTATGCGCTTGAGCAAATAAATGGTAGAAAAGGGTTTTGGAGAAATAATAAAAAGAGCTACAAGGGACGGGAAGTTGTGGAGGACGATTATCACCTACGTCCTGAAGGGACACGGCACATAAAACAAGATGTTTACTCGCTGCTTTTTCTTTCTTCTCTTGCCTTCGAGGTAGTCTAAGAGTTTTAAATTTCCTATTTTGACTCTTTTTTTTATTTTTTCTATTTTTATTTTTTATTTAATAGAAGAAGTATCCGGTTTTGCCCGGGATCTAATTTCGTTTAAAAACAAAACGCACAGACACTTCATTTTATTTGTAGAAATTATTAAAATGACCAAGGGAAGTAACTACGCAATTTACTATCAAAAATTTGATTTACTTCCCTTACCACTATATTTTTTTTTCTTTTTACGCAAGAATAAATATTTAACTTTCATGAGAAATGGCGACTTTGATCCTATTTATGATCTGCAGTGTTGACCTAGGTCAAATTTACGTAGCTTCCATCTGCATGCCAGGTTTAGTTGCAATCCATCCAGTAGTTTCTGAGTCTATAGTGGACAGACAGACAGGCACTTTATTTGATCAGGGGTTCCCAAACTTTTTAGAATCGCGACCCACTATTCATGACCACAGGTTATGGCGACCCACTCAAATTTACTGGGTTAAAACATATGAATGAATATAAAAAATATTATTTATATGAGAAGGTAAAGATTGATTTCATTTTAATGATGATTAAATCGGGAGCATGACCAACTATTTTATTCGTTAGCTCGTCAAAAAACATACTACTTTCGTGCCACTAGCTTTCGTGCTACCAGCTTTCCTGCCACTAGCTCAGATTTTTACTGCCAAAAACCTACTTACTACATCCACAGAACTGAATCGTCCTCATTCCTTCCGTATTCCATTGGTAAGAAGACTGTCAGACTAAGAAAGATTCTTCCTAAGAATTGCTAATTTATGAGACAGACTCCCACATGGACGCTTTAAGTTACTTTACACTTTTAACCTCTTCAAGCCTAGAATCAGTCGTTATCGAACCTCCGTATCTTCTTGACCTTTACTTCCTACTCCCCCACCCATTTATGTTCATATCACACACCTCACTCGGTAAGCTTCTACCTTAGATGGTTACTAGTAAAACACAAAAATCGCACAAAGAGAAGGTCTAGTGAAATAGATCTAAGATTAACGTTCTCTGCTGACAAGAAGTAGAAAGATTATATTACGTACCTCCACTAAATCGATAACAAGACAGCATAGTATGAATAAAAAAGGTCTCAAACTTAAATCAAACTTTCTCCATCAAAATGTTTACATCATTATCAAGAGGAAAGATCAAAGTAATTTTTAATTATTTAAAAAAAAAATTTTAATCCTTTTTAACACTTTCGAAATTTTGTCCGGAAATTTTGTTTTGTTTAAATGATTATATTGAATCAAATGCTGAGTCTGCTACTAGGGATGTTGGTTACCGTGACAAGAAGCTCGTTGAACAGTTTCCCACGGAAGTAGCGATAGACTTACGACGATGCATGCATCTGTGGCAAAAAGCATGTTCTGTTGAAATGAAGTCACCTACAAGGCCACGCAAATAATTTTGAACCCTGTCAAAACTGGAAAGTAAAGATTGAGTAGCTCCAGCCCAGATGTGGCAGCATTTTTAGTCTGGCCTAGCTCCTGTAAAGAGAAAACATGGTAGCAGGAGTCAGGTACTTACTTCATTGAGCGACACAATGAGCCAACCATTTTCTAAGAAATTTGAAGATATGGAGTTAACTTCAATACCAACAGACGTTTTGTACGCTCGTCCTTTTGAAAATTACGTATACACTGTTTCTTGTACTCGTTATGAAATGTTGCAAGCCTGTCGCTACTTTTCAGCTGTTTCTATGACAAATGTTTAAACGAGCTAAATTCCTTAATTCTATCAGTTCAGCAAGGACCCGCCATGTTACGTATATGGCGTCAAATTCTCATTATCTTCGTATTCCTTTGGCAAAGAAGAAGTTCCACACAAGCAGCTTCTTCACCAGAATTTTATTTTGTAAACCAGACTCCCGAGAGGATACTTTCCTGACCACTACAATCTTAAACACTTCCAGTCTAGTTTCAATGATTATCTATTCTACATATCGTCTAATATACACAGCTTCTTTTCCTGTTTACGACTTTACAGCAACCCTACCCTTCATCTTGCTTGAGGGGCTCTTGGGTTTGTAATGGATGAAGGATCGTATAAAATATGTTTTGAGCGTGGAATTAAAGGAAGCTTCTTCTTAAAAGAAACGGAAGATTTGATGTGCGTTGTGGTGCATTGGATATCGGCTCGGAATGAGAAATCAGAGGAGCCGAGTTCGAATTCCACCCGAATTCATTGCATTCACTTACGCGCAAATACCCTTGGGAAAGGTATTAATCCGTCTATTCCTTCCAGTTATGGGTTAAATAACAGGACAGATTGGGTTCTATAGCCTTGGTCGGCAACCAGTCTTCCGCAGAAAGCAATGGCAACCTACTGCGGGATAATCTTCTGTCCAGTCAGTCATGTCTCTTTCTAGACATGATCGCCCAAGCGTGTATCACGTATGGCACTTAACTGGCTGATTGACAGAAATAAAGAAAATGTGTGGTTATTTATTTAATGACAACGAATACATCAACTCGTAAATATAAAATAATTTCACCTCATCCGCTGCCCCGCGACACTTTTGTACGGGGAGTGGGAATGAGGAACACGACGTTAAAAGTGAAGATGCGTGGATGATTACTTTTCTCTAGAGTTTGAACTGGACCCAACGTAATCTGAATTTATTTCGGTGGGAAATGGCGCCCATCCCTTATTTCCACCCCGAGGAATAGGTGTTACACGATAGGAGAGATAAAAAATGTTAATTTTGCTTGGCGCTGTCATTTGTTAATGGATGATAACGACACACAAGGTCCCGTCGGGAAGACTTGAAGACGTCAACAGATTAATTGCTGTGAAGCTGGTAGATGACGCAAGGTTTGGAAAGCAGTAACAGGTTGATAAAGAAAGAATCACATGAGTAGAAACCTGTCGAGAGACAAATATTAAATAAGTAATAATTTTTTTTATCGAAGGAGTGTACATATTATTAGACGCTAACTGTTGTGGAGTAGTCTTCGCACTGAAGGTAATAATCGTGCTATGTCGGTTGCTAATCGACTTAACGCACCCAAAATGTTAGGAACTTGGTAATCTTCTACTGTAAGCCGAATCCTTAGTATTCTGCTAACTGCCGACTAATATCAACTGCCTTATTCCAACTATGTCCAAACTGGAACTAATTAATAGTTCTACTGAACTCCAATAGAACTCTAAAGAACTTCTTAGAACTCCTAAGAACTTCCCAAGAACTTCTCAAAAACTTCTCGAGTTAACTTCTTGTTAACTCTTATTGATATAAACCAGTGTGAAATCTGAATTTTGACCAATAGGAAAAAGAATTGACCCCGTTCTGAAGGAAAAAGACGAAGCCAAATTTCGCTATCCGATGTTAAATTAATTTTCTAACCAATGAGAGGAAGCGATTTACAAAACTTGAGAGAAATTCACGAGCCAATGCCAGAAAAGTATTTCCTATAAAATAGAGAAAGAAAGTCGAATCAATAAGATGAGAGCGAGATCAGACACTGCCAAGATGTGACAAAAGAAATTTCAAGCCACTGACCCGGACATAAGGTCTCGATACACATTCGTTCTCCCTTTTCTTCTAGCATGATATTTTCCCTTATCTCTTCTTCGTCCTCACCATTCTCGACGTCAACAAAGAAGACAACAACAACAACAACAACAACAACAACAACAACAGCAACAACAAGGCACTTTAACTGACTCCTAAAAATTAACTTCGATGAGTACAATTTCCTTTATTGCTTTACCTTCCTTTTCACTTTCCCGCCGGCCATAAAAAGAAAGAAAGCAACACAGACTCTATTACAAACCTGTTAATCTCTTCTGCATAAACACACTTTCTCTTTGAACATTTACCCATTTAATAATTTCAAAACCTACAAAACTGGATGTTATTTCTCTCGTCAAAATAAATTCAACATTTATATACACTAACGAGAGATCTTTTATCGGCAAGAACATCTTTCAATGTCAGTGGCTCCTATCCATCTCACAGCATCTTTTCAACCTTCTCTCTACTTCATTGATGACACCGCAAAGAACACGTAGTGGAAGAGCTCCACCTACCTCCACACAATTGCCGAAAAACAGCATAGCATGATGTTAAAAGGACCCAAACTTAATAAAAACAAAGTTTATCATCAAAATGTTTACGTTATTATTAAGAAGAAAGATCAACTTCAAAAATTATTTTTAATTCTTTCCAACACTTTCGAAATTTCAGTTAATTTTTTTCATCAGTGATTCACGTCATGTTTACGTAATGTTACTACAAAGGAAAACGTAATATCACTCATGTTTTTTTTGGCGTTGAAAGACACTTTAATTTGAAAATTCTTGCAAAAACCTGATTTTAATTAAACTTTCCAAACTTATTCACAAATGAATGAAATTATTTATGCAACTATTACTTTTAAAAAATTTTGTTAAAATATTTTTTTACATCTGTTACTCCATCTTTAATTCATTGCATGAAACTTCTAGAAGTACATTATCTATACCAATTTTGTTATTATTAGTTAAATGCAGGACTCATTGGGAAATGTTAATCATCTATGTTTTTTTATTTTATTTACGAGATCATTTTACCGAAAATCTGTTCCGAATAGTAAAATCAAAAATGCATTAAAACTACGTCATTTTTCATTTAGATAAACTTTTAATTAATTTTATAAATAATATAATTAAAGGATATATTCTGAAGAAGAGAAACATTTCGATGAATAATGAATTTTTATATGAATTGTTTCAGTTTTTCTTTGCTAATTATGATGATTTATAAAGTTTCAAACATCTTTTTTTTTTCAGTTACTCAGTGTCTTTGGTTATTAATTTATTAAATAAAGACTTTATTTCCAAATCGAAAATTGAAAAGCTTAATGCAAATAATTTAGAATTAAGATTTTAAAAATACATTTGTTTTATTTATGTAAAACTGCAAATTTTCTTTTACTGTGAAAACTTATGAGAGACTTATCATTAAAAGATCACATGTTTCAAGGGTTGTTCCCCTTACTAAATGTTAAATTGGCTTATGCCATTTTTGGTCACCATAAAGACGTTAGAATAATCAAAAATCTATATTGGCAGCAAACCGCTTGTGTATAGATAGGAAGCGAACTTAGCTGATATACAAAAATGGAAAGGGGCGTAAGACAAGGATGTGTTTTATCATTTATAGCGAAGCATTTATGAAAAAAATAAAAATCTTACCAGGATTCGTCATTGGCGGCCATAATCTCAATAATAACAGATACGCGGATGAGACGGTGCTGATAGCAGACATGGAAAGAAAATGTAGTACCTTCTACAGAAGTTAGCAAAAAAACAAAAAACAAAAACAAAAACAAAACAAGAACACAACAAAAAACAAAAGAAAAACGAGAAGAAAGGACTGAATGTATGGTCATCAGCAAAAAGAAGAGCCCAATATGCCAATTACAAATCGGAGAAACTAAAATAAAACAAGAGAAGACATTTAAATACCCGGGAAGTGTTCTGACAGAGAATGTAAAGTGCGACATGGAGATTTTTACATGGCCAACAATGCATTTCAAAAGCTAACCAGAGTACTGAGAAACAGGAAAATCTCATTGGAAACAAAGAAAGAGTGCTGGATTGCTATGTGATATCTGTCCTTCTGTATGGAAGTGAATGTTGGACGATCTCATCAAAGATAAAGGAGAGGCTAGAGGCAGCAGAAATGTGGTTTTACAGAAAGATGCTGAGGATACTATGGACTGAGAACGTGAGTAACGATGAGGTGTTGGAGACGATGCAAACGAGAAGAAAACTGATACTTAACACCAGGAAGAGATAGATGATGTTCCTGGGACACATAATGAGGAAGGAGGGCCTGGAGAATTTGATACTTACAGAGCGGATAGAAGGAAAGCGAGACAGGGAAAGCAACGTGAGACATACTTGACAGGTCTGAGCAAATCGATGGTGGAGCGGGGTTTGGAAAAGATAGCAAGAGAAAATATATTGAGAGCGATAAGAGACAGAACCAAGTGGAAGTCCATCATCGCCTACGTCCTGAAGGGACACGGCACATGAATAATAATAATAATAATAAGAGACTTCCAGATGTGTGACTGTGAACTGATTTACGACAGGGGTTATCATCACCTAATTGAAAGGTCAACAAGTCACAACTTTCTGATTAAGAAATACTTTTCTTCTAAACTTCATGACATAAACAAGTAGTTTCAGTTCAGATTAATTTAACTTTAAATTTGCTAATTTTCTAAAAATAACGTGTGAGAGATGAGAGATTATTTCTGCAATTTTTTACAACCGAGAATTAACTTTTGTTTGCAAAAAAAAAATAAAATAAAAAAAATAAATAAATAAAAAATTGGAAATTTTTTATAAAAAATCTCAAAATTTTAGATTCCAATGAATTAATTTCTTTTTAAAATACACTCGAGTATTTTGCTTACTGGAAATAATAAATTTAATCATTTAGCTTTCAATTAAACTAAAATTAAAGTTTCAAGAAAAGTTTTTTTTTATTAAAAAATTCAATGTAAAACTGAGGTATCGAAAATGAGTAGAGGTACCAAATATATATCGATAATATCGGTTTTGATTGTGAAATATTCCACTTTCATTTGAAATGTGTTTGAAGAGAAGGCATTTATGGGCGAGACACCCACGGGCACGGATACACATGTTTCGTTTAAAATGGATAAGGGGTCGTTCACATAGTATGTACGCACGTAGGGACAGGAGATTTATTAATCGCCGCTTAGATGTGGCACAAGGCCGAAAGTATGGGGCACCCAGTGAGGATCGAACTCACTACTCAGTTGTAACTGGGTTTAGCGAGACAAACTTGCTTGCTAACCACACCAGGCCGAGGTACCCCACACGTAGGCGATGGGGGGGGGGGGTCAGCAAAAAGCGTATGTTTGCGTACGAGGGGGAGTGGGGCCGAGGTTAAATACGTACGCATAAAAAAAATATTATGCTGATTTTTAAAAGTTTAATAAGCGAAAAAAATTTCACTTGCAAAAGAAAACGTTTTCGTTTAAAGTTCAGCTTATTCTGAATTCTTGTTTTGTAATAAGCAAAAACAAGTTCAGGGAAATAACGTTCTCATCGAGTTGTGAACTCCAGAAAAACGAGTAAACGTGTCGTAGAAATTAAAAGAAAATGTTATTGTGAAATAGACAGACTCTGCCCCACAGGTACACAAATAAAGGGTATTTAAGTTTTCAAAAGACAATGGAATGAAACATGCAATCTGTTTCGCCCTAGTAGTTTCGATGGCTCCTTGCACAAGTGTTGGTTGAAGAACGCAGACGATTATTTGAAATGGATAAACAAACATTTTTGAAAGCCTACACTGACGCATATAACCTGTTTTTTTTGTTGTTTTTTTTTTTAAAAAAGAAGGAAAAAAAAGCAGAGCAGTATTCTGGAGCAGCAGAGTTTTAAAACAAATTAAAACTGGTGAAAATTTGAATGTCGAATTGTTTCGGTTAAAAGCAATAGCTTCTCAAATCAAGAGTCAAAAATCAAAATATAACCTTTTTTTTCAAATTTTGTAAAATAGTGGCAGGTTAGCACAAAAAGTGCATACTCATGGGGGAGGGGTCAGTTACAAGGAGGAAGGAGGTAAAAATATTCGAAATTTGTGCGTGCTTAGTATATGAATGACTCATAAGTATATCAGTTCGAAATTACATCAGTTCCAATAAGAAATTTTTTTGTACTTATTATTATATATTATTAATGTACAGACAACAATAATTTTTTTCTTCTTCTTTGTACCGAGTCACTTAAGGACGTAGGCGATCATAGCCTTCCACATCTCCCTATTCCTAGTAGCTCTTAATACACTTTCTCTTGTTACCCCTCCCAAACCCTGCTCTGCCATCCATATGCTCAAGCCTATCAAGTATGTCACGTTTTGCTTTCCCTCCCTTTCTTTCCTTCTATCTGTCCTGTGAGTATCAGATTCTCCAAGCCCTCCTTCCTTATAACATGTCCCAGAAACTTCAGTTGTCTTTTCCTGATGTTAATTATCAGTTTGCTTTTCGTTTCCATCCTATCCAAAACCTCATCGTTGCTCACATGTTCAGTCCATGGTATCCTCAGAATTTTTTTACAGAACAACATTTCAGTTGCTTCAAATCTTTCCTTCATCTTTGATGATATAGTCCAGCATTCGCTGTTATATTGAAGGACAAACATCACATAACAATCCAGTACTCTCTTCTTTGTTTCCAGGAAAATTTTCCTGTTTCTTAATACTCTACTCAGCTTCTGGAATGCCAATTCGTATTCGGATCTCAGTATCGCACTTTATATAGAGTCCTTTCTTTCCGTTTTCTCTAGCAACCTTCTGTAGGAGGTCTTGTAGTTTTCTTTTCGTATGGCCATCTTCAGAGAGGTTACAGGACGTTCCATTTAAATTTCTTGGTGTTGGGATCATTTAATGCTACGGCATCATGTAACTTAAAGTTAACAAGAAATTTAAATGGAACGTCCCTGTAACCTCTCTGAAGATTATGGCTTATGTGAGCCGAAAGCTTAGAACCAACTTAATAAAAAATTATCCAAATGTTGGAAAATTTTTGTCTTTATTTTCAACTGAAATTAAAGCCAAAATACGATGTTTAGAACGACTCATAATTAAACATAATAGACATTCATTGTCTCTTATATTTAGCATATGTTTAGAAAATAATCTGCTGCCTCGATACACTATATATATATATATATATATATATATAAACACCAGTTCCATTAAAAATAATAGACAAGGTGCTATGATTAATTTTTTTTATATAACTTTTGATGTGATCTTATAATTTTTTCTTTTCAGGAGGTAAATTAAAAATTGTCCAATTGTTTTATTTCCCCAACCGCTTTCGGCTATACTTTTAGCCATTAACAAGGATGAATTTTATTTTACTTTAACTGAATATATAAGGCGTTTGTGTATCTATATAGAGTCATAATTAAGTTTTATATTCCGAAAACCGTGAGCACATTGTTTCACATGAAAAATTATATAAAAAAAATAACCATAACACCTTGTTTGTTATGTTTAATTGAACTTGCATAAAAGAGAGATTACTGCCTATATATATATATATATATGTGTGTGTGTGTGTGTGTGTGTGTGTGTCTCTCTCTCTCTCTGTGTATATATAATTACTACAAGTAAAAAGTTTGTGATATATTTGATTCATGTTAATTCTAGCATTCTGACTCCAGGGTTTCGTAGACAAACATTTCATAAATTACTCCGTCGACTCGTCAGGAGATATCAGCAGTTGACTGTTTATATTTCTCGATTTTTCTTTTTTAATATGCACTTTTCATTGGTGCAGACTTTTTTGCATGGAACTGTGCGTGCGTGCGTGCACCCGTGCGGCCGTCTGCGCGTATATGCGTACGTGTAGAGAATGTGGCAATTATTCCTTTTTTTCCCCCACTTTTCACACACTCCTTAACCGTTTCTCTCTTTTTATCTTTTTCGTTTTTTTCTTCCAATATTATTATATTTGATTCAACTACAAAACTGAATTTATTATAAAAACATGTTATTAGTGTCAAGCGTTTGAATCAATTCCAGTTCTCGAATCTATTGAAATGAAATCTATGGAGTGATGAATTGCACCAGAACTGTTTATAAATATAAGATCTGAAAGAAATTGAAGCTGGTGATGCAACTGTGTTACGTTAAACTTTCCAAGGCAATTAGTTGTCTTTCTTACCTTGTAAATTTCTTTTCTCGGCGGACACTTCGTGCACTAAGTGACTGAAAAACAGAACACACACACACACACACACACACACACACACACACACACACACACACACACACACACACACAAAACAAAACAAAAAAAAAAGAATCAAGAAACGAAGGAATAACACAAAACATCTTGCCGACGTCGCGGACGATTCCGGGGTTGAAAACAACGTCAGGTCCAAATAATGAAAGATAGACAAAAGCTATTGCAACTCTTTTTTTCACTATTGTCGGTGTCGTAAGGGCGTCGTGTCTCTTGTCGGATAAGCGTTTCGATAATTATATTTATCAGTCAATGATTCTATCGATTTCATGTTGAGGTTCTTCTTCGAGTTGGACTAATAACAAAAATTTACTCATGTAAACGACGGGTTGTCATTCCTTGTAAAGATGAAATGGAATATATTTCAACATGGCGATATTTTCATGTGCTTTTATGGTTAATAAATAATTGACACGAAATAAAATATAATCACAAGAAAAAATAACTGAAAAGAGGGAAGGCAATAAAATGTAGGTGTTAGGGAATGTGTGTGTCTGTATATGTGTGATATACGCTTGTGTGTGTGTGTCTGTGTCCCGTTACCCAGGGAATGATAATCTCCCAAAGCCAGGGACGAGTTTCGTCTTTGTGTTGCTATTCAGTCAGTCAGTTAGGTGCCATACGTGATACACGCTTGGGCGATCATGTCTCGAAATAGACATGACTGACTGGGCAGAAGATTATCCTGCAGTAGGTTGCCATTGCTTTCTGTGGTAGATTGGTTGCCAGCCAAGGCTATAGAACCCAATCTGTTCTGTTATTTAACCTATAACTGGAAGGAAGAGACGGATTAATACCTTTCCCAAGTGTATTTGTGCGCAAGTGAATGCAATGAATTCAACTGGAATTTGAACTCGGCTCCCCGATTTGCTATTACCGTTGCTTAAAATAAATACAGGCCAAGGTGGGAGAATCATGAAGTGTCCGGTTTTTATAGCTTCTTTCCGAGTTCGAATTCCAGTTGAATTCCGTGCATTCACTTACGCACAAATACCTTCTCTTCTCTCCAGTTATGGATCAAATAATAGGACAGATTGGGTTCTATAGCCTTGGTTGGCAACCAGTCTACCGCAGAAAGCAATGGCAACCTATTGCGGGATAATCTTCTGCCTAGTCAGTCTTTCGAGACATGATCGCCTAAAGCGTGTATTGCGTACGGCACGCACGTAACTGACTGAAACAGCGTCACATATGACGTATGGGTAAATCAAGGGAGGCAATCACATACCCTATCTTGATTTTTAGCTGGTTGATTTTACGATATTTTCATGTGTTTTATTTAAAGCTAATAAATGATTAAAAAGAAATAAAGTATACATACAAAAATAGCTGAAAAGAAATAAGACATTAAAATCTTATTAATAAAAAATTATGTGTGCATCATTATTGTAATACACGTGTGTGTGTGTGTGTGTGTGTGTGTGTGTGTGTGTGTGTGTGTGTGTGTGAAAGAGTTCAGTTATCCGGGGAAATATAGTATCTCCAATCCGGGAACAGGTCTCTGCTAATACTGCATGTTGGAATGAAAGAAGGAAAAAGAGAGAAAAGAAAAAGAACCAGGAAGTGTTCCGTTTTTATAGCTTCTAAACGATGCCACCCAACGCCGTCTTGGCAAACCAAATGGGGATAATCTCAAATTATCAACAATCATTTGTGGACAATTGAGAATGCAAAATTTCATAATATTCTGTTTCTTACTATTAAATATATTATTGTGATTATCAGAGTAATTAATATAGCACTACATATATTATATAAGATATGAAAATATAAAATACAGTATATTTAGATAAGATTAAAAAGTATTAACGGTACATTTATATAAAATATCTAGTTTGAAATGCAGTGACGGGAAGCCTATTTTTAATTTAGTAATTAGAAATGAATTCGTAATTGGAAAGGAATTTCTGGCAAACTTTTGTTCGTATGGCGAGATTTTTGTAAGCGGAGGTGTTCATAAGTAAGGGTTCCACTGTATTTGAAAAATTTCCTACTTTTGTTTAATACTTTTTCTTAGAGTTTCTTTTTTGTTTTATAATTTTTTAAATTAGGATTTTAAAATTAATAATTTATGTTTTTTTGGTATTTTCTTTTTCATGATTTTTTGTTATTACTTTTTATGTGTACGTTTTAAGTACTTATTTTTCAATTAATATTTCTGAAATTGTTACTAGTTTTTCTACTTTTTATCTGGAATTTTATTAATATCTCTTCTGTATTTAGTACTTGTTTTTGTTAGTGTTTTTAATATTTATTTATTTTTTAAGTTCATATTTGCAAAATGCATATATAAAATAAGTTGCCAAAACAATACATTGGAGAAACATGAAGAAATAAAAAAAACATGAACAGAGAAGAAACCTCATAAATAGTAATTTAACAAATGGTTATACACAGAAATAAATTCGACCACAATTTCGACCCAAAAAGTGCCTCGTAAATGTGTGGCATTATTTCCTTGCTTGGGATGGACCGATTAAAAAAGTAAAATGAAGATAAATAAATTCTCATGTTTTCATAAATATAGCAAATATTGTTCGATTGATTTAATTTACATTTCTACAGTTATAAAAAATATTTTCTTTCAATTCATTGATTTTAATTTAATTCCTGAACAAATTTTCCAGTTAAATTATTAAAAAAAATATATGATGTATTAAATTATTGTAATTGTGCTACTGTTAACCGCTTTTTAAATCATAATTTCTTCATCAACCTACTGATTAATATTAAATTAATTTGTGTCCATCGTGGTTTATATTATTAAATATTTTTGACGATTCTTATCCCAACCAATCTTCTCTTCACTCGAACTGAATCCAGTGTTTATTTCAATAAAGTTAGAGTTTTCTCCCTTTAACTTTCTTGAGGCTCTTGAGAGAGAGAGAGAGAGAGAGAGAGAGAGAGAGAGAGAGAGAGAGAGAGAGAGAGAGAGTCATTGTTTTCACGATGTAACATTTTGAACTTTTTTCCTATGTAGTCTAATTTTCTTATGAACATAACAAAAACAAAAAAACAAAAAAAAAAAACAAAAAACAAAAAACAAAAAACAAAAAAAAACAAAAAAACAACAGAAAATAAAAAACAAAAAATCCAAAAGAATAAACAACAAACTAAAAATACAAAAAACAAAAACAAGAAAAAGAAATAAAAAGAAAAAATCAATTAAAACATATGCAGTGAAAAATAGGCACCTCGAGGTGGTGTAATAGTTAACAAGCTTGTCTTGCTGTAACCATTATAATTGAATTGAGTAGTAAGTTCGATTCTCACTGGGTGTCCCGTACTTTCGGCCTTGTAATACATCTAAGCTGCGCTTAGAAAAAATACTGCTGCCATATATGGTCAGGCGTCCCCGCTGTTCATCTCAGTGTTCTCGACAGGCTCCAAAGGAGAATCAGTAATGTGATAGGTACCGACTTCGCGGTTCAACTCCAGCCGCTTTCTCACCGACGTGATGTGACTTCCCTCTTTCTGCTCTACAAATATTTTCATGGTTTCTGCTCCGACGAACTGGTGCCCCTGCCATATGAGTTTACTCGTGCAACCAGACTGGCAACTGGGTCTCACCCATTCACAGTGGAACTCCCTTCCATATTCTTGCTTTCCTGATGGTTACAACCTCCAAGAATTTAAATACAATGTCAATACCCATCTCTTAACCACTTGACTTTAGTTCTTTCTACATCACCCTGTATGACTTTTTCTTTCTCTCTACCTTTGCAACTATCATCACACCTGTATTCCCATCCTTCTCTTGCTCCTTTCTCTGACACCTTCTGTAACTGGTTCGTCTTTCTCTTTACTCTCCTCCTATCTAAATCTTTCTCTCTTATGTAGCCCCCTGCGCATCAGTGGCGTTACCCCTTGAATGGGGTGAAACGATTTAAAAAAAATCACTAGATACATTAAAAAAAAAAACAACAAAAAAACAAAAAAACAAAAAACAACAACCAAAAAATCAACAATAAGAATAAATTAAAGAAAACAAAAGAATTAATAAAAAGATAAAATACAAAAATAAAAAAAGATAAAAGCAAAGCATTTTTCTTTAACGGAAACGTTTTTTTTTTCTTTTCACCTAGTAGGAAGTGTGGGCGTATAAAATCTGCACAAATACACCTTTTTTGGATCCATAATAAACCTAGACTGGCACAGAATGTGGATAGAATACGAATAAGAAGATTGCATTGTGTCAATATTTCGAGGGGGTAGGCCCTTCCTTGAATGTCAGCATTTAGATTTCTATACCTATATTCGAACGCCAACCATTGGCACCAGGGATTATTAGCAATTTCGTCTTTAAGATAGACTAGAAATATACACTTTTTATTGCATGGAAGCGGAAGGGCTTCAAACAGACTTCGAGTGCACCTCTTCTCAGTGTCACCCCTTTGTTGCATCGCCCGGTTCACACTCCACCCGCATCTATTGAACAGGTTAAGAGGCTCATCCCTTGTTCCCTGTTTAGTATGTGGTTTCCGGCTTTATCTTTCCCAATCTTTTCACGATT